>QXTE01000095.1:2568180-3015764 GCA_003942145.1 Platysternon megacephalum
GGGGGGGGGGGGGGGGGGGGGGGGGAGAGGACCCTGGGGGTTCAATTGTGGGGTGGGGCGCTGAAGGAGGGAGAATAACAGGAGGCCTGGGAGGAAGTGCAAGAAGGAGGCAGAGAGCTAAGAAGCAGGGGGATTCAGCCCTGAAGGGGTACAGAGAAGAGTGTGGTGTCAGAGAGCCAAGGGAATACTAGGGAACAAAGAGGGGACCTGCTGGGTCAGAAGGGGATATAGAGCAATGCAGAGTGGAGGGGCAGGAGAGTGGCAGAGTTGCCGTGGGGGGGAAAGGGGCATGACTCCAGGATGTCCCTTGCCCAGAGCCATGGAGGCGTGGGAAGAGGGGGGCACAGAGTTGGAGGTGGCTGTGTTTGTAGACCAGTAGTTCTGCACCAGCACTCACAGCTGGAGGGGGTTTTGTCTCCCTCCACTTTCTTTTCTCTTTCTTGTTTTTAGGAGTCAGAGTGTAACCACCTTTGCCCACCAGACTGTGGAATATGAAATTGCCCCTGGTAACTAATTCCAAAGCTGATTTCTGTCCTCATTGGCGTGTAATATTTTTTCCCCACAGGCTAGAGTGCAGCTCTTAGCTGGCTAAAGTGGCCTCAGAGTCCTTCCCCCACCCTGTGCTGGGAATAGCAAGAATTTAGGAACTGGCACCTTTTTGGCAGCCACAGCGGGGATATAATTCTCTGGAGCTCGTGTTCCTCTGTAATCTTTCCAGTAGTGACCCATCCTGTTCTGATATTCATGTAGGGCCTGATCCTGCTGCCGGGAGCAAAACTCCCTATGACTTTAATATGAGCAGGACTGGGTTCCTAGCTTAATAAGCACCAAAGTGTTAAAATGTTCATGGAAAAACTGGACCCAAGAATTGTAATCAGAAAGAGTTGCAGTTTTGCAGAATTCCTATGCGAAGAAGCAGTGACTTCTTTTGTAAAGTTTACCAAAGTTCCAGGAGTGGTGACTGTGATAAGCTAAATAAAAGTCCCACATCTGCGGACTTGGAGAAATGGCATGTCTTAACATAGGTCTTGATCCTGCATCCATTTATACACATGCTTAACTTTATGCATGTGAGCAGTGTCACTGGGACTCAATGGGCCTCCTCATGTGTGAATTTAAGCACATGCATAAGTCTGCAGGATCGGGGTCATAGTTAGCAGACTGTTAAAGAGCATATACAGAGGGTGAGGTCGGATAGATACAGCAGGGGGTGGAATTTCTCTGGCATCTTCCACTATACTCTCTCTCTGCAAATAAATTGCTGCAGAGAAATCATATGATAAGAGTAGAGGTAGCTGAGCACATGGGTTTACATTCTCTGAGGCTTGGCCCACCTCTGAGATTCTCTTATGGTCTCCCAGGCTTCAGACTTTCCTGTGCAGCCTGGCATTATTCATGGCTCTCTGCAGTTTATTTTTAAATCTGTGCTCTCTTCCGGCAACTGAATTCCTTTGTCCATCTCCCTTACCCCCCTTTCTGGCTTCCTAGCTAGGGGTTAGTCTAAGATTTTTACCATCTGTGTTTCATTGTAAAGAAAGAGGAGCCAGCTGAAAGCGAAATGATTGCTCCCTATGTCTGGAGAGGGCTTGGACACCTTCCGTTATTTAAATGACCAGTGATGACTCCTCTGGAAAGAGAAATGTTGTACACTGTTCAACAATTGTTCGTTCAGGCTATTCAGCATAGACTCAAGTGTGATGTGGCTCATTCACTAAATAAGCCTTTGGGTGCCCTCTGGGAGCTCTTGATTGTGATCACTTGTGGCAATGAGAGAGTCGTTCCGCTGCCGCGCTACATTGTGTGAGCAGTAATTGGAGACGCTTCAGGTGTCGATAAGAGTCCACAATAGTGGTGACACAGCCATCTACGAGTACAGGTGTATTTTAAAAATAAATGTGGTGCTGGTGAACCAAGTTCCACTAATCTCCCAGGAAATTAATGGGCTCAGTTCTCAGGACTTGGAGGGGAGCCACTTCTAGGGGTGATGGGTGCTGTTCAGTCTCCATGAACTAGTCTGCCTTTGCGGGTCTCTGAGATTGTCATGAAGGATGGCTGTCTTTGCAAGATGGGTTTATAATGCACCTATATCCATAACATAATCTTTTTTTGTGTTAAAAGGTATTTAAAAGGGACACTGTCAAAGTGTACAGCCTCCAAATTAAAATCTTCCTGATAAATATATAAAGTACAGTTTTCCTATTTCTGAAAAGCGTTCAGTTCTCAAAAAAACCCAACAGTTACAGTAATATTAAAAATTATTCTTCTCTCGAATAACCAGCCAAGAAAGGTGATAGATAAATTCCATGCAATGTACTATGTGTGGTTTTTTTTCGCTTGAGACCCTAACTAGTGGTCCTGTCTGTTCTGCATCAGAGATCACATGGCACTTTTCATAGTGGTAGAGAGTTTGCCCTGTCTGTCTTAGCCAAAATTTCCCCTCCCTCCTCCTGCCCTGGGAAGTGAAACAGCTGGCATGCTGCTCTCTAGAGATGGTTGCATTTTTGGTGGTGGATAGTCGTCCTCGTATATATGGCTTGTAAACGGCTTTGGGATCTTTTGGCATGTAAGATGCAATAGAGCCTAATAAACTCAACTCTGCATGCTTGCTCTTTCTTGTCAGTCTGTGAGATATTGAAATAGACAAGAAGCCTCGTCTGGGAATTCCCAGGAAAAAGAAATACAAGAAATAGGTCCAATTTTTACCTCTTAAAATAGGGGTGTGGAGAGCAGTAGAAATGTTGCCACATAAGAGAGCATTTTATTACCTCTAATTTTCTTGATGCGTGAAGCATTGGGAACAAGAAAATTTAGAAAATGTTGGTGTACTGCCTGCAGCATTGGTTTTTTTCAAATGAATACATTGGATTAGGCTCCGTTTGGCTTGCAAATCAACCCAAATACACAATATTTTTGGTTTGTATACCAAAAGAGAGAGCGAGAGACACACGGGTACGTTTGTTTTTTATTGGGAGGAATGCGAGCTTTCTTGCTTTTGTAGAGTAACAGAATCCTAACCTTTTCCTTCTACCCCCTAGTGTCCCACGGCAGTCAGATGATAAAGCACAGAGGAAAAGGCGTGTCTGTGAAATTGAAAGTCTATGCAGACTTAAACCCTTCAATAAAATGTAACTAATTTGAGAACAATTCTACTATTGTTGAATCCATTTCATTTGGTTTCCTGAAGGGAACTGGATACTTGGTGGTGGTGAAACTCTGTATTCTCTTTCTTATTTAAAATGGTGAATGTTTAAGGTGATTAGGTTTCAGGTTTAACCCTGTGGAACAGATAAATGTCCAGTATCCAAACATTCTGGAAGCTGTCAACATCTTAAAGGTAAATATACCTTTTAGTTTAATCATTGGCACGTCTTCTGAGACTGCTAACAAAGTAGTAACATTCTTTTTATAATGTAGACATGCATCAGCTACGACTGGGCCAGAGATCCACTAAGGCCTGGTCTACACTGGGGGGGGGGATCGAGCTAAGATACGCAACTTCAGCTATGAGAATAGCATAGCTGAAGTCGACGTATCTTAGATCGATTTAGATTGACTTACTTCGCGTCCTCGCGGCGCGGGATCGACGGCCGCTGCTCCCCCGTCGACTCCGCTTCCACCTCTCGCCCTGGTGGAGTTCCGGAGTCGACGGGGAGCGCATTCGGGGATCGATGTATCGCGTCTAGACAAGACGTGATACATCGATCCCCGATAGACGTACCCTAATTTGTTTTTATCGGCCAGCCATCAGATGGCAAGCTTTGGTGATTTACTGATTTGGAGATGAAAGGCTATTTGTTCTTCATCCCTTATTACAACAGTATGTGTGTTAATAAACAAAGCATTATAAATATAAATGGGTTTGATTCTTGACTGGTCCTGGTTTCTAATTTTTTACTTGTGTGACTGGAAGGATTTTTTTTTACATAACCACCAGCCTCCCACAGCATCCGGTGCCATCCCATGAGTGTTTTTCTTTATGCTCTTGTGAGTAGCAAAGTAATCCTGAAAGTCCTGTTTTGCATCAGAGAGGAACAATGGTCTTGTGGCTAAACCAGTGGACTGAGATTGAAGATTTGGGTTCAGTTCTGGCTCCACCCCTATCTTTCTTTGTGACCTTGGGTAGGTCGCTGTGCCTCCATTCCCTGTCTGTAAAATGGGAATAATACTTTCTCCTATTCTGTGTGTCATGTCTATTTAGACTGTAAGTCTGTATGGCACAGACCGTCTCTTACTATGTATCTGTGCAGTGTCCAGCACAAAGGGGCCCTGATCTGGGATGGGTCGTTTAGGTGCCACTGCAGTATACATAAATGATATACATTTCCCAGGCACATTTATAGTTGGTGCACACACAAACTTTGAGCCTGGCTACGTAGTGGGTGCAGCAAGGAGTAGCCGTGCATAAGAGAGTTCAGAAAATGGAAGGTTTTAATGTGGTTTTTTTTTTTAAAGTGCAAAAAATAATTAGTGTAGGTCAACCAAATAATCCTTAGCACTAGTGCCCATCATAGATTTCCGACTGGTTTACACAGGTGGGTAAAGAAAACTCTGTTTGACAGGTGGAGAAGCTGAGAGTATAGCTACACTGCAAGTGAAAGTGTGGTGGTAGCACGGGTAGGCGTACCTGCACTAGCCAGCATGGTAACAATCGTCGCGGAGATGTGGTGGCATGAGCTATCAACCCGAGTACAAACCCGCTGGGGAGCCTGATAACGCCTTCTGGTTGCTAGCCCATACCGCCACCAATAGAGTACATCTACACTCGAGCTGCAGCTGTAATTTCCAGCTCAGGGAGATGTACACGTGCTAGGTTTGATTGAGCTTGTGCGCTAAAAATAGCCATGTAGGCATGGGCAGCAGCTCGGGCTAGCCCTCGGAGTACATACCTACAGCCTCAGACTCTCAGAAGCTACCCTGCTGGTTTTAGCACCCTAGCTTGTGTGTGTACATCTACCCGAGCTGGAAACTATGCCTCTAGCTGCAGTGCAGACGTACCTGTCGTACAATCACACCTTCGCTTGCAGTGCCGACATACCCTGAGGCACAGAATAGCCCAAGGCCACAGCAAGTTAATAGCGGAGCTAGGGCTAGATCCCACCTGCCTTAGGCTGGTACTCTGTCCTGTGGACCAGACTCTCCCATGGAAACAGCATGACCAATAACTTCCTGTGGTGAAATAGCTTCGCGCAGCTGAACAAAGGTAGACAGGAGAAAGGTATCTCCAGACTGGTAAAAGGGTGCCGGTAGTAGGGTCACACAGGGCCTTAAAGCCCATAGTGAACTGGGAGCCATTCTGAATGATCCATTTGGGAAAAACTAGGTGCAGTTGTCTCATATGGGGTTCTACTTTTGTGCAACCACTATTTTTCCATGGGAAATGACACGTATTTTTTGTTAAATCTCTTGAGCTCGAAGATATAGTAGCTCCCACTCGTTATCAAAAAGTATATTTGTGCATTAATTTGACGTGCAGTTTCATTTATGGCAATACCTCAAACGTATGAATGTGGTGCCATACGTCTTGTTAGTGTTAAGTGCCTTTAATGATGATGCCACCCTGCTGCTCTGTGGAGCTCTTGCTGAGATGTGGGCTGAATCTACTGGCTCCATTTGTGAGAATTATTGGTGACATATGATGTAGTGAAGAGAAAATTAGCAAGCTTCTTTTAGATACCCTTTAATAAGACAATTATTTAATTTGCTACTTGATGCGTGCGTTTTCTTAGACTATTTCTTTTAGTTATGTTAACTCCAAACTTCTCTGACTAATCAATCCTCTGTTAAATCTGTTCCAGATTTGGTACGCCTTATGCCAACCTAAAGGAATACTGCGCAGTATAATGCAGGCCCCATAGTTTATATATTGGAAGCAAAGCGGGGAGTTCCAGACTTTAAAAACAGTTAATAACCTAGCTATTTAGTTTATGGGCCAGAGTCTCATTTACAACAAGACTTTTTTATACCACGCTGGTAATGTAAAAGAGTCTTCAAATGAGAATAATTTCATCTGCTATAAGATCCCTTTTCGCTACCAGAGTGGTGTAAAAGGGGATTGGTGTAAATGAGAATCTGGCCTGGGGGTTGGACTAGATGACCTCCTGAGGTCCCTTCCAACCCTGAGATTCTATGAAGTGTTCTTGTTGTTTAGCCATCCCTTGGCATGGCAGAACCCCCTCCCCCTAAAACAACGTTGTGCTAGTGTAAAAGTGAAATTGCCTAGAAACTGGAAGTGGAACTGACCCGTTTAGTTCCAGTGTCCAACTGGAGAAAAATGCAAAGAGGTAAAAGTAAATTAGATGTTTACGGCTCGTTCGCCTGTCCGTAGATAATCACGCAGGTAATGGGATTTGTAATTTGACAGTGTCTCTTTTAAGGTCTCTGCCACTTTCATCTAGTGAATTTGTAGCTTGTGTTTGGACTGTGTATTTGGAATTAGCAATGTTAACGTTGTTTTCTGTTTTCTTGCAGCACATGGTTATGAGCTTTAGGGTATCAGAACTGCAGGTTCTCTTGGGTTTTGCTGGCAGGAACAAGAGTGGAAGGAAACACGAGTTGCTCACAAAGGCGTTACAGCTGCTCAAATCTGGCTGCAGCCCGGCTGTTCAGATGAAAATTAAGGAGCTGTACCGGCGAAGGTTCCCGAGGAAGATCTTAACCCCTTCAGACTTATCCATGCTCCATATTCAGACAGGGCAACTGCCCTCCGCCACTGCACTGACGCAGGGCAGCACAGTGTGTCATTTGCCCTATGATAACAGTTCGGCAGCTTCTACAGTGCCAACGGCTATGTTGCCTCCAGTGCCTATGCTGGGACCCAAACATGAGACAGATGTTCAGCACTTATCCCCGCCCATTCATCCGGTCCATCCAGATGTCAAAATGAAGAGGCTGCCCTTCTACGACGTTTATGATGAGCTGATTAAACCCACCACATTAGGTATGTGAATAAATTAGTTTGCTTCTCTTTTCTACAGGACACTATTACTCAAAGGTTACTGGCTTGACAGCCCTTGAAACTGAAAGCTTCCGGTTTTTCACAGACTGGGCATAGCATGGACAATGAGAGTTAGTTTCCCAGACTGCTTTGCAAGTGCACATCAGCTTTGATTTGGAAGGAGTACATCTGTGGGTGAGGGTGGGAGTCCGGTCTCCATGGCCCAGTCAATCCTGGGCGTGTCTGCTGAGATTGGCTATGGTGTGTTTTGTGGTAGAGACACCTGTGAACCAATAACCTTAGATAGTTCTTGTCCAACCAAAAAAATCACCATCTTGGCATTTCTGTACGATGCATAGTCCAGTGGGGCCTTGATCCCTGACTCAGTCCTTAGGTAGTACTGCAATTGAAATAACCACTGGACTGAGATCTCGTTTTTAATAGGCTACCGAAGAGGTGTAGTTGCTCTCGTGGCTTTCTGGATTCAGACTAAGGATTTAGTGAAAAGCCTGATATCTTCTTACTAATCCCTTCAGACATCCAGTCTCCTGCATCTCTTAAGTGGATAATGACCAGTATGTGCTTTTATTTATTTATTTATTTTTAATTTGGCCATCTGTATCAGATAGAGCCAGTTTGTGAACTTTGCTGGGAACAGACTGAGTTCTTCATTATAGTCTAAAAATCAGCCTCTTTTAGAATTACTGTACTGTCTGTGAGTGATCTATGATATTTCAGCATTCGGACTACGAAGCCGAGAGAAGGAATACCTGCTTAGTATGGGATGGATTCTCAGAACAATATCTTGAGTGCCAGGTGTGTTAACATCAATACCTTGCAAAAATGACAAAGTAAAATAAAAACCGAACAGTCTCTTGGGTAGCGCCTTTAGAATTCCATGGCACCTTCAGGCCTAATTCTGCGTCACTAGACTTCAAACTTGTTGGCTGGTTCTTGATTTTTTTCTCCCTTGTTAGGATGATGGTTAACTCAATGAAAGTTAAGAGAAATGAATTGAAAATCATCAATAAAACCCCAATAAATGAAAAAATGTTGTTTTTATTATGATAGTGCTTAGAAGTCCCGACTGGGATTAGGGCCCTGTTGTGTTACAACAGTGGACAAACATGAAGTAAGAGACAGGCTCTTCCAGGCAGGAACTTACTGTCTAAATAGACGAGACAGACAAAGGACAGGAGGGAAAGTGAAGGCATGGAGATTCTAAAGGTGAAAGGGGATAGAGAATAAGACAGAGAATATATTATTGCCCTTATATAAATCCATGGTACGCCCACATCTCGAATACTGTGTACAGATGTGGTCTCCTCACCTCAAAAAGGATATTCTAGCACTAGAAAAGGTTCAGAAAAGGGCAACTAAAATGATTAGGGGTTTAGAGAGGGTCCCATACGAGGAGAGATTAGAGAGGCTGGGACTCTTCGGCTTGGAAAAGAGAAGACTAAGGGGGGACATGATAGAGGTATATAAAATCATGAGTGATGTTGAGAAAGTGGATAAGGAAAAGTTATTTACTTATTCCCATAATACAAGAACTAGGGGTCACCAAATGAAATTAATAGGCAGCAGGTTTAAAACAAATAAAAGGAAGTTCTTCTTCACGCAGCGCACAGTCAACTTGTGGAACTCCTTACCTGAGGAGGTTGTGAAGGCTAGGACTATAACAATGTTTAAAAGGGGACTGGATAAATTCATGGTGGCTAAGTCCATAAATGGCTATTAGCCAGGATGGGTAAGAATGGTGTCCCTAGCCTCTGTTCGTCAGAGGATGGAGATGGATGGCAGGAGAGAGATCACTTGATCATTGCCTGTTAGGTTCACTCCCTCTGGGGCACCTGGTATTGGCCACTGTCGGTAGACAGATACTGGGCTAGATGGACCTTTGGTCTGACCCGGTACGGCCTTTCTTATGTTCTTATGTTCTTATGTGAATAGAAATGGAGGAATAGGGGAAGAGATTCCTTTACGCCACGTGGAACTCTGAGGCCCATTCCATTCATGCTTTGCTGTCCATTGGCTGGCACGTTAGCAGGACCCCTTTGATAGGTGCCGCATATCTGACATGGTCCCACTTGATTAGTCATGTGATTTGGTGCCTCACAGTGGCCTGCTTGAGCTGGGGTGGGGGGGAAGAGTTCAACCCGTACAAATGAGCTGGAACAGTCTCTTTCTCTTTGCCAGTGGTGGGGTGACCACAGTCAGGGTAATTCTGTGACAGTCTAACTTCAAGACCTTGTGAGCCCTCCTTATAAGTGTAAGGGTGCCAGTAAAAACAACGGTTGGGGGATGGTGCCCAGCTTTTCCCTACAAACCCCTTTGACCCTGGGATGTCTGTTCCTGGCCCCGCCTCTGACTAGCTGGGAGACATTAGATAAGTTGCATATTTATTTCCCGAAGTGCTAGCCATTTTCCATGCATAACAAAGATACGTTATCTGTTGGAAAGAACTCACGCTTTCCCCATCTGTAAACTGGGGGGAGGGATGGCTGTGTGTCTTCGCTGATATCTGTGAAGTGCTGTAGGATGCTCGATCTAATGCTCACTGAAGTCTATGGAAAGATCCCCATTGACTTCATTGGGTGTGGATGAGGCCAAGGAAGAGCAGAGTCTTATTGCCTGTTTTGAAGCTGTAAGTTGTGCGACCTGTCCTGTTAACTAAGGTCATGTGTTGACGGCACAGCTTCTCTGCAGACTGGCCTGACCCGGCTTACACCGTTGGAGTGATTGTAGTTTGGATTCGGGTGTGGGTTTTTTCCCCACATAAATGTGGTAGTGTTTGCTGCAGGGGAGATAGGTATGTCCGGCTTCATTATTCCTGCTCTTGGCACAGCAAGATCTCATCAACTTGACGCTTGTTTTTTTTAAAGTATATTTTCTTGACTTTGGCTCCATTATCCCTCCCAGGCAACCTGTGGTTTCCTTAAATGGGATGCTCATGTTGCAAAGGAACTCATTATTGCTCTGTGCCAAAATATTCCGCCCCCTCCCCCCGGATAAGCCTTCTTACTCAAATATTGATACTTGAATTAAAAATAAACTTTCTGTATGACTGAGGGGCGGGGGGCGTCTCACACTCATTGCACACACCAGGGGCTTCTTTTTCCTTCCATTCCCTTCCATGGGCTCCCTGTGTGAACCCTCCCATCCCCCTCTATTTCTGGGATTCGCTGCAACCCCTGCCCTCATGCCAGGAGCTCTGCGTGAGTCCCGTTTCCCCCTCTGCCACATGTCGGAGTTCACAATTTGTCCCTCCAGGCCGGGGGTCCTGTGTGCCCCCCCCCATGCCAGGGTCTCCCATTCTCCTCCAGGTCTCCCTCCCCCATACCTTTTTTCTCCCCTTCTCCCCACCCTGCATGCTGGGGCTCTATGCTCCCTCATTCCTTCCTTCCCCTCCATGGCAGGGGCTCTGTGTGTCTCTCCCATTCCCCCTCTGCCACATGCTGGGGGAGGTCTGTGTGCCCCCATGCCCCCTCCCCACGTTACTGTCCCACATTCCCCTCCCCCCGCATGCCAGGAGCTCTGTGTACTCCCCCCCCCTCCCCCCATTCCCTTCTCTTCCAAATGTCCCCTTGCCCCTCTTCTCCCATAGCAGGGTCCCACGTTCTCCACCTCCACTAGGGCTTGTGCCCCCTTTCCCTTATGCCCGGTGCTCTTTGTGGCTCCCCTTTCCTTTCCCCCAATCTAATTTAATTTTCTTTCTGTCTGGGAGGTAAGTCGTTCAGGGTGTCAGCGTTTTAAAAATGTTTTGGGACCCCAGGCTGAGCTGAGATAGGGGTGGGGGGGGGGGTCATGCTGGAAGGTGTTAATGGCTTCCATCAACCAGTTTTTTTGATCTGTAGACAATTAGGGAGGCCGCTGAAGCTGCTGAGTGTGATAGCCAGATGCAAGGGGCTCAGTGTCGTTCCCCCCCCCCCCCATTTCCCTCTTTCTGATTTCCTACTCTCCCCCAAATCAATAGAGTTCTGCCCTGTGATACCTAGAACATTTCAATCAATTCCAAAATTCTGGGAATATGGCATTGAAAAGTTACCGCGTTACCGGCAGAGAATTGCCATGAAGTTGAATGTAAGACCTCGATTTGCTTGGCCAGTTCTGAAACATGTATAGTGCCATACAGGCATGTTCTCTGCTCCAGCGAGTTGATGTGACTTATTTCTAGAGTATCATGAAACTTCTTGATGCTTTAAACAAATAAACCCTGCGCCAAGGAGCTTACAGTAAAAAACAAATCAGTTTTCTGAATTCTGGTATCTAGCAAATATGACTGCCACCCCGAAAATTAGCTGCTGCTTTCTTCTAAACTAAAAATGTTTGCAGAGTTTTGGGTATTTTTATGTAGGGGACTTGCTTCCTGCTTTAAGTGGAAACCTCAGTGCAACTTCAGCTGTGTAGCTTGTCGGGCACTTTCATAATAAGGTCAGAAAGGGAAGAGTTGTGATAAGAAGAGAGGAGTGATTGAAGAAGTAGGCTTTCAGGAGAGATTTGAAAGAGGGAGGATGAAGTCCCTGAGAGCATCTTGGATGTAGGGGACAGCATGATAGAAGGCACAAAACAGGAGGAATAAGGCAAGAGGATTGAAAGAATGTAGGAAGGGACAGCTTTGTGATTAAGGCATAGGACTTAAGGGCCACTAGGATGATCCGAGGAATGGAAAGCCTGTCGTATGAAAGGCGACTTGAGCTCGGTTTGTTTTCCTTAACCAAAAGAAGGTTGAGGGGAGATATGATTGCTCTCTTTAAATATATCAGAGGGATCAATATCAGGGAGGGAGAGGAATTATTTCGGCTCAGTGCTAATGTGGATACGAGAACAAATGGATATAAATTGGCAGTTGGGAAGTTTAGGCTTGAAATTAGGCGAAGGTTTCTAACCGTCAGAGGAGTGAAATACTGGAATGGCCTGCCGAGGGACATAGTGGGGGCGAAAGACCTCTCCGGCTTTAAGACTAAGCTTGATAAGTTTATGGAGGGAATGGTTTGATAGGATAACTTGATTTACTCAATAGGTCAATAATGTGCCACCGCTGGTAGTTAGTACCGATGATAAATGTTGGGATATTGAAAGTCTTTTCCTAAGTGTCTGGATGGAGAATCTTGGCCGCATGCTCGGGGTTCAGCTGATCGCCATATTTGGGGTCGGGAAGGAATTTTCCTCCAGGGTAGATTGGCAGAGGCCCTGGAGGTTTTTCGCCTTCCTCCGCAGCATGGGGCAGGGGTCGCTTGCTAGAGGATTATCTGCTGCTTGAAGTCGTCAAATCATGATTTGGGGACTTCAACAGCTGAGTCAAGGGTGAGAGTTATTTCAGGAGTGGGTGGGTCAACTCTTGTGGCCTGCATCATGCAGGAGGTCAGACTACATGATCATAATGGTCCCTTCTGATCTTAAGTTCTATGATTCTATGACTAAAGAATCTGGAGAGTTGTGTTCTGCTCCAGGACAAGTCACTTTGCCTCTCTTTGCATGTTGGAGATAATATTGACCAGGGCTTAAATTCAACCGGAGCTGTCCGGAGCAGAGCTTGAGTAAATATTTTCAACCCCCCTGTAGTTTTTATAGCATGTTGGGGGCTCCAGGAAATACTCTAAGAAATTAAGCCCTGATATTGACCCACCCTCCAGGGGTATTGTGAAGATGAATTCATTCTTGTTTGTGCTCAGATACTAAGGTGATGAATGCTCTAGTAACACCTATAAATAATGAATAGATGAGACGAGAGATATAGGTGGGGTGAAACTAGTAAGAAAGGCAGTGAGAAGGGTTTTAGCAATGGGGCCGTGAGGAAGAGGTGGATTTTGGTGATATTGACAGAGGAGGAAGAAGAAAGGAGATAGGCCTTAAAGATGACGCTGGGATTGTCAGAGAGGCTAGCGAGGTTCCGAGCTGGGACAGAGGAAGGAGTCAGAATGCAGCTCTGGCCAGGACAATGGATGCTCAGGCAGTCAGCATTCCTGCCCTGAAGACCTGAGTCTGTGTTGTATGGCGTGGCAGTAAAAAGGCATGGAGATTTTGTTGATGAGATCGGAATAGAAGCCACAGAGTCAAGTCAGAAGGACTCCTAGTTCGTTCATTCCTCTTTCCGTGTGCGGAGGTTGCCACTGAGGGTGCCGATTGTGACTCTTTTGTGACAACAAATGTCTGCAAATTGTGTGGCCCAGCGGGCCTGGAAAGCTGCTTTGCGTAACAAAGTTTGAGCACCTCTGTGTTATAGGACGGCTCTGAACTGAGCAATTGTATTGGATAGAAAAGGACTGATAGGGAGACAGACAGTGGTGAAATTCATGGACCTTGGCCTAGGTCCTGCTATCACCAAGTCTAGCGGTTTTGCCATTGACTTCAGCTGGAGCAGGAGCAGGGCCTTGATCTTGCTCCAGGACTGAGGAGGGGAAGGCTAGGAAAGAAAGTGTTAAGACAAGGTCAAAAACCTCTCCAAAGAGCTCGTTTTTGGAGGCTGGCACAAGTTTTGGCAGGTCATCTGCAAAGGAAAGTTTCTGTATTTCAGACCTCACATTCTTCACATTCTCCAACTTCAGGAAATTGGAGAAGCAAGCTCCTAGTCCTACTGTGGAATCCTCTCTTGCAGAATATAGAATGGGATTAACTGTGTTCTTGGGGAGGCAGGGATGAGGGTGGTGTTGTGCCTAGGAATGTGGTCAGAGTCCTTTTTTGGTGCGTGTTGCAGTATGTACTAACATCTGCCACAATTCAGTACGGCAGATTTGACATAACTATCTTGAATTTATGTAACGCCTCTCCTCCTAAATGTGATACCAGCGCTCTTTACAAATCTGTCTGATACCGTGCCAGTGAAACCACCTCTTGGTTGGATTAAACAAACAGTCCAGCTTCCCCACACAAGCAAAGCCGTGCATGGTAGATGTACGTGGCTTTGATTTGTCCTGATCCAGAGGGATGCTGTACATCTGGGATGACTCCAGTGGGAATTGTGGGATAAACCTAGAGCAAGTGCAGCAGAGTGCTTTGTGTTTGAAATGCCTACAAGATCTGCTGTCTTGTAGGTTACCTGAGCTTACTTTCTGCTCCTGGTTTATTTTAGAAGCACAAAGTTTGCATTACTGGTGGTCTGCTACATTGAAGGCAACTTTTTTTTTAAAGGCAATTTCCTCACTAGGATAGATTAAATGAAAATCTCTGCACTAGATCAGAAGTGATATCTCCCCTTGAAGTCAGTAGAGTTTAATGCTCAGGAGGCCATGCTTATCCGTAAAATTTGCCTCCATGTCAGTAACTGCTGCTTAAGGTACTTGATTCACCCCCTACGTATGTTTCTCCTTGTGTTTTGTATTTTAGGTAAGTGCACAGCTGTTTTTGTATTTTAGATTTATTTAGGACCTTGTCTGTGCCTTTATGCCTGGGGAAGATAAGGAAAAGGTCTATTTCTTATTAGGGGAGTGTGCTCCTACTATAATTACAATAATGACTATAATTTCCAGGGTAGTTAATGACCTCTGGGATTGCCTAGCTGTGTCTTGGCCCACAGACTCCTCCAACCTGATCACTAACTCCCAGGAAGTGCCATGCACCATGGTCATTACTGCTTAGTCAGGAAGTTATGTGGTGAAAATATTAGATCAGGGAATTGGGAGGCAAGGGCTCCTGGAATCTATTTTCAGCTCTGCCACTGACTGACTCTGGGTAAGCCACTTTGTCTCTCTGTGCCTCAGTTTCCTCATCTGTAAAATGCTGGTGACAGTACTGTGCTACCTTGGCATGGGCGATGTTGCTTGGTGTTTGTGATGTTCTTTGAGAGCCCCTGACTGGAAGCCATGTTAGAAGTGCACGGAATTAAGAATAATTGCTGTGGACTACAATCCTTGTTTGTGCACAACTACCATTGAAGTCCATGGGAGTTATGACTAAGGACTGCTCTGTATTTATACTGCATGCGATGTGTTCTTACGTAATCGTAGATCAGTTTACATGTGGAAAGGGAGGGAGATTGTTGTTTTTTTTTTAGAATGCCTTGCTGACGACCAACCATCCTTCCAGGAGCAGAGAGAGCTCAGCCTTGCATTCAAGATAATGTTTACCTCCTACTTCTTTTGTTCTCCTGCAGCATCTACGAACAGCCAGCGGTTTGAAGAGGCACACTTCACCTTTGCGCTAACACCTCAGCAGGTTCAACAGATTCTCACCTCTAGGTAAGCAAATGGCTGGCTGTTCAGGGTCTGTCTGCCCCATGTGCGTTGCATATGGCTTTTATGCAGGCCTTTCACTTGGCCTCCAGTAGTACTGCCCAGGTCAGAGGAGGGGAGTGGGGAGGAAAAATTTGGCAAGAAGTTTGGTGGCTGAGACTAACAAAGACCAGGAGGTCCGGTGACATGGGAAAGGGAGCTTGTGCCCCTGAGCCCTTTCACTGCAATAACGGGGAATAAAATCCCTGGGCCAGATCCTCAGCAGGTGTAAATGGCGTCACTGCCTTGACCTCAGTGGTGCTATCCCACTTACAGAAGCTGAAGAGCTGACTCCAAGTCTGTATAATGGGATTGACTTTGTGTACATATCAGCAACCGGATTAAAAAACATCAAACTGGCCTCAGGATCATGTTTGCATTGCCGGTACTCGAGCTGGCTTGCTTTATCCCTTTTAGCACATGAAACAGCTCTGCACTAGCAGGGGAATGGATTGGATGATCGAATAAGTCTCTTCTGATTTATTTACTTCCTCTTCTTTCTCCACCATGTGTCTGTTCCCTCTCTTCCGTTCAGCAATATTTTGATGTACGCCCCTGTTTGGGGATTTTGGCTGCTAGCGAGAACAGAGTGACCAAAAGCAGGAAGTAGCTTTTACAACTCATGGGCACTTGTTTTATTAGTACTAAAAGATATATTATTATAGCATGGTTAATGAGATGTTTATAATGATGTAACTATCATTGTGCGTAGTAAGCAATGCCAGCCATTTAAGAGATCTTTTCCTGTTGCAGAGATATCTTACCAGGTGCCAAATGTGACTACACTGTACAGGTACAATTAAGGTAAGAGGTAGAACATTTGTATGTCATCTTGATCTGAAAAGTGAATGACCAAAACCCTTTTCTTTGAGCCGCTGTTTTGGCTGTAACATCATAATTTTGGGGAATCAGGCCTTAGCATTCAGTGATTTGGATTTGCATATCTAAAAGCTCGTCGAATTCTGAAACTTTAGGTGCTGTATTGAGACGAAGAGCTTTAGATCAGCGTGGCTCGTCCTGAGAAGAGGCAGCCAGGGTCAGACACTAAACCAGGCAGAGTCATCGTGAGAATCCAGGAGACTGAGTGCATGCTCTCTCTGCTTTTCCTCCTTCATGTTCCACGCTGCAGCCGGCTGGCAAAATCGTCATGGACTGCCATGGGAGTTCTGCCTGATGACGATCCAATCCTGCTCTTTTTAACCAGCTTTTGTGTTTCTATAGACCTGATCTGCTCCTTTTTCTTTTTTAAACACTTTTTAAAAGGTTTTTTCTTTTTAAAGGGTCACTATTAAAAGTGCCTCAGGAAGCAAAACACGTAGCGTACCTTAAAACTTGCAATATTCTGTTCACAACTCCTCCATACTGTTTCTAAACTATCTTGCATTTTTGTAAAGTGCCTATTATTTTAAATGTCCCCAAGTGCTTCACGAGCTATACTTTGGAAATTGCGGCAGCCAGCTGTGGGGTGTTGACCCTGCAATAACAAGCTAGTGAGCTACGTCCCTCCGATTAGAGGCTCGCTAACCTCCTTTTTCCTGCTCTGTTTGCTCCATTCTTGTACATAAACAGTACTGTGAAACATACTGGCCTCTTGCTCTCTGAAATGAGTTAGGGAGAAAGACTTTTGTAAATTTCACCAGTGAGACTGAGACAAGCATTGTCTGTTGGTGGGTAGAAACCTCACCTGTACTTAACTCACCAGAGCTGGATTATAATTTATTTATTTATTTTTGGCCTACCAGTCTCAACCAGCACCCCTCTTCATATTTTTTAGGGGTACAATATCTTCCATTAGTATCGAGAGAGAAGCCTTTGTACAACCTCTATGGTGGTTGAATGCTTCTCTTTTGCTACAGAGAGAACTATTGCCTTTAGTTGGCAAACTTTAATGTTGGAGTTAGAAATGAGAATTGTATCATTGGAGCCCCATCTGGGCCCAACTTTCTCAGACATGCCTCACCTTGAAAACTTCCCATGCCTCAGTACAAGAGAGAGAAGTCTAACCCCTATTTTATCCTTCTCTTTGGCTGGCCTGCAGAGACTGCAGTGGGATAGGTTAGAAAACAACAGGCACAGATTCTGACATGGAAGTGGCAAGGATCTGCATCGGTGTGACACGCCAGGGCTTGTCCTAACAAAAAGCAGACCAGTGTCGTATTTGACTCAAGACTGTGTGGCAAGTCTCTGGTTTCAATGTGGGGTGTGGTCTCTCTTTGGCAGTGCAGCCTAATTTGAAGCCAAATAAAATGCATGATCATCTGATTAAATGGGATTAGAATTTGAATGCAATCCCATTCTGAGTTTCTCTTGCTGACATCTTTATGCCTGTTGAAGGCAATTGTAAGATATTAAGTAGTGGTAGATGAGCATTGAAAAAATAAAAGGGCTGGCCTATACTGGGAATTTACATCAGCATAGCTATGTCTCTTGGGGGTTTGAAAAATACACACCCCTGAGAGCAGGGGGTTGGACTAGATACCTCCTGAGGTCCCTTCCAACCCTGATATTCTATGATTATGTCGACATAACCTCCAGTGTAGACATTGCTAGGTCGATGGAAGAATTCTTCGTCAGCCTAGCTACCTCCTCTCCGGAAGGTGGATTACCCACACTGATCGGAGAACCCCTCCCATTGGCATAGGTAGTGTCTACACTGCAGCACTACAGTGATGCAGTTGCAGTGGTTTAAGTGTAAACACACCCTAAGTAATAACTAATCTCTTCTCCTGCTGCAAGATTTACATTCAGATAAATGTAATTCCATTTTAGTTCCTCAGATGGTTGTAAGTTATTTTTAAATGACTTTAAATTCTGTTTCAGAGTAGCAGCCGTGTTAGTCCGTATCAGCAAAGCTTATGCTCAAATAAATTTGTTAGTCTCTAAGGTGCTACAAGTAGTCCTGTTCTTTTTTTTTTTTTTTTTTAATTCTGTAGCTCCTTTCACTCTGAAGCGCCGAGTAATTTATAGCTGCTGCACCACTGAAGAGCACTCCTCTCTGGGATGGAGGGCAGCAACCATATGGCACCAAGCATGCTTCATAAAATTCCCACACAACCAGCTGTTAACTGTGAGAACAAGGCAAATTCAACTTTCACTCTTACTAAAGTAGCAGACAGGGCATCTGTTTTTAAGGCCTCATCCAAAATATTCCCCCCACATGGGAAACTGAATGGAGCTCAGTTTATCTGCCGTGGAAGGCTGACAGGCTTAAGACAACATGCCTTAACTTTGAACTTATGGTTCTGGGGAGTTTTGTTTTTTCAGACCAGATCACTGATTGCCCACGCCTGGGACATGCATGGTGCACACTAGTAATTGTCTTTAGTTGCTGTCATCTATTGAACTTGCATTTGGAACTAATAGATTTTCTGTGTGGAGTGTGTAGAATATATTTGTTGTACATGTGACATTTTTGTGTACTCTCATGTATTCCAGACATTGATATGTTTGGCTTGAAAAATGTTCTCTCGCTAAAGAAAAGTTTTAGCTGCCATTTTGTGTGACTATCACCACTCATTTGCCAGTTTCTCCCTCCCGCTTCTTAGGTTTTGCTTGTGTGAAACCAGCTGTCCCCAAGAAGATTATTTCCCTCCTAATTTATTTGTCAAGGTCAATGGAAAACTCTGCCCTCTGCCTGTGAGTAAACCTGGTTCCTTGCTTATATGGGAGAGGGGGGGCCAAATTCTGCCCTCAAGTATGCAACCACAACTCCCGCTAAGCTTTGTGGGAGCTATGCATATATATCAGAGATTCAAAGTTGACTCTAAGAACTGAATGGTGCCATTAGGATGTCATACTGATTGTTACGTGTTGGTGAACTGGTTTAGAAGGAATAACTTACCCAAACTTTTGCCTATTCCTGTAATTGAACACTAAGCTACTTGGTTATAACTTGTACTGTGAAGGCAGAAGTGCCAGAATAGCATAAGAGAAGCTGATCCTGCAGTAATTCAACCTGACCCAAAATGAGAATTCACAGAATTCTCACTTGAGACCCTGTGCTGCTGATGAGATTTCTGGCCTAGTTCAATAGATCCAAGCGGGGATGATAAGCACTGGGGCCAGGATTTTCAGAGGGGGAGGGTGGTTCGTTGTTTAAGCTCCCATCTTTCGATGCCTTAAATGGGTCTGATTTTCAGAAAGCCCAGAACCACTTGCTTTCTGAAAATCAGGCTCCGTTAAGGAGTTTCAGGTTTGTCCCATAAAACCTTTGGATGTTCCTCTGAACTGAGCCTTTCTGAGGTTAGTCTGTCACCACCTTAATATCCCAGTTTCTTGACCTCCATTAATATTATGGCTTGGAAGTGGCCTCTTCATAATTAAGGTTGAGTCCTTATAAAGCTTTATTTTAGTGCCCTTATTATTCTGGGCTTGGAAAACTCCTTTGGCCTGGAAGTTGCCAGATTCCCCCCGCTGCAGTGCTGAAGGTCCAGGGTTCAAAGCCCTCTTGATGATGCAGAATAGGGGAATTCCAGTAACAGAATTTGGTTTTATTTTTTCCTCTTAAAAAAAAAAAAAAAGGAAGAACCAAAAGCTAGGAAATTACATACAAAAAGCTCCATTAAAAGAAGATTATTTCGGTTTCAAAACCAAGCATTTGAAAGGAATGAAATGCTGCCTTTACAGTCACCTGTGCAACCTCAGTTATGTCCCGTGTGTGAATGCATTATGATAGTTATTGCTTATTGACTTACTACCCCCTCCCCACCACCACCACACACACACACACAGGACCCTTACCTCATTCAGTGCACAGAATAGATACAATTGTGGCAGAATTAAGGTTATGAGGGCAACCATAACTCTGGCATTTTCTAACCTTTGAGTGCTTGACTTTGTAACTAAATGACATTCTTTTAATGCAGCTTTTTGTATGTAATAGAGAATAGAAGGTCTCTGCCCTGAATAGCGTAGAATCTGAACAAGGCATGATACTCTCATTCACATAAAGGGTCTATATAGCAGCTTTAATGTGTCCTTCATGACTAAGCTGGAATGGGAAGCAGTGAATTTTCACTAATTTGCATTATATTGTGGTCCATTTTCGCAAACAGTGCTGGAGGTTTTACTTGTGTCTCTGTAGGGCTGTGCTCCCAAGCCCACGAATGTCCTGGTGAGAGAGAGACATGGGAAGAGCAACTCATACCCCCTCTTTAAGGCTTTTTACAGTTAACAAATTGATACTGGGACAAGTAACCCATGTATCTTCCTGAGGCAGACATTGACAGGGAAACATTGCCCCAGTCTTTTTGTCTTAGTGATTCCTGTTCCATCGTGTACTATCTGCCTCTTAAATCTTATAGCACGGGTATAACATGTGTAGTCTGAATTGCACCTTCAGCTTCCTATGCCGAGACAAGAAACACCTCTTTTTTTTTGTCCAAAATAAATAACCTTGCAGAAAGCCTGCAGGAAAGCTGCAGACAGAACTGTTTGCTTAAAAGAAAACACTTTGTGCACGTCAGTTTTGGAGGAGGGCTTGGAGTTGGTTGTGAAATGAAAACGGATCGTAGACACTGAAACTGGCTCCAATTCCATGTTGTATTAGCTGCGGTTAAAATTCCATTGGTTTGCCTCTGGGGTTCTGATTGTTCCGATGTTGTGCTGGTGGGGAGGGGGACCTCAGGATAAAGCCAGCTATAAAAGAGTAGGGTTTGCAGTGTGTCATACAGGGCATTGACCCTATAAAGAGACTTGGTTGATCTCAAATAGCTTCCTTGCCTTTGCAGGGCTATCTGCCGCCCACTAAAAATGGTGTGGAGCCAAAACGACCGAGCCGTCCCATCAATATCACTCCTTTGGTGCGGCTTTCGGCAACTGTTCCCAATACGATCATCGTGAATTGGTCCTCCGAGTTCGGCAGGGTAAGTGACGTGAAGCACAGCAGGCGCTGAGCCTTTTTAAGCCAAAGGATTTCTCCCGGGCAAGTAGAACCTGTGGCCTCCTAGGTCTTCATAATTGTCATTGTGCTGCACACCATAGCAACTCAGAACTGCATGGTGCCTGCAGGGAGAGAGCGCTGGACCTCCTGCTCTGAAAGCATGGACTCCTACGACTTGAGCTAAGAGAGAATCTCCATTAGCTATTAACAGCAGAAGGCTTATGACACACAGATCAGCCATTCTGATTACATCCAATAGAGGGTAGTAATCTGGCACTATGATAAATGTGGGAATTTTGGTAGTATATGTATTATCCCTGTGCATGACTCAGTTTCCCTCTGGTCTTTGCATTGCTATACACTGAGTGTAAAGGGAGGGGATGAGGTGTCTGACTCATGCAGCAGCCTGGCTGGAGACCAGTGTCACTGACAAACTGAATAAAGTCTACACATGTGAACAAAGGATCCTTAGAGACAATGGAAACCCCAATGGCCAGGACAGTCATGTCTCGTAACCAACAGCCGAGAAGAAGGAGATTTCCCTCTACCTCTCCGCAGGGAAGCAGAGCAAAGGTCCCAAGCTGGGGAACAAAGTGGAAAGGTGTCAGGTGGCTGGGGTAAGAGCAGAGATAGGGTTCTGACCTGGGACTTCACTAAAAGGTTCAGCTAGGTTGATCTAATTTTTAAGTGTCGACCAGGTCTGAGAGAGAGAGTCAGGATGGATTCTACAGGAGCTTGGCTGGGTGAAGTCCTGGCATTGGCCAGTCTGAACTTTTGCTTCTCTGCTAACCTCAGGACTTTCCGATTCTGTAGGCCAGGTGACTAATAAACTAACTTCCTGAGAGCATGGCACCCTGAAGGGGTTGCGCAAGTCTCCCACAGGAGTCTGGCTTGGCTGGACTGGCTGCAGGGAGCCCCAGAGAGACACAGGGAGTGCTGGCACCCAAAGGCCCAGTTTTGGAGTCATGGAAGCCACAGGCCTGCCCCTGTAGAATTATGGATCCTTGGGGTCTGGCACACTAAAGGGGTCACACACAAGAGACTGGTTACAGGCTGGGGCATAGGCCAGACACTCAATCCATGACAGCTGGTGGTAGGAGGGCAGATTCTGAATGCAACAGGAGTATTTTGCAATAAGTGACGTGCAGCAGTAAAAACAAGGTTAGTCAAAGAAAACAGCAGAAAATAGCGTATAACCACCTCCCTAAGAAGAACATCACAGAGCTGTGCAGGGAGAGAGAGGTAAGCATTGGGAAGTTAAACAAGGCACAACTGATTGCGGGGCTGGGCAGGATGAGGAGGCCAGGAGCAGAGGTCCAGACCTAGGCGGGAGTCTGAGGATGGCAGAGGCGGTAGCCACAGCTTCTGCAGCGGCAGCTGGACATCTGCAGGGCTCAGTTCCCCAGCTCTGGAGTTGGAGTGGCAGAAGCTAGAGCTGGACGCAAAAAGGCTCCAGATGGAGGAGCTGAGGCTGGAGATCGAGGTCCAGTTACTAGAGGATCATGAAATGGGATGTGGAAAAGCAGTTGAATGAAAGACACAAGGGAACAGTAAGTGGGGAGAGACTATAGGATGCCCACCCTGCAGGGGGCATAGGTGCTAAATTTTTGGTCCCATTCCAGGAAGTTTTGGGGGTGGGCGGGGGAGAGATGTCTACCTCCCCACCTTTGCGAAAGTTTGTGAGTTGAACCAAATTCCCCTTGCAGACTGGCTGCGTAGTGTCACTCCCTTACTGGGTCCCCAAACCACTGAGGCATATAGCCAAGTGGACTGGGCTGACGCTGGGAAGTATGAACCGTTCAAGAGAGCCTTATTGCGTATGTTTGACTTAACACCTGAGGCCTGTGAGAAAAGGTTTCGGGGTGTGTAAAAGAACAAGGGGGTGATGTACATGGAGGGTGGCACCTTGATAGGCAATTGTCCCCACAGTGGGGTAAAGGGGCCAGTGTCCCCACTCTGGAATCTTTGTATGAGGAGTTTAGAGCAATAGTGTGAAATGTGTCCCCTGTGTGTGGAGCTTGTGTGTGGTTAGCGGATTGAACACCTAGAATTCACGTAGGCAGATCAGTTTGTAGACAGTAGGCCCAGCTACCAAAGGGGAGTGGCCTAAAGCATGGGTCCCCTTGTGGAGGTTCCCCAAAAGTTGGATTTGGATAACTCCAAAGGGGGTGGGGGGAGGGACAGCTGGTCCCAGTAGACCCCTGCCGAGGGACCCCAAAGACCTGAGGTGCAACTCCTGAAAAGGAGCCAGGCCTCCCCCTGCAGGGCTAGTGTGGGAGCGCACAAGAATTTTTCGTGGAAAGGGCCTGTATTTGTGTGGGCCTGTACAGACATTCAGGAAGGTGTTACACAGGTACAAAGTGCCATTAGCAGTTGTTAAAAATCCCTTTTTACAGCACTGTACAGTTACTCCAGGCTTTGCAAACAGAGACGAGCCCTCTTCCCTAGCAGTTTGCTTTGCAGGCTGAAGGCCTAACATCAGTCTTTCTGTCAATAGAACTACTCTCTGTCAGTTTACCTGGTGAAACAGCTGACTTCAGTCACACTGCTACAGAAGCTAAGAGCCAAGGGCATTCGGAACCCAGACCACTCCCGGGCCCTGAGTGAGTAGCTGCTGCTTTACGTTTTTTAACAGTTTGTTACACGATCTCTAGCTGAATAGGTCTGAATCCTACCACAGCAAACTAGGCAAGCCCAAATTCCCATACGCCCTCTTGCAAACACACACACGCATAAGGTTACACATGCAACCAGTCCCATTTTTATGAAAAGCATGAACTGCCGTCGAAAACAAAAATACCTGAGTTGTGAGTGGAGGGAAGGGGGTTATACTGCGTGGCTCCACGTAAAAATTCACAAGGCTGCCTCCTCCTTTCAAGCTCTCCTTAAAACCCCTCTGTGCTGTGATGTCTGTCCAACACTTAACAATGATTAGGCAATTTTCCTCCAGGGTAGATTGGCAGAGGCCCTGGAGGTTTTTCGCCTTCCTCCGCAGCATGGGGCAGGGGTCACTTGCTTGAGGATTCTCTGCAACTTGAAGTCTTTAAATCATGATTTGGGGACTTCAACAGCTGAGTCAAGGGAGAGAATTAATCCAGGAGTGGGTGGGTCAGCTTTTGTGGCCTGCATCATGCGGGAGGTCAGACTAGATGATCATATTGGTCCCTTCTGACCTTAAAGTCTATGAGTCTATGGCAGCTGGTGGTTGTACTTGCTGCTTAGTGCACTAATCGTAGGCTGGCTCACTGGTAGCGGGTTCCCTTTGTCTGTCGTTTCCACCGGTTGTTTCCTCTTCAAGGTAGGTTGTAAAATCTTTTTTGTTATATGCCCAAGGGAGCCCTGATTGGGGCCTCTAGGATCTAATACAATAGAAATAATGTGTTTGCTTCCATAAACACTTCCTAGACAGCTAACTTCATACTATAAGATATATAATCTTAAAAATATCACTTAACACTTTTAATAGACCTGAGAAACTTTTTTCCTTTCAGTCAAAGAAAAATTAACAGCTGATCCCGACAGCGAGATAGCGACAACGAGCTTACGGGTTTCTCTCATGTGTCCGGTGGGTTCTATACGAGTTCTCTCTGCTTCAACATCCACCTGGTGTTTGCCTAAAAATGTCATGCGGGAACAGCAAAACTAATGCTGCAGTTCCGGTTTTATAAAAGGTTCTCCTCCTTGGGAGTCTTTTATTAAACCAGCCCCTTTTCCCCATGCGTAAAAGTTGGCTGGAAATGCTGATTCAAACTTTTCAGCATATACACCCGTGTATATAGTATTTTCTGGGCATAGCCTAAACTGGGTGACCCTGACTAAGGCTGCGTACAGTTTTCCACTTTCACCAGTTAGGATGTATGTGTGGGGTGGGAGATCCAAGGAGGTTCGGCTTTTCCCATCCAAGGTGAAGCCTTAGTTGATGCTACATCACATACCCCTCCTGGGCACGTTCAGTGAAAGGGCCAAAATAGGAAAAAACGGAACTTGTTTGTTTCTCCTGGTGCCCCGTGGAAGCACTTTGAATCAAACCGTGTTAATTTCTCCTTTCTCCGTCTTCCAGCTGGGTAAGATGAGGCTAATAGTGCCCTGCCGAGCCATTACCTGCACCCACCTCCAGTGCTTTGACGCGGCGCTCTACCTTCAGATGAACGAGAAGAAACCTACATGGACCTGCCCTGTGTGTGATAAGAAAGCCCCTTATGACAGCCTGATCATTGATGGGTAAGCCGAGTAGGTTTCTGGGCCCAAGACCAGCCTGGAAACTCTTTTTAGGCTAATCCCTTAATGTTGGTATGTACAGACAGTCCCCTCCTTGAACAACTTAGTCTAACACTCCCCCCACTCATTCCACATAGACCAGCCTGACTCCTGGTCAGTACTGGCCTGAGCTGGATTTGAACCCAGGACTTCGAAATGTAATTCTCTATATTTCATTTACCAGTCCCCTGAGCCCATCATGTCTGTACCATGAGCCCCCCTCATGTCTGAGGCATCAACACCCAAGTGTTCAGGGCCAGGCAGGCTCCTTCAGAGGTGCAGGTTTTTTCATGGGTGGCTTTTTTCAGCTTATGCTCTTGCTCAACTGCGTGACAGGTTGTTCATGGAAATCCTCAACTCGTGCACGGACTGTGATGAGATCCAGTTCATGGAAGATGGCTCCTGGTGTCCCATGAAGCCCAAGAAAGAAAACCAGGAGGTGTGCCCGACATCTACGTACAATGGGATTGAGGGTACGGGAGCTACGGGCACCATCTCTTTAAAAATGTCTTGCTTTTCCTTAGCACCTTTCTCTGGAAGGGTCCAAAAGCATTTCAGATACTTGAAATACGATCCATGTATGCGGGTCGCTGCACCACTGAAGTGCAGCCAAGAAACACAGCAGTGCTACATAACCGCTTACAATGGGAAAGGAAGAAGAATCCCAATGTCCAGTTGAAACTGCAGAGGGTAATTCTAGGTAGCCCGAAAACAAGTACTAGAGCTGACATTTAGTTAGGTTTAGGGTTAGCGTTAATACCCTGTCTGTTTATAAAAAGGGGTGACACTTTTATTATGAGGCTTAATGTTATTTGAGATCCTCGGATGGAAGATGCAATAGAAGTGCAAAGCTTCTTTGTGGGGCAATGCTTTGCCTTCAGCTACCTTGGCCAACTGCAGCTTCTTGCTTCCCCTCTCTCTGCAGCCAGCTCCCTTTACGCTGTGGGCTCCGACGGAAAGCACTCCTTGGAGAGCAAAAAGAAAGTGGAGGTTATCGACCTCACGCTGGACAGCTCATCAGATGAAGAGGAGCCTCCTATCAAGAAACAGTGCCCTGTCTCCACTGCGGCTATCCCGTCGGCAGTAGGGCCCAAGGGGTAGGACACGTCTTATAAACCCTTTCTGGGTTTTCCTCTTTGCCCTCTTTCCTGCATGCTGCAGATGTCACAGTAACAAGGAGAGAGAGGCAGCTTGTCCCATTCATAGGAAATGTATTGGACCCAGACCAGTGGTCTCCGTAGTCCTGTGTCCTGTCTCTGGAAGTCTATACAGGATGCTTGGGAAAAACAAACTCTCCACCCTCGCAGTAATACACATTGCCAGTTGTATTGATACCATAGTATAAGGGGGTGGGAGGCACATCTCAGCTTGACCCTGGGCCATGATCAGAGCGTTCCTTGAAGCATGGTGATCGATAGCCTGTGTCACTTTCTTAGATACTGTTTTAATTTATGTCTCCTTTTTTTAATTCACAAAGTGTGACGTTTCACTAACTCGGTGTAGCCCTCGTTATATTTGAGTTTCGCGATCGCTTCATGTTGAACTGGTGCCCACTCAGATATAGCAGAGTGTTTGGGGAATTGTACTGATTTCAGAGGCCTGGAATATGTAGCCTGGGCATGACAACTTTGGTGGTTTATTTGCTGGCTTGTCTAATGGACAAAAACGCAGGAGTTTGTATCCACTTTTGTGCATATAAATTCTGTGTAGAGCAGGACAGACCGTCCTTTTCCCTTGTCTGTTTTCCAAATGTCAGACATGATTTAAGAGAGAAATAATTTGGGCATTGTCTTCTCTCCGTGGCACATGTGTTGTGCCCCCTCCTTGGTCAGTCCTTTGTGCCCCTGGGAGCGGTGCATGCCTCACACTTTGGGAAACACTGTCTGATGGGATTGTGGCTTATGTTGCTTCTTCAACAGCAGCAGGATCAGCCCCTGTGTGATGAAGAGGCCCTTGTGCCTGTCACTTAGAGCGTGGCTACACTGGTATAAAAAAATAAATATAATTTCCCACAGCAGTGAGTCTCCGAGCTCGGGTCAACTGACTGCGGATGGTGATATGGGGCTACAAATAGCAGTGTAGCGGATCCCGCTTGGGCTGGAGCCCGGGCTCTGAAACCTACCCCCCTCTTGCTGGGTGACAGAGCCTGGGCCCCACCTGAGCAGGAACATCTACACTGCTGTATTTGACCTGGTAGCACGAACCCCCGCAAGTCTGAGTCAGTTGACCCCGGCTCTAAGATTTGCAGCGGTGGTGGTGGTGGTGGTGGTGATTATTTTTGCAGTGTAGACGTACCCATAGTCTCTCAGGCCCGGATCCACAAAGGTATTGAAATCAGTGGAAGAGCCTTTGCAGATCTGGGCCTCAGTTTCTCCATCATTAAAACAAGGAGAATGATACTGACCTTCTATGAGATCTACTGATAACAAGCAATGGATAAGAGCAGGGTGGTGGGATCCTCCTCTTTGCAATGGGGATAGATAACATTTCCCTATCTCACAGGGGAGTTGGGAGGATAAACAGTAAAGGTTGTGAGGCGCTCAGGTACTGCCGTAATGGAGGCTATATAAGTACCTTAGATCCAAGTCAGATTTTTTTTAAGTGATTTTTATTTTAGCCGTGTATCTTTAAACAGGTGACCTCGTGTTCTTTCTCTTGCTAGTAATATTTGGCTTTTATATAGCGCTTTCCATCCGTAGACTTCAGAGTATGCTTTCCACCAGAGGTCAGTAGCGTTATCCCCATTTTACAGATGGGGAAACGGGCACAGATTGGGGAAGTGATTTGCCCAAGGTCACCTAGCAGGCCAGTGACAGAGCCGGGTATAGAACCCTGGTCTCCTGAGTCCCAGTCCAGTGCTCTGCCCACTGCATGACACTGGCTCCCCTATATGCACAAGCGGAGGGTATGGGTAGGACAGCCGATAACGGTTCTGGGAACATGCGGTGAACAGGATGGAGGCACCGCACAAGAGTGCAGCTAGTCACTGATAAGCTCTGACACCTGAAGCTGAGGCCTAACGGGGCTGGGCGTTCAGGACAGACGGTGACGCTGCATCTGTGTCTCATTTCCCATGGTGGGGTGGGGCCTGCTGCTTGGTGTCCAGTATTGTGTCTTGGGGTTTCTTCCTGGTGCTTCACTGTCCCTGACTTAAAGGGCAGGCTGCTGGTGTGTTTCACACCCGGAGTTATGGTCGCTTTGCTCTGCCTTATTGGGTTTCTGTTCCATTTCAGGGTGTTAAATGTTGATCACCAGCCATCCTCTGTGCTTCGAAGTCCTCCCATGGCAGCTATCGGCAGCGACTATCTCTCCAGCCTCCCAATCCCTGAATACCATCCTTCCTATCAGGTGCCATCAGAGATTCAAGGTAAGGAGAGCAGCGCTTTCCAAATCACCTATTCGGGCAACTGTACCAGTTTACCAGACCAAGACTTCAGCTGTAGCATCCAGCGCCCGTGGCCTCCCAATCAGTTATGTATGATCTAACCCACAAAGGCACTTGGGCCGCTCTTTCGCCCAGCCTTGCAAGGCTTGGAGCAGCCTCATGACCGTTGCAGATCAGAGCACAGATAGTTGAATGGCAGAATTCTCTTAGCCAGGAAGCAGGAGCCTGAAGTACCAGCCCTGGTGTGAGATTTCTGCAGACTTGCAGGTGAGCTCCTTAGTGAGGCAGAATAAATTGAAAGCTGATTATTAGTAACAGAGGATGGAGAAGACCTAGCCATTAGCTGGCCTAGTGGCTAATGCTTTTCATGACCAGAGACTTCCATTCCTGGTCTTTCTCCCATGGCTGCCATAAGGGGAAATGGAGGCAGCCAGCTCCACCCTGGAAGAGTGGAGAGATTTGTGTCATTCAGTTGCAACCTCCTCAGGCCTGATCTAAGGTTGCAAGGCAATAGTTCACTGCTCTAGAAAACCGTTTCCTGTCACCTGAGTCTCTCCAAGTGCTTCACAAAAATCACTCGCCATGCCCCACTGAAGGAGACCTTAAAATTCCAACTTTACAGATGGGGACAGAGAGAGGGAGAAAGTGACTTGCCCTGAAGTCGCACAGCAAGTCCGTGGCAGAGACCAGACAAGCAGTGTTCTAATTTCCAGTCCCACACACAGACCACTGAGCACACTCCCTCCTCCTCCTCCTTGGCTGGTGGAACACTTGCACGGTAACAGGCTGATGGCCTGTTAGGAAGCTTTGATAAACTAGCTGGTTCCTAACTGTCTGGCATCAGCACACGGCATGGGTGTCCATTTCGGGTTGTACAAAAAGTTTCATTTCATTTCATTCTGCTGGAATCAGAGGAGGGATCTGAACCCACGTCCTCTCTCCTGGGTGAGGCCTTACTCACCGGCCTAGAGAGTCTCTCTCTCTTTGGCGCAATGAATATTTAACAGTTTATGCAAAGTGGAACAGTTGCAAGAGAAAAGACTGAGGGCAGCCCTCCCCAGAGTAGTCTGTAGCATAGTGGCTGCGGTGTTCACCAGGGAAGGGGTCAATCTGAGCTCAAATCCCTGCTCCAGAGTCATGATTCCATCTCCCCCATCCCAGGCAACAGTTTTGGGTCGACAGAAACTACATTTTTTTGGCAACAAAAAAACCCCTCTTCGCCCAGCTCTAGCCCTGAGCTTTGTGACGCTAAGGACCTAGGGTGCATTTTGCAAGAAAAATGTTGTCAACACCAGCATCTGGGCCATTCCGCTTCGGGACATTGCCTCCCTAAATTCCACCTGTGGCTTCCTTTTGTAAACATGCCTTGCACTCCCCCATCCTCAGCTGCTCGGTAGCGTTGCTGAGCGCTGTTAAACAGCTGCTGCGTTCCACCCCCGAGATGGCTGCACTTCAGCAGTGCATGATGTTAAGGATTCTTATTTAAAGTGAATCCTATAGATAGTTGGCAAATGTGCTAGTAAATTTTGCCCAGTGATGATGGGACACGCACCCACTTTAAGGTTCCCTAACGCTGCCAGACCAGTACACGTGAGAATCTGGCCCCCGATGTATTTCAACACCCAGGTTACATGATCAGTTACAGAGGGCTTTGTAGCCCACTGGGGAGTGTGTACCACAGTTCCCCCCCCTCTGCCAATCTAGAGAGGATACTAGTTGTGGCAACTGCGGCTACAGAGCCTTGGCTTGTTAGCTCAAGCTGTAGCAGCTTATGCTTTTAGCTCTGAAAGTTCCCACTTCTCTCCCTGGTGTTGGCCAAAAAGGCAGCCATCATAGTCCGTTACTGACCTACAGCATTGAGGTGGATCGGATGTAACAGTCTCTAAAGAAGCAATTAGATCCCATCCCATTAGTTGACTCTTAAAATCCTAGCACAAATTGGCTCCCTCCCCCTCCCCCATACATTTATTTACCATTACGTTATTTTTCCCCTTTTATTTTTCTAGGTCTGGATTTGTTTACCTTCCTTCAAAGTGAAAATCAGGTAAGGTTGTTTGGGGGGCTCTCTCGCTCTCTCTTTTTCCTCCCTGGCAAATCTGTAGACCAGTAGCCCTGTCCTTTTCCTCTCAGCCAATCCTCCTCCTCCTCCTCCACTCTAGCAGTCTGGGCCTGATATGGCCAACATTCACATGGCCAAGCACAGCCACGTGCCTTTAGGTTCCATTGCTGTTGCCTGGAAGGGTCCATGTGCTGTCTGTGGCTTGGGATGCTGGATTCTTGCTTTCGATACATGACTCTTCTTTTCCTTATTAGCACCTGTATTCTTCACTCTGCCTCACTACTCCAGGTTCTGGAAGGGGGTAGGGCGCTGAGTTGAAAATGTATCACGTACCTGCTAGTGAATCTAGACAAACTTGCAGTGCAGTTTAGAAAGTGTTTTTTGTTGTTGTTGTTAACCCGGGGCTGCTCTCTGCCTGCCTGGCATTTGATCCTTTCACAGGGGACTCAGGGCAGAGCTGGTGATTGAGCTAGCTAGAAATACCTTCTCCTGACTTAGGGGAGCTTGGAGCGCGGTTTCCTTTCAGAGCTGGTACAATAGGCTGCTTTCTCCTTCCTGGGCCTTGTCTCGCCACCACTGCGTGTCTCCTGTTCAGAGGCGCCATTCTAACCTGCCATGGCGTGCCAGCTACAGCAGAGCCCAAGCTTTCTGGCGGGTTATACCAAATGGGAGGCAGCCGGCTCAGGTGAAGTCTTGGTAAACTGGTACAGTTCCCCCAAATTTCAGGAGCATCACTTGTGATTCTCAACTCTCTCCTTGCCTGCTGTTCCCTTTCCCCCTCTCTTGGTAGCGCAAGCAGTGAAATCTGTTGCTTTGCAGTGATGTCCGTTCCCCTTGCAGATTGGGCACCGCCAGCGCTCTAAGCACCGAAGGGGGTTTGGGAGGGGAGAGGGGTTTGAATGGGCGCCCAGCCTGATGATTGATGCCCTATTCCTTGCCTGGCAGCACTACAGCCCTTCCGTGATCACCTCCCTGGATGAACAGGATGCCCTGAGCCATTTCTTCCAGTACCGAGGCACGTCTACCCATTTCATGAACCCCCTGGCTCCCGTCATGGCAGGATCCCACAACAGCATCAGCCCCGCCAGCGGGCGCATCAGCAGCATTGTCTCCACCAACACGCTGCGGGAGAGCCATGGGCATAGCGGGACAATGAGTAACAGCGCAGCTCTCCCGGGCTGCAGGCCGGACATCATTTCCTTAGACTAGCCCCAGGCCCAGGGCACGCTGGCATCTCGTTTCCCCCCAAGGATGGGAGAGAAAATCCAGCCTTTCAGCAGCTGCTGTTGAGTTGGGTTTTTGTCTGGGATGGAAAGGACCCAACCAATACCAGGTCTCGGTCAGGGCAACCTCCCCTGTTATGTCCAACCTTGGAGCCTCACAGGCGGGGCTTTCAGTTCTGCACGCACTCACCCGAGCATACTGGTACCGCTTGCTGGGGGGTGCCGGTGGTCAGGGGGTGAATTCTAACCTCTGTTTTTCAAGACCATTTTAAAACTGTGTTTTTAACTTTATTTTTTGGCACAAAGATCCTACGGTGATAATCCCCACCTTGGTGCTATCCTGCTAGATCAGCACCATCTAGTGGCCAAAGCAGGACTTAGCGGCCATTCCCCCCTGGGGATGTCACCTTCTGCATCCCTTTGCACCACACCACTGCTGACTCCCCAGAGTGGGGTGAAGAGAGAAACTTGTCTGAGTCCAGCAACCCTCTAGGCATGGATGGAAGGTGGATGGGTGTCTTTCAGGGAGCTGCCCGCTGCTTTTATGCACCAACACAAGCACTTTGGCAGTAGGGATTGAGCTGGATCTGGGCTCCTAGGGCATTCTTGACTCCTTGATCCTCTTCTTTGCTCCCCTCCTTCCCTGGAGAGTCTGCCCTCCCAACCCTGGGTTAGAGCAAAGAGCTGGTGACTCAGAAAGAGGCTAGCAAACTTCTGCTTCCAGCTACCAGGCTGTGCCGAGACCCTCTGCTGTCCCAGGGTTTAAATAACCAAATGGGCAGGAAAACAGATGCTATAACTGAGCCCTTATTCCAAACCCCATCCAGCAAATATGGACATTCTCCAGCAGAGACCTAGCCACGGAGCGGAGGGCGAATCTGCAGCCTACACGCACTTAAGTGTTCCCCTTAAGCAGGTTAGCAGTTGGGGCTCCCTCCCACCTCGCCCTCGATCGTATGATCCGAAGCAACACACAAACTCAGCTCTACTGAGCGAATCTGTTCTCCAAACCCCGGTGCAAACCTCTCGTGTTTGTAACCGCACGTGCTAGTGGGTGAGAACCAGAAAAAGAAACTGATCGATCCGTTTTCAAGGAGAAAAAAGAGATTTTTTAAATGTGGTTTTTTAAAAATTGAACCACCTGTGGCATTACGAGTAGCGCAGGAAAGGAAACGTTAACTTTTTAATTATGAATGTTCACCACCCACGGTCCCTTTAAAGTCAGCCATTTCCTGGCTGCTGTTTTAGTTTTGTGTCCTCATTACGACTTACCTTTTTTTTGTAAGAATCAAGGGAAAAAGAGGCCATTTGAATTGATGTCCCATCAGTGGCATTTACACGTGGGTTGATGCAGTTCTTTATTGGGATGCTAGAGGAGGCAAGCAGGGGAGGGCTTCTTGCTTGCGAACCCTCCTGCAGATAGGACAGTATCGAGCGGAGGCGTAGCAGGGTGACTGCCAGGGCTTTTGTCTCCCATCCATCCCCTCGCGGAGGCACTGGGCAGCTCGGCCCAGTCTGTCTCGGTTGTAATTACGATGTATTTTTTTTAAATGTAGATTTGTTTTCCTCCTCCTAAGTATTTCCAATACAGATCTGTACAGAGAACAAAGCTATATCTATATTTTCAGTTGCAGCTTTTGTACATCCAAAACTCCAAAGACCTCCCTGTGTCTATCTCCTGAGGACTAAATGAAGGTTGTGTTGTCCCCGCTACAGTGCCTTCACGGGGACAGCGCATTGCCTGTTGCACAATTTATTTATGTATTTAAATGTAGACCTTAGTTTGTAACCTTTACAGCATCACAGCTGCTGCTTCGAGTGTCCTGCGTCACCAAGGTCTCGCTAAACTACCCCAAGTACCTACTGCCAAGTTCATATTTTTATTACTGTAGCAAGATTGGCACATGAGTTCGATGCATCAAGACGGTCAAAATGGCATTCAGAAAGGCATAATATGTAGCAATTTTTTGCACCTTTTTTTCCCTCCCCAAGTGAACTTTAAAAGTTCAAGAACTTTAAAACAAACCAATTTCCCTGTGGTTCTGGAGAAGGGTGGTCCGGGGTCCGGATTCAAGTAGCTGTGCCCGGAATCCTGCTGTGACTTTAATGGTTCTTGTATCATAGTTGTAGTGAATTTCTGAATGCAATAAAAGTTGTAAATCCTACTGAGGAATAGTTAAGGTGCAGCTTTACCTTGCATTCTTCGCCCAGGCTTAGTTGCGCTAATCATTTTTCCTCTGCTTTGGAGAGGGACGAGTCCAGCTGACGCTCTTCATTTAAAGATCAGAGGGGTAGCCGTGTTAGTCTGGATCTGTAAAAGCAGCAAAGAATCCTGTGGCACCTTATAGACTAACAGAGGTTTTGCAGCATGAGCTTTCGTGGGTGAATACCCACTTCTTCGGATGCAAGTGTTTGGGGCATGAGTGTTCTCCCTCCCCCTTCGGACTTGCATCCGAAGAAGTGGGTATTCACCCACGAAAGCTCATGCTGCAAAACCTCTGTTAGTCTATAAGGTGCCACAGGATTCTTTGCTGCTTTCATTTAAAGAGCGGTCGGCTGGAAAATGATGAACCAACTACTACAGTCTCCTTCAAAATACCAGCCCTCAGAACTAGCTTGCTTGGTACTTTTCACCTGAAAATCTCCAAGTGACAGACGTAGCTCTCTGTAAAACAAGAATGATCCTTCCCCACTTGTGTGAACTGCTTTGAAATCCTTGGTGGAGAAGTGCTAGGTAGAGGATTTGCTTTTTGGAAAAATGGTGCTTTGAGAGATTACTGGACTTTTGCAAACCCCTTCCTCTCTGCTCATCTTCCCAGCACCAAGCTGAAAAGGGACTTAGGACCAGAACAAATGTACTGTGTACATTTCAGTGGGAACACAATTGTTTGTGGGTTTTTAAAGTTCTGATGTTGGGGGGAGGGGGGAATGGACAGACCAGCTCCCAGTAAAGGCAGATTTCTATACACATTTGTAACCCTACCCATCTGTCCTTTGTACTGTCTCCTACCAAGATCCTCCAGGGCCAGTCACAGGCTGATCAACTCACGTGACAATACAGTGGCTCCACTGTACCCTTTGAGAGGCAGGTACTTTCAGTGTTACGTACAGGTGGTGGTTGAGGTAGCTAGAAGCTGAGGAGACAGACATTAAGGTATTAAGCCTTTGCAGGGAGCGCTGGCTGTTTTTCAAGTTTTGTACATACAAGGTGTTTGTGTAGAGGGTGTGTGGGGTGGGGGGATGGGAGCATCTAGGATTTTTGATACTGTCTGAAGTCCCTTAGTGTTTTATAAGCTCTCTCTCACAGTAAACATTATCTAGACACCTTTAAAAAGCAGCTAGCCACTTTCTCTGGTTTATTTATTCTGTCCGTTTGATATCCAGCTGTTTGTTATTTGCAACACTTCTGTATATGCAAACTACCTTTTAGATAATAAAGTTCAAAACAGCCCCTCACTGTGCCAGTGTCAGTTACTGGTGGAGCAGAACCCTCTGTTCAAGCTGGATTTGAGCAGCTGGGACCTGGGGAGAAGGGTGAGTTAGCCCCATTTTCCACAAGGGGAAACTGAGGCAGAGCCATGAAGTAGTCAGTGGAAGGTGGGATTGGAACAGAAGTTCCTAGCTTGCTGTGCTGAGCTCAAACCACTGACACGCGCTGTCTCTTCAGTGCACCCTTTGGTGAAGCAAGACACTTGGATGGCTAGGGCAGGGGCTGTTATTCTAATGTTACTTGACGTCTCTCCACACTCTGGCTTCCAAGACAGTGAATGACTCCCCCCTGTCCTAGGCAGCCGGGGTTTGGGCTTAGCGCTGGCACTCCCACCTAGTCCATTCAGGACTTGCCTTCCCTTCCTGTCCGTTGCTTCCTTCATAGGAGGGAGGGCCAGAGAGCGACCCCACTCCCCGCCTTCCCTTCCGGCTAGGGCTTGGAGCAGTGAGAAGGAACTTCATTCTTGGCAGGCCTCGGCAGCCGTGCTTGGTAAAACCAGGTCCGACGGCAGGAGGTGGTGACGGAGCCGACCTCCTTTGCCGGCCGCTCCGCTCCCCAGCTGTCTGCCCTGTGGGGAGGCCGGGGCCTGGGATTTCGCTGCTCACTTGTCTTGCACGGCTAAGGTGTCTAGCCAGAGCCGAAGGGCAAACCTGGTCCCGGTGCTGACCCGTTCCACATCTTCCCCCGCTGCAGGTGCTGTGTTCAGGAAGGTGGCGGTAGGAAGTTCCGTGGGCTGGGCCGAGCCCCCGCTCAGCTCCGTGGCTCTGGGTAGATGGTAATGGAAGTTACTCCGAGGGGGGGCAGCTCAGTCACGCCGAGGGGGGAGGGAGAACACTCATGCCCCAAACACCCCGGAGTGGCCAGTGCGGGTTAGTCACTATGGGCAGCTAATCCGCCCCGAGCAATGCTCCCCCCAGAGCAGTGGGGGAGGCAGGCTGCGGCTTCCAGGCCAGTCTGGCTCTTGTGAGGGTGGCCGGGCTCCAGCCTGGGAACAAAGCACAAACCGGCTTCTGTTCCGGAGGCCTGGCCGCCCGCACCAGCGGGCTGGGAAGTGGGAAATGGCTCCAGGGGGCCTCTGCTCCCCGCTGGGCCTGGGGTAGCCCCCGGCAGCTTCCACACACCCCTCCATGACTGCACTGGAGCCAGGGGCCCTGCCCCTGCTGGAGGGCGGTACCTGGGACCGGTAAAGCCCACCCCCTGCTTGTCCCCACCCAGCAGGGCAGGTGCTGACGGCAGTAGGAGCTGTGGCTCCCTGGCCTGGGGGACCATCTAGCCCTGGGTGAACAGATGAGAGAAGCCGAGGGGAAGTTTTGGGGCATGGGACACGCCTCCCTCAGCAGCGGTCCAGCCTGGGGGCAGAAGAGCTGCTGGTGTTCAGAGACACCCAGCGTGGGGGGCCAATAAAGAGTATTTCCACCCAGGCGTGTTAACCCCGTGTCCAGTGGCCAAATCCCAACCTAGCCACTTCCATTCTGCCCTCCAGAGAGTCATCTCCACTTCCCATTGGGAAGCTGCAATGCTCCTCCCCAGACCTGGCTGCATTTCAGAGGCGTGGGAGCAGAGTCCTGCCTCTCCAAGGGAAGATCATAATTCCTCCCCTTCTTAGAGGGAAACGCCAGGCTGGGTTGGCAAATCGCTCTCCTTACTTGATGGTTGCGGGAAGGTTGTTGGGCACGTGCCCCGTGTTCCCTGCTCCGTCCTCGACAGCCGCGCTACACTCCAGAACGTGGGGTTCCAGCCAGGCGTAGGCACTCACCTCGCTCTCATCCGCCTTGATCCTCATCTGAAATCCAACACGTGCCGGGAGCAGGGGCTCTCAGCTCTGGGGCTTGGAGTCACTGCAGCTGATGACCAACTGGGCCATGGGCAGGACTGGGCAAAGGGCTGGGAGATAGGCCTCTAAGCCAGCTCGCAATCACTGTCTAACCTAAGGGGCAGGCACTGGTCAGCTCAGTCCGGTACCAGCAGAGAAGCCAAGGTCTGAACAGGCGGTGGAGGCTGAATTCCTCGGAGGGTCCCTCAGGCCCAGGGCTGAGGCCCAGGGCTTGTGGCGCTGTATGTAGGAAACCTGTACTGCCGGCCCCCCCTAAGGCTGCCTTCAAGATGCTGGGGTGGGTGGGGTCAGGGGACAGCAAGCCCAGGCAATGGATGTACATCAGGGCACGTAAGAACAATTCTCTACCTAATCTCTCCTGACCATCTTCTCCAGGGCCGAGCAGTCCCCTCACTCAGGGGTTGCTAGTCCCCCCCCAGCAATGCTTCCCCTGCAGCTGCCTTCGACTGTCCCACCCCACCGCTAGTCGAACGCTCTCGGGGGCGCTCACCTGCAGCTGCTGGTGGCTCTCGGTGGACAGAAGCAACAGGTACGCGACAACGTGGTGCCGCCTCGGCAGCCCTCTGCTCAGCATGGGCGGGTACACGGACTGCGCAGACGGAGAACAAGGAGTTAGGAATAGGCAGCACCGAATGCCCGCCCCAGAGGCAGAAACCGAGGGCTGGATCCTGAACTCCTCAGCTTGAAGGCCTCTAGCACACGTTGTGAAGCAATGGGAACAGCTGCTCATGCCATCAGTGAAATGCAGCTGCCTCTGGGGTAGGGTGCTGCAGCTGTTTAAACAGCACCACTACACGAGCAGTTGGGGCAAGAGAGCAGGGCTGACACCCTGACTTTTGGCAGGGGGGAGGAGGGAACAAGTGTCTTAAATGGCCAAGAACGTTGGAGCCCTCAGCTTCCTTCTCCAGCAATACCCCTAAGACCGGCCATGCTGGGTCAGGTCAATGGTCCATGTAGCTCAGTGGTCAGGGCCAGGTGCTTCACAGGGCATGAGCAGAACAGGGCAATGAGTGAGTGATCCAGTCCCAGCTTGTGGCAGTCAGAGGTTTAGGGACACCCAGAGCGTGGGGCTGTGGCCCTGGCCAACCTGGCTAATAGCCATTGATGGGGGACTTGTCTCACTCTCTTGAACCCAGCAATACCTCCTCCCAAACCCTGGGACAGTGGAAGCCGCTCAGTGGAAGCCGCTGCAGGGAGTGCTGGTGATTCAGTAGGGGGCGCTCATCCCCAACCCCTTTCATTGCAGCAGGTTACAGCTACGTGTGTGGCTGGCACTAGGTGAGGGTGGGAAGCTATCGCCCCCTAGTGGCTGGTCCGCAGGAGAGGCTTGAGTCAGCTACTGCTGCTGGTTGACGGACATGGTCCCTTAGCTCCCCCAGGAGAGGCTCGTGTTTTGAGCATGGACGATCTCAGGTTTGCGCCTCTCCGGAACCTGGCGCAGGCCGAGCGGTTCCACGTGACCCAGGTCAGGAGAGTGGGAAGTTACCTCCCACAGGCCCAGCATCCTCCAGGAGAACCCGCCCGGCTCCAGCCGCAAGCCTGTCTCCTCCTGCAGCTCCCGCAGGCCCGCCTCCAGCAACTACGGTCAAGGGACAGCGAGGTGAGAGCCGGCCCGGCACAGCCTGCCTGCGTCCCACGTTCTGCAGCGCCTGGGGCTCTGGACTCCAGCCTGGTACCGCGCGGCAACAGCGCCCCCTAGCCACAGAACTCAAGAGCTTCACAAGCCTCTGCATGCTAAGCTGGCAACCCCCATTTTACAGATAGGGAAAGCAGCCCCTACCCCCGTTCCCATTTGAAAATCCCAGGGAAAATTACACTATGCTTTATCCCCCCATTCCCTTCCCCAAATAGGCACAGAGCTCCTCCTGCAATTGCTGCTCCCTCTCCCTCCCCTCTCCTTATTCACCTCCCATCCCTCTCGCCCCCAGGGTCAAACCCCCCCCCCTCCCCACCGGACCCAGCACCACTCGCCCATTCAAACCAACCCCAATGGAATCCGCACAGCGGGTCAAGATGGTACCTGTTCATCCGGCTCCATGTGCCCACCTGCAAGGGGAGAGAATTGGGAGGGGTCAGTGGCACAGCGAACAGGTCCAGCGCCCCCTGGAGGCAATGGAGATGCTCCCAGCGGCTGTTGCTTCTGGACCACGGTGGTCTCACAGCCTGTGGTGGATTGGAGGGGGAGGGCAGGGACTGTCTTTGTTCTGGGTCTGTACAGCACCTTGCACCAGGGGAACCTGGTCCATGACTGGCCTCCTGGCCGGCACGGATAACACGCAGCCACAGCAGGGGCCCCCAACAGTGGCCGATCTCCCGGCAGCAGCATTTTCTCCCCCTACCGGGCTGGTTTAACAAAGGGCTGGGCAGTTTCATTTCCTTCCAGCTCCCTACTGGTTAATTCTCTGCACGGGCCTAGCACCTGTCACTGCAGGATCTCGACACGGCTAGTGAGTTACACCCCGGTGCAGTAGGTAAGGACTGTGGGGCACGAAGGGGAGGGAGGCCAAGAGAGGGAAATTGACTTGGCAAAGGTCACACGACAAAGTCAGTGGCAAAGCTGAGAATGGAACCCACGAGTCCTGCCTCCCAATCACTCTCTTTAACCACTAGCCCACACTCCTTTCCTCGACCTGGGAATACGACTTCAGAGGCTCAGTTCCCAGTCTCCGACTCTTCCCTCTAAACAACCCTTTTCCCCCTTCCAATGACCACAGGAAACCTCCTCCCCCCACACATTGGGCCAGGCAGACAATGGACAGGAAACCCCAGGTAGAGGCATCACCAGGTCCCCATTGCAGTGCCCATTTCTAAGCCAGCCTCGTCCGCGTCCTCTCACCGGGGGGCACCCAGATGTTGGGGAAGATGCTGAGATTCTTGGCCCTTCGCGTGAGCAAGACTCTCCTGTCGACGGACTGCAGGATGACGGCTACCCCCACGTCCACCCCGCGGCCTCGGAGCGCCTCTGGCAGCGCGGCAGCCTGGCTCTCCTCCAGGTGCTTGATGGGACAAAAGGACGGTCTCTGGGGAAGGAAAAGGAGAGAGTGTTTGGTAACAGTCACACCAGGCCTCAGCCGGCATCACGGCAAGAGCCCACAGCTTCCCGGATCAGGCCCGTCGGACCTTTCATCCCAAAGAGCGCAGCAGCTGTGACATGCAGCCACCTCTGGGGCTTAACACAGCAGAGGGGTCATTTTGGGCCAACTCTTCTTGCTAGGCAAAGTGCACAAGGAGCAGACAGGATCTGCGGCTGATGCAGGCAGTGGCTAGACACACCACAGCCAAGATCACGTACCCAGTCATGTTCCACATGGCGTCTCAGAGCTCAGAACCAGCTCGACTTTCCTTGGCAAGGACCCTGGGCTAAGCCCCTTCCTCCTCCCCGAAAACGCCTTGGGCTCTTGCCCGTTAGACCAGCCGGGGAGCGCTGAGGATTTTACAGATATTACCGGACTGTTCTCAGCTTGCAGGTGGAGAAACTGAGGCACAAATGCTTGCCCAAGGCCATGCAGCAAGTCAGTGACAGAGCCGGAAATAGAACCCAGGAGTCCTGACAGCCCGTGTTCAGCTCTAACTCCTAGAACACACTACCTCCCAGGGAGGAGTGGGGGACCCAGGCGTCCTGCCGCCCAATCCCCTGCTCTAGCCACTCGAGCTCACTCCCCTCAAGCCCATCGGTTTAGCTACAAGTGCCTCCCCTGGCTGCAGACGTCCCGTCCCCCCACTCCATGTCCTGACCTTTAGAAGGATCCGGGTGGAGCCAGGGAACTCGCTGTCAGAAATGACAAACTGGTTTTGATCCAAGCCACAGCTGACCATCGCCTCGTCCTCGTGGGACGCACAGAAGTGCCCGGTGACGCTCTGCGAGAGAGAGCAGGGAAATCACGGGCCTCGTCTTCTCGCCACGCTCCATGGGGGGCTCCCAGCCCTTTATACACGTCACCCGTGGGCAACAGAGCCCAGCAGCTCGGGCAGGTTCCTCCCCACTCCGGAGGGGAGACGGGACTCAGACATCTCAGGGGCCGGGTGGAGACTAGAGGCCAGGAGTCGGAGAGACCGATCCCCTGCTCTAGCCACTCGACCACGTCCTTGCCCAGAGCTGAGGATACAGCCCAGGAGTACTGACGGCAGCAGGCAGCCCATCCACTAGACTCGGCCCAGGAAACAGACCGGGCCATCCCCATCGGAGCACAGCGCCCACGGCCCGAACACCTGCTCGGCGCCTCGCTCAGCTTTGGCCTGCCCCTGCAGGGCTGAGAGGTTAACGGGGCTCGGGAGCGAGAGGCGGCTGCCGGAGAAGGCCACAGGCTGGAGTCCCTCATGGAGGAGGGAGCGCAAAGGGGTTGCTGGGTCCAGATTAGTGGCTAGAGTAGGGGCCTGGGAGCCAGGACTCCTGGGTTCTATTTCTGGCTCTGTCACTAACCCAAACCACCCCCTTGCACACCCAGCCCTCCCACTGAGTCCCCCTGCACACTCAGTTCCCCCACACACCCAGCCTCCATCCCACCTCCTGCACCCCCAGCCCATCCCCCTTGCACACCCAGCCCTCTCCCTAACCCTCCTGCACACTGAGTTCCCCTACACCCTCAGCCCATCCCCCTGCCCACACGGCCTCCCCCCGGCCTCCACTCCACCCCTTGAACACCCAGCCCTCCCCCTAAGCCCCCTGCACACCCAGCCCGTCCCCCATCCCCTTGCACACCCAGCCCTCCCACTAACCCTCCTGCAGAGTTCCCCCACACCCCCAGCCCATCCCCCCTGCCCACACAGCCTCCCCCCAGCCTCCACCCCACCCCATGCACACCCAGTCCATCCCCACCCCCTTGCACACCCAGCCCTCCCCCAACCCTCCTGCACACCCATCCCATCCCCCCACCCCCTTGCACACCCATCCGTCCCCCTAAGCCCCCAGCCAACCCCCTAACCTCCCTGCACACCCAGCCCTCCCACTAACCCTCCTGCACAGAGTTCCCCCACACCCCCATCCCATCCCCCCTGCCCACACAGCCTCCCCCCAGCCTCCACCCCACCCCATGCACACCCAGCCCATCCCCACCCCCTTGCACACCCAGCCCTCCTGCACACCCATCCCATCCCCCCACCCCCTTACACACCCATCCCTCCCCCTAAGCCCCCAGCCCACCCCCTAACCTCCCTGCACACCCAGCCCTCCCACTAACCCTGCTGCACAGAGTTCCCCCACACCCCCATCCCATCCCCCTGCCCACACAGCCTCCACCCCACCCCCTGCACACCCATCCCATCCCCCACCCCCTTGCACACCCAGCCCTCCTGCACACCAAGTTCCCACACACACGCATCCCATGCCCCTGCACACTCAGCCCCTCCCCCACCCCATGCACACACCCCCCAGCCCGCACATACCCCCCCGCCCCGCACCTGCAGGAACCCGGCGCGCTCGGGCCGGGCGCTGCCCTTGGCCAGCCGCACCAGCCCCCGCGCCAGGCTCTCCATGGGCGGGGGCCCGGCTCGGGGACGTGCGGCGAGCGCAGGAAAGCCGGGGGCCGAGGCGGCTGCAGGCCGCGGAAAGGCGCGAGTGGAGACGGGCGCCCCTGCTGGCTGTTCGCCGGGCCACCGGCTCAGCCGCTGCAGGACAAGCGGGGACACCCCCCCCTCCCCCAATCGCTGCAGCCACTTGGACCCGAATCCCCCCTCGGAGGCGGGGAGCACGGCCCCTGGCTGCGGCGGAACCCCGCATCCCAAGGAGCTGGGGGTGTTGCCGTGTGGACGCGGTCCAGACCCTCCCCCTCCACCGGGGGAGCCCTGTCCTGGACCAGGACCCAGCGCGCCAGGCGCTGTACAGACACAGAACCACCAGCCAGGCCCTGCCCCAAAGAGCGAGCCCCCATCTGCTCCTCCTGCAGTGATCCCACTGCTCCCATCACACCTTCCGATCTAGCGCCTCGCCGCTGATGGCGGCCCCGGAACCCTGCCCGCAAGAGGGGCTGTAAAATCAGGGATGCTGGTCCAGCTGGCTTGGAAGGTTTAGCAAGAGGAAAGCTTCTCGGTTCGTAAAAGTCTCCGGCCTGGAGCTTATTACTCCTGCTAGCAGTGATGGGTGAAACCTTAGGGCTTCTTGCCTCTATCTGCAGCCACTGGAGGGCAGACGTCATCTCACCCAGGGGCAGATCTCCTGTTCCTTCCACTAGGGCAGTGGTTCTCAACCCGTGGTCCATAGACTCTGTCTAAGGGGTCCGTGAAAGGTTGTTACCATAGAACAGTGGTTTTCAACCTGGGGGTCCGCAGATGATGGCTAAGATTTCCATTTCCACACCTCCAGTTGAAATTTTTTAGGGGTCCACCAATGAAAAAAGATAAAGAACCACTGCACGAGAGGACAGTGAAATAAATGCACTAGAGAGAGATGAACCTAGCAGGTATTAAAACGTGCCAGGCCGGCGTGCTGTCTGATGTGGGCAGCTGGCACCACATCATGACGAGATTGCCATCGTGCTCTGACTTTTCCTCAACCTCCTGCTATCTTCCACCACCGTGTCAAACATCTCAGCCATGCTGCGGCTCTGTCCGCACTGCAGGCACCAGGTGCGTTTACACGGAGACAGCGATCGGGCTGTGAAATCCTGGTGCAGACCAGGCCCAGGCTGTGGTCCCTAGGCTGGGCTCTTCACGGTCAATTCCAGCCCTAGGAGGCTTAGCGGAGAGGTTGTGCAAGGAACCCTGCCCTTGAGACTCAGCGGAGCATCCCGGCAGCTGGCCCCTCTCAGCAGAGAGGTCACGGACTGAATGGGTTATGGAGACCAAACGCTGGCACGGCAGGTGTGTATGGGGAGTGGGCATTGCCCGTGCCCAGACTGTAAGGCAGAGCTAGGGAACTGTAGTCTCCTCAATAGTCCAGCTGGCATCTTTCCCCAACCCCAGAACGTACTGGGTGAGGTTCTCCGGCCTGAGCGCTCACAGCTTTTGTACCATCCCCCCCTCCAACAACCCCCGACGAAGCTAATCAGCGCAGTCAGCATTTTATTTCCCCTCCAATCAATGTTCAACAGACAGTAAAAATAAATAAAAACTCAGCACAGCTGTCTGAAAACATCCCCCCCCACCGCACAGGAAGCAGACAGTTCCACCCAGAGTGCCATGACTGGCGTGGTGAAAGGGACGCAGTCTGCCAGCAGGGGGCGCTCTCACAGCTTCCTCACTGTGCTTTCGATGTACGACTGCAGCACAAAGATGGTTTCGTCCACTTGATTCTCGCTGGCGTCGATCCTGTGATTTTAAGGACAAGGGGAGGGAGAGCGTCACAGGCCGAGCAGCGCGTGTCAGTGCCGCCTTGTGCTGAGCGGGAGTCTCCCAGGTGAGCAGTGCAAAGCTATTTACTAACAGTCACGCGGGCGGAGGGGAAGTAGTGTTGGTGTTGTTAATATGGGGAACCTGATGCAGATGGAGAATGCAACTTGCCCAAGAATAGAACCAGGAGTCCTGATTCCCAGCCCCCACCCTGCTCTGATGAGACCCACGCTCCCAAAGCCAGGTCTAGCCTCCCAGGAATCCTGATTCCCCATCCCCTAAACCAGCCGGCCCAACCCTCGCCACGGCTCCGCTCACTTGTTGACGTTGCGTTTGAGGTTCTCCAGCTGCTGGCGCTCGGGGGCTGTGATCATCTCCTCGATCTCCTGCAGCTGCACCTCCTCGGCGCCCGTGGCCTGCATGGACGCTAGGATGGCTTCCACCCGCTGAGACTTCTCCAGCAAGCGCCTGGGGGCGAGGCAGACAGCGTGCACTGAGTGCCGGTGAGACGCTGAAGCCCGTTCCCATCACTCAGGTTTGGGCCAACCGCGTTACTCACAAGGGGCCAGATCCAATCTCGGATCCAGGCAGGTTCCCTCCTGTCTTCAAATACACGTCTGCCTCCCCACACACTGTCCTCATCAATAACGTCTCCTCCTTGGCCCTCCGCTCGCCCATTACCCCGGGGCTTCCCCCTACTACCCTCCGAACTCTGGGGGCAGGGGCTGCATTTGCAAAGCGTCATGTGCACCAGCAATGCCCATGGCTGTGCCAGACGTGCCAGGGCCTGTCTTGGCAGGGGCCGTTTGTACTGATGCAGCTCCGCAGAGGGGTGAACCCCCTCTGCAGATCCTTGCACCCAGGGCGCTTCCCTCTATTACAAAGCTGGAGTGAACCACATTGGCTCAAGCCCTGGCTGATGCTGGGACAGCGCGGTGTGTGTCTGTGTGTGTGTGTGTGACCATCCCAGCATGGATGATATTTCTCCTTAACCGCCCTCCCTGCAAAACAGTCTTCATTGCCATCCGTCTGTCTATCTTTGACACTTATTGGGCACCAAGACCCAGTTGCTCCAAGTTATTTAGGCTTCTAACTCCCAATGGTAGCTAGGCGCCCAACTCCCTTTGAGGATCTGGGCCCACCTGCCCTAGCAGTCGGGTACCAGCTAAGCCCCGTCTGGTTGACATTTCCCGTCGGTGAGCCCCTCTAGTTACGAAGCCCACGCCGGAGGCCTAAGCTACTTGACCCCAGCGTGATGACTCGGCCCAGGAGCTTTCGGCCCACTTGGCGCGACTCACTTGTTCTCCTTGGTTTCGTACTGTCGCCTTTCAATCAGGTTGGCCACGCTCTAGGGAAAGGAGAGAAACAAGAAGCAGGGTTTGGGGGAGGGATACAAAGAAACGGCGCCATCTGATTGTGCGCTCAGCCAAAGGGGGGGGGAGTGTAGGCGGGAATACTGGGCCCCAAAACCGGCTCCCCCCAAGCCTGCAGAGAGGTCCTCTGCCTCATGAGCTGCGAAGACGGGCAGAATCAGGGTGGGGGATGGGTTTTATGCATCTGCTCCTTGCTCCGGCTCTGGTCTCTCTGCAGATAATTCTTGCGCCATTTACAGGGCCTGGTGTGGAAATCCGTGTTACCTTCCCGCACAATTGCTGGGGATGGTGTTAAAGGTCACAGATGCATCTGAGTGGGTTTAGCACCCACCCCGAGCATGAGCTTCTACCATTGTGTTGGGAAATGCAGCCTTGTGCTCTGAGCCCCTCTCATAAGCTAAGCAGGGTCAGGCGAGGTCTATGCCCGGATGCCAGCCCTTCAAGGCAAACGTAGACAGAGCAGGGAGTGGTGACGGCATGCCCCCCTCTGACTGGCCCTGAACGCGATGCCCAAGCGCAGCAGAGGGCACTGTGCTGCAAGCGGTTGCCTCTGTCAGCAGAGATGTAACACTGATCCGCTCTCTGTGGTCAGTAAAGAGCCCATCGTGCTTTGTCCAGGCACCAGGGCACTACCATCACCAGCCTCCTGGCCAGGTGTGAATGTGCCGAGTGACATTCTGCCTCCCTACAGTTCTCTCTGCTGGTTCAATGGAATGCTGGACTTTCCATTTCCTGCCCTCAGCGCCTGTGCAGGGCAGCTGCGCACCATCAACCCAATCAAGAGGGCTGCATTTCAGGGGCTGAGTGAGCCCCGTGTCACTTTTCCCCACCGTCAGTAAATCGCCATGGCATGAAAGGGGCCAGGATGGTCGGCTCAGTGACTCTCTGCACCTGGGAATGTTTGTCCATGTTGCCCCGTCCCCGACGACCCAACCGCTGTTGTGGTGACGCGGAATCAGAGAGAGGGAATAAACCAAAGGAGTACAAGGGGTGCGAAGGACACAGTGTCAGGTGGATGGCCAGGGAATCATCGGGTACCTTATAACACCGGTGCAGCAGCATCCGCGCAGAGGACAGCGTGTTCACTGTGTACAGATAGAACGTCCTGGAGGGGGCGTGGTCGGGAGTCTTCGGAATCTCCTGTTTGCGGGCAGGAAGGAAGGAAGATTGTAACGTATGTGTCACAGCCCTCCGGGGAGAAGGTATCTGTCTGTTTTCTCTGCGTGCTCCTTTCTAGCTTCCCCCAGGGACACAGCGATCATCATTCTTTGCAAAGAGAGAGAGGGCGTGTGGGCTAGTGGTGTGACTCTGACCGCTTACATCCCTACCACGGCTCCACCAGTAGTTCGCCATGTGATCCTGGGAAAGTCACTGCACCTTTCCCGGCCTCGGCTCCCCCCCCGTGGCAAACTGCAGGGAAGGGAACTTGCTGGTGGCAGCCTGAGGACCAGTGCTTGGAAACTGTCCAGTGACACACATTTCCCATTACTATTATTCGTTAGCAAACCAGGGGCTAGCTGGGGGACCCGATAGCTAGGGGAGAGCAACTGAGATCACAAAACACTTAACAGATATTAATGAAATCAGCTTTCCACTCCCCTGGGAGACAGGGTAACACTGGATCCATTGTCCAAGTCTATGAAAACGGAGGCAGAGAGAGATGAATGACCTAGGAGTTCTGATTCCTTTGTTCTAATGCTAAGCAACACTCCTTCCCAGAATTGGGAATGGAAACTAAGATCCCACCCCACTGCTCTAACCACTAGACCACGCTCCCACCCCACTGCTCAGAATGGAATCCAAGAGTTCTGACTCCCAGCCCCCTGCTCTGATGGGGATGCAACCCAGGATTCCCAGTCCCCTGCTCTAACCACCTTCCTTCATCTGCATTAATCTCTATGTCCTGTATGCCCTGTTTGTGACACACTCTGCTCACCTCTGGGTGACAGCGTGAATAGGAACTCTCACCTGTAGGGACACAAAGTTCTCGGACAGCATTTTATACAGCATGTCCTTTGCCTCCTTGGCGGGAATCATGGCAAAATCTTCCACTTGTTTCTGTTCCAAATGCTTCTTCCGCAGAAGCAGCCGGAATATCCTCGCGCAACGGGAACCAAATCTAGATGGGGGAGGAACAAACCAACTAACACACAACTCTGGGGAAGAGACACAACATCAAAACCTAGACCCGCTGCACAGGGGCATCAGAGAATTGAGAAGGTTCCTACATTAACGCTGCAGAGGAGAAAAAGTATCTTGTGTGTGTTGGAGATGGAATGAAATCCTGACTTCAGAGCCACAGGCCCAAACCAGATCAGACCACTGGGTGCTTTGAGTCTGGTACCCGGTCTCTGGACCAGTAACTGATGCTTTAGAAATGCATGAAAATGAAATGCGTCTGAAATGTTTAAACTAAGAAAAGTCTTAGTTTAAACATGCAGATGTCACTAAAACTTCACTCAGCAATGTTCATTTCCCTAGTTCATGACATCCAGGCTAGCTAAAGAGGGAGCAGGCTGCCCACCAGAGACTGGAGAATCTCATCACAACGAATGTCACCTTCCTATTTGGTACCGCCCAGGAAGCCTCGAAACCATGAATACTTTCAACAATACAGCTGGCTAATGTGGGGCCTGATCCTGAGATATATCAGTCACTAAAACTGATGGGAGTTGGGAGGGAGCTTAGCACCTCTCAGGATTGGATCCTTCCTTCCTCCCTCCCTCTTCAATGAAAGGATGGAGATTGTGGGTGATAAAGGTGCAGCTCTGCTGTTGGAGGACTGTTGTAGCTGTGTGGGATATGGACAGACCAGGTGGGTGACGTAATCTCTTTTATTGGACCAGCAAATATTGGTATTGCCTCACCCACCTTGTCTCTCTCATATCTATGCCTTGGGCAGAGTAACAAGGGGGCTAACAAGCCGCATTCGAGCAGTTGCTTTACCTCTCCTGTACGATGGATTCCAGAGTTGCTGTTGCCAAAGTCGCAAGGGCCTTGTGGAGATCTGAGCCATGCGTGTCAAGGTACCACACATGAAGGGGGGAGGGATAGCTCAGTGGTTTGAGCATTGGCCTGCTAAACCCAGGGTTGTGAGTTCAATCCTTGAGGGGGCCACTTAGGGATCTGGGGCAAAATTGGTCCTGCTAGTGAAGGCAGGGGGCTGGACTCGATGACCCTTGGGGGTCCCTTCCAGCTCTATGAGATAGGTATATCTCCATATATTATTATTATATTATTATGAATTACCAGGGATCACACTATGCTCGGTAAGCCCCGTGACCAGCAGTAAACTGCCCATAGTAGATTTCTCAGTAAAGGATACTGATGACATACATGCCGCCACCACTGTCCCCGGATTTACCAACAAACTCCAGCTACAAGGAAATACAAAGGTTAAATGTATACAAAGACTATTATAATTCTGGTACAAATTGAATACCATTTGGAGCAGAATGTACGTTTCTTTAAAAAAAAAAAAAAAAAAAAAATCCCCAACCTTAATGGTTAGAAGATGTTTCCAAAGCCTAATGTTAATAGTAACGTTCTCATGATGTTTAAATGTTAATGGGAACCTGTTTTTCTTTTGCATTTAAATCTTCCTCCTCCCAGCTGCAGTCATTCTGACCTAGGGCAGGAGAACTCCAAGATGAAACAGACTAGAAACAGAAGGTAAAACTGACTAGTGCTTGTTTTCACTGTCCACGCTGAGTGAGGTGAAGAAACCAAAGCCCTGATCCTACCAACACTTAAGCAGGTGAACAGCTTTGCTTATGCAGATACCACTCACTTTAATGGGGTCCACTCACGTGGAGAGGACTGCATGATTGGGGCCCTAAATCAGAACTGGACCAAAGGTGGAAACCCTGTTCAAAACCAAATTCTACATAATGCATTTCTTACCGGGTCATCGGCTAGCAAAGTGAGATACTGATCCAGAATTTGTTTCACAATGTTGTATCCTGCTGGAAGAGATCTGAATATCTGTGGAATAAAAGAACACCCAGAACATACGTGCTATTTGCATTTAAGGTGATAAAAATAAATGGTATTAATTCATTTGGACTCAGTGCTTTACAAACACGTGCGCATTGATCCTCAGAGCCCTGCTCCAAGGTAAGCATTTTTATCTCCATTTTACAGAAGGAGAAGCTGCGGCACCGAGAGGTGAAGTAACTTGCCTGAGGTCACACAGTGAGTCAGCAGCAGAGCCAGTCATAAATTCATAGATTCCAAGGCCAAAAGAAGTCACTGTGATCCTCCAGTCTGACCTCCGTATAACACGGCACAGAGATTCCGGAAATAATGCCTCTTTGAACTACAGCAGATCATTTAGAAAAACACCCAGTCTTGATTTAAAAACTGCTAGTGATGGAGAATCTGCCACGACCCCTGGTGAGCTGTTCCAATGATGAATTACCCTCACGGTTAACATTTTACACCTGATTTCCATCCTGAAGTTGTCTAGCTTCAACTTCCAGCCATTGGATTTTGTATGATTTTTGTCTGCTAGATTGAAGAGACTATTATCAAATGTCTGTTCCCCACGTAGGTGCTTATAGACCATGATCAAGTCACCCCTTCATCTTCTCTTTGTTAAACTAAACACATTGAGCTTGAGTCTATCACTATACAGCATCTTTCCCACCCTTTAGACATTATCGTGGCTCTTCTCTGAACTCTTGTCAATTTCGCAGCATCCTCCCTGAAGTAGGAACACCAGAACTGGACACAGTATTCCATAGAGATCACATTAGTGCCAAATACAGAGGTAAACAACCTCTCTACTCCTACTTGAGATTCCCCTGTGTAGGTAGCCAAAGATCGCATTAGATCTTTTAGCCACAGCGTTGCATTGGGAGTTCACGGTCATTTATCCACCCTGACCTCCAAATCTTTTTCAGAGTCTCGGCTTCTCAGGGGAGAGTCCCCCCTCCTGTAAGTATGGCCTACTTTCTTGTTCCTAGATGTATAACTTTACAGTTAAAACCCAGGAGTCCTCCTCTCACCACTAGACAACCCTTCCACAGTGTGGATTTGAGGCTGTGCAAACAACAGGCGAGAGTGGGTGACGCTCATGACCTTGAAGTCTAAAACGAGTGTTCAGCTGGGTTCCCGTGCCATTCAATAATACGTCTGGAGCTTGTTCTGTGTACTGCACCTAGCACCAAGGGGTCCTGGTCAAGGACAGGGGCTGCTAGCTGCTGCCACAATGCATATACATAATAATAGCTAAAGAAATCCAGTTATCCCTGTCCGATTTCTATGGAGTGCCCCAAATACTGCAGAAACTCACCTCGTTGGAAGACAGTGGCTGCGTATAAGGCGCATTGGAAGATGTAGTAATTTCACTCATCCTCAGCATAGTCCGCACTATTTCACTGCTGGTCTATTTAATAAAAAGGAAGGAAACAGCCTTTAGGTCTTGACAGAATCTCTGTTCACATGATGGAAGAAGAAGAATTCCCTTCCCCCCTCAAGAACCGGGGTGCTCCAAATTCAGAAATCAGCCTCCAGTAAGATCTAGGTTGCATTACCCTCCTTCCACTCATCTTAGGCTGGTCACATGCCCCATTGAACTGCCAGCAAGACCATTCCAGTGTAGGGGAAGTGAAAGATGGTCTGGGAGAGCAACATATGGGCTTAGCAGCATGCATAACAGGCGTGTAGGATTTGATATACTGGAGCAGACAGCTGGTGCATTTAGGGCAAAACTCCCATTGATTAAGATGGGAAGAAGCCCTCGGTCCAATTCCTGTCTGCAGCAGCAACCAATGCCCAATATTTCAGAAGAAGGTGAAATATTCCTTCCTGACCCTTGCAGCCATCAGCGAGTACCTTGAAGCATGAGATTTGAAGCTTTTAGCATGTAACTGCCAAGGTTGCAATCACCAAATTCCCCACTCCTGCTACCTGGAGTAACCCTGCTGAGGAAGTTCCCGATTACATCTGTGTACCTGGTCCATCCTGTTGGCCACGGCGCTGACTATGGCTTGGTCTCGGAAGTGCTGGTGGAACCGATCGATGTTGGCTTGCCAATAAATGCCGTCATCGGGCGGGGGCTGAGGAGAAACGGGGAAGAGGGAGAAGGAAACGCTGAGGCAGAGCCAGATGCTCGTCTGAGGAATGAGCACTGTCAGCAGGGCGAATTCTGAGGGGTGCTGAGCACCTGCAATGTACCCTGGAGCTTGTTGGGAGCTGCAGGTGTCTAGAATCTCAGAAGAGTTGGACCAACGTGAATCGTTACATAGTGGATGACAGGCAGACTGTCCACACCAAACAGCCTCTTGAACAAAGGCTGTACGGCAACCTCATTCCCTGTAGGGTAGGCACTGTGGACCCTGCTGGTCTTCACTGGCTATTGACCCAAAAGGTCAGATACTGGATGCTAAGCCCTCCAGTACGGCAGAGATCATCGCTGGCCTGAATGCAAGCCAAGGAGCAGCAGCGGGTTAGCAATACCTCTTCGCTGTCTGCATCTTGTTTCTGCCTTTTTGCCTTGTGTTCACCGTTATCTTCATCGTCAAATGATCTTCTCCTTTTCCCTTTCCCTGCGGGCCAAAGACAGGGTTTTCCTCTGAATACCAGCACGGCAGTCTTGCGTTCAGTTCAGAAAGCTCCCAAATCACCTTTGCTGATTACACAGAGATCACCCCGAGCATTTGGTGCCACCCACCCACGTTCTAAATGCAATCTACCCAAGGAGATTCTGACAGCTCCTTACCTATGAGATTCAGGTTGGGGACCACGTACATGTCCTTCTCATTAACTGCCAAAGTGGGCGCAGGAGGTGGTGGCGCATCCGAAGTCTCGGTAGTTTCAGGGGCCATTGGGCATCTCTGAATGAAGTGCGTGTCCGCTAGGCGCACAAACGTGTTGGAGACTTCGCCATAGTCCATGGTTTTCCCATCTGGGCAAAAGGATACCAAGGAGAACATAATCTATCACGATCCCAAACTCCAGCTGCTCCTGCAGCCGCGCGGGATCAGGCCGCATCGTTGGCTTTAAGAGACGTACAAGCAGGGCTGCGCGAGAGAAGGCTCAGTATTTGATGTGCATTTATCACCTTCCAGCCACTCACTCCAGCTGACTTCAGACCTTGGGCCAAATCTGCAAAGGTGACGAGTGATTTCGGGTGCCTCAGTTTCTAGGTGGCAACTAGAGACCCCTTAAAGGGGCCTGAGATGGGCCAGGCAGGTCTTTTTAATGTGTCACAACTTGGGCACCCAAAATCACTAGTCACCTTGAAAAATCTTAACCTGTCTTTCTCCCCACCATGCTAGTAGCATGGGTCTGCTCTCTGTCCCTTGGCAGATCTCACAACTGCTGGTGCAAGAACCTTCTCCTACGCCTCTTCTACACCTGAAACATTTCCTGTATATTTCTGCTCCACTCCCCACCTCTAGCAGGGGCCTCTCTCAGCCCCTCTCTTTGCCACCGTCCACAGGAGAGTCTTTCTGGCAGCTCTTAGCAAATTCCTGAATCTCCGTCTCATTTCAAATCTCACCGGATAATGCAGTTTGTCTCTGATGCCTCTTAACTTCTCTCATTATCGTCACTTATATTCCGGCGGCACCTGAGATCAGGGCCCCGTTGCACTAGGCACTGTATGTAGTGAGAATCTCTGCCCTGAGGAGCTTATAATCTAAATAGACAGGACAGGAAACTGAGGCACTGAGTGGGGCACTGATTTGCCCAAGGTCACCCAGCAGGTCAATGGCAGAATCAGGAATAAAACCTGACTCTCTGTGCAGTGCGCAGTCACTGGACCATGCTGTCTCACACTGCTCTCCCCTCTCTTCCTGTTTAACTCAACGTTTGTTGAGACACAGCTTGTACACCAGAGGCTATAAAGCTCCATTGGATTATATAGCATTGGTGTCTTTTAATCAAGTGGAGCTGCTAATACAGTTCAGTGAACAACTATGACTCTTGCTGGCCAGTTGAGGTTTTTCCCTTTCATAGAATCATAGAATCACAGGGTTGGAAGGGACTTCAGGAGGTCATCTAGTCCAACCCCCTGCTCAAAGCAGGGCCAATCTCCAGACAGATTTTTACCCCAGTTCCCTAAATGGCCCCACAACCCTGGGTTTAGCAGGCCAATGCTCAAACCACTGAGCTCTCCCTCCCCCGCACCGAGGGAATCTGGGAATATCTTTCTTCCCAGATATTTAAGGCCTCCCACATTTCTCTTTTAGAGAAAGGTGCAGTGGAGATGCAAAGATTTTCCCCTCTTTGTAGGCTACGAATCAATGGGAATAGTTAAATAAGCAGAGCAAACTTAGGTCTGTTGGAGGGACAGACACAGAGGTAAGGGAAAAACAGATTCAATGACTAATACATGTGTTTTCCATTTTAGTCCATGTGTGTAAAATTCAGCCTTGAGATGAGAAATATGCAGGAAACCAGAACTTACACTCTTTGGAATCTACATAGCACTTGTCATTTGGGTAAGTGTTGTTACTCTCATTTTACAGATGGGGAAACTGAGGCACAATGAGGGGCAGTGACTCCCTCGAAATAAATCATAGTCAAATGGTCCAAGCACAGGAGCCAGTTCTGTTCCCAGCTCTGATAGTGACTCACTGTTTGATCTTGGGCAGTCCCCGCCTCTCCCCGTGCCTCAGTTTCCCCCTCTATAGAATGTGGATGATGATACTGACCTCTCTCCTGGAGGTGCTTGGGAGTGTCAGTGTTCTGTACAGCCCCTAGAGGATGCTCCATATGGACCTGACCTAAAGCCCACTGAAGTCAATGGAACGATTCCCATTTAATTCAATGGACTTTGGATTGGGTTCTATGTCCCGAGCCCTCTTCTTCTGCACAGATCCTGGGAGCCATCCAATCCCCTTTCACTGCGTACAGAACCCAGCCACTCTGGTAGCATGAAGTATCAGCCCAGCAGCCTCAAACCTTGCCAGACAGATGATAAGATGCTGCAGCAAAAGGTTTCCGCTCTATTTCTCAGCTGTCTCCACACCGCTTTGGCTCACCCTCCATAGTTTCCGTCAGCCTGTTCGCAACCTTCTGCACCGCAGCACTCATGGTCATTTTGCCATTCAGCAGCAGCTCCTCCACGATCAGCTCGCCCATGTCGCTGTAGAGCGTCTTGGCAGTGTAGATGTAACGTGGATACCGGAGGATCCTCAGCACCCGACTGCATGGAGCTTCGTACTCCACAAAGCCTCGCTTTTGCAGCTGGTAGGTCACCAGGTTGTGTTGAATGAGGACACAGAGAGCTTTCTTAACCTGCACATGCCAGAGAAAGGAATGAGCCACGTACTTGGAAACTTAGCATAGTTTATATGGGGGGAAACAACCATCATGCTTCAGGGCTGATCACCTCAGGGATCAGGAAGGGAATGCCCCTCCGCTTAGGTGCTTTATCTCCATCCATAGTCTCAGGAATGGTCATACGTTCCCCAATTAGCACTGATCATTAACAACCTAAGATAAAGCTACTGAGCCGTTCACCAGATCATCTTTATTGTGGGAGAGGGAATGTTTGAAATTCCCCAGGGGCCTCAGGCTACCATAGAACTAAGAGATGGAAAAACCTACAAGATCTCCTCCTACTCGAGGCAGGGCCTGAGAATCTCAACTGTAGTCCTGACTCACTGTGTGACTTTGGGCCAGTAAGTCTCACCTCCTTATTCTCCAGATGCTGCACTAATTTCAGAGAACTCCATCTCTTGTCCTCTCCACCCTCTATAAAACTAAATTAGACCACTCTCCTTCCCTTTGCCCTTCTGTGGAGAGGTAAGACCTCAGAACCTTTTCTGTTAAAGCCAATGGCAAAACTCCCATGGATTGCAATCTGTACTATTAAATAAACTGATTTGGTTTTAAGGAGACATGTTCAAATTCTGATTTACCTTTTGCAAACACATTTAGAATAACAGAATCTTTCAAAAGCACCAGAAATGGTGACTGACAAGTTGTAATGAGCGAATAATAGTTCAGTCAGCTCTGTGATCCAAAGGAGACTAACTCCTCGAGTATTCCAGACATACCTGATCTAGCGACATCCCTGTGTCGTTGGCAATCACTCTCAGCGGCTGGCTGCCTGTCTTGATAAGATGAGTCCCTATCTTTTCCACAATCTCGCCAAAATGTTCTTGCAGCAGGAGGGAACAGAGTTTAATTTCTGCCTGAGTCATCTTGCCGGCAACTTAAAATACTAGAAGGATATGGGAAAAAGCATTTGTTATTAAAGTTCTTATCAGGTGAGACAGGCAAGCGCAGGAGATTTGCTGATTGGATGCAACGATTTTCACCTCTCGAGTCACCCGTTTGAATTGGCCTAGATCAGTGGAGACTAAAAGCTGTTACCAATTCATGCCTGAAATGAATCTGGTGGGTTTGAGACTAAGCCTATATCAAAACTGCCATCACAGCCAGCCCCCTTGTTGGCAATTTGGGCAGGCAGGCACGCCCGCCAAGGACTGAATGAGCCATTGAGACTAAACACATAGTATCCCTTGCGATGATCCCTCCAGGGCAGGTTGGGCTGTAGGGAAAGCTTGCCTTGTCCTTTCCTACCGCTATATCTGCTCTGCAGATAATCCACCTCTAGGGCTGCCAGTCGGGCACTACATTCATTTCACAATTAAGAGCCATAACAATGTCTGTCATGTGGGCAGCACTGTAGGAGCTAAAGAATCCTTACGAGATGCTTCAGGAGAGATGCATAATGGGGGGGCCTAATGGAACAGAAATGTTGATAAGGAATTTTCTATGGAAACAAAGGACTGAAAGGCAGGAGGAGATAGCTCAGCAAATAGCCTTTTTTCAGCTCGGAGAAGGCCTCCTCCAAACGACCTTGGGTCTACACAATCTAATTGACTGTGACAGGAGTGATACACCCTGAGCCAATGGTGGTAGCTCAAAATTAACATCCAGGTAAATGATCAGCCAACGGAACCCAGAGTGAGAGGGGCTTGGTGTCAGAAGGAAATGTTATATGAGGGAGGGTTGTGTGGCCCAATGGTTAGAGCAGAGTGCAGCCTCGGAGTCAGGATGCCTGAGTTCTACTTCTAGCTCTTGGACAGTGGCATGGATGAGTAATCATAGCACTGAACTGGGAGCCAGAACTCCTGTTCCCAGCTATGGGAACTATAATGATCTTAGCATGGGAAGGTAGTGTGGATAGGTGATCAATAGGGTGGTACTGGGAGCAGGAGTCCTGGGTTCTGTTCCCAGCTCTGGGAAGGGAGAGTGGCCCAGTGGTCACAGCATGGGACTGGGGGGCAGGACTCCTGGGTTCTGTTCCCAGCTCTGGGAAGGGAGAGTGGCCCAGTGGTCACAGCATGGGACTGGGGGGCAGGACTCCTGGGTTCTGTTCCCAGCTCTGGGAAGGGAGAGTGGCCCAGTGGTCACAGCATGGGACTGGGGGGCAGGACTCCTGGGTTCTGTTCCCAGCTCTGGGAAGGGAGAGTGGCCCAGTGGTCACAGCATGGGACTGGGGGGCAGGACTCCTGGGTTCTGTTCCCAGCTCTGGGAAGGGAGAGTGGCCCAGTGGTCACAGCATGGGACTGGGGGGCAGGACTCCTGGGTTCTGTTCCCAGCTCTGGGAAGGGAGAGTGGCCCAGTGGTCACAGCATGGGACTGGGGGGCAGGACTCCTGGGTTCTGTTCCCGTCCAGCTGGGACAGCCTCCACAGTTCGATGCCCCCTGGCCAGGGAGACTCCCCCCACCCAGTTGGCTGCCTTGGGGCCCCCCCCCCGGTGCCCTCACTCACCTGGGGCCTCAGCCTGGATTGTCTGGGGAGGGGGGGGGGGTCTCTTAGGCCCATGCAGCAACCATAGCAACCCCGTCCCCTTCAACTTCCGGCTCGCCGCTGATTACTTCCGGTCACTTCCGATCGCTCCGATTCCCCCCTCGGCGGCTATAGCCGGGAGAATGGGGGGGACCCGATAGTCAGGGCTATAGAGACTCTATCCCTTGTCCGCTAGAGCGCACGGCTACAACGGGGCCGCTCTACCCGCACCCCTGCTAGTCTCGGTGGTAAGACTGAAGCGCAGGCCATCGGTGGAATTTACGGGGCGACGCTCTATCCTCACCCTCGTCTGAGTCTCTCTGGCCAAGTGGAGGACTTGTGACACGGAAGAAGCGAGGGGGGGCGCTCTACCTTGCAGTCCTCTCGTCTCGCTAGCCTGGTGGAGGACTGAGTCTCCTGGCCCCCTCCCGGCGGAGCACAAGAGAGTAGGCGGAAGTGGGCGGCTGGAGGGGCCCGCTTGTCGCTCTAGCCGCGCGGGGCCCTAGTCTCGGCGTTCCCCCACGGAGGACTGACGGCAGGCAGGGAGCCGGGGGAGGGGGAGAGAGAAGATGGCGGAGGCCTCGGCAGCGGCCGCCGTGTCCCAGCATCGCTTCTTCTGCCACAGCTGCAAGGGGGAGGTCAGCCCCAAGCTGCCGGTAAGGGGCGGGGCCAGGCCCCCGGGCGGGGGGCGTGAACCCCCAGATCCCCCGAGGGAGGGGCCCGGGCGGGGGGGACCCAGCAGCCCCCCCATGAAAGGGGGAGGGGGGTTAAGCCCCGGTCCCCTCCCCCTGAGGTGGGGGGGGGGGGGTGTTTAACCTCCTCTCGCTGGGGAAGCTGCTGGAGTTTAACATTCAATCCTTGTCCTCAGGGATAGAGGGGGCCCAGGCAGGAGGGGTTGAAACCCCAGCCCCCCACGTGAGAAAGGGGGGGGTTAAACCCCAACATTTCACCCAGGGAGAAAGGGGGCCCGGGCAGGGGTGAGGGTTAAACCCCCTAAATCTTATTTTTCCCGAGGACGAGGGCAAGTATGAGGCTAAACCTCAATGTTCCTTGGGGGTTAAACCCCAACATATTCCCTGAAAGGGGGGGACAGGCCTGAGGGTTAAGCCCAGCTTAAGGGATAGGCTCCTTCTTCCCTCTCCCGCCTGAGGTGGCGGGGGGGGNGTCCCTTTGGGAACACAGGGAAGGTTAAGCCCCACTGAGAGTGGAGGTAAACCCCAGTTTACCCTTCACAGTGGCCCCAGGTCTTCTAGAAAGCAAGGGCACCCACTCTCCCTACTCTTGAGAGAGCACCGCTGCGGGAGAGAGGCAGGTACCCAATGGCATAGAATCGTAGGACTGGAAGGGACGTCAGGTCATCTAGTCCAGTCCCCTGCCTGGAGGGAGGACTTCCAATTCTCACAGTGAGAAGGGCAAATTTCAATTCCCCGGACAGAGGATCAGTAGGGCCCCAAGCAAGGGAGCTTCTCCCTCATGGCCTAGGAAAATGGTTCTCCTTTTGAGTACCCTCTCTGGGTGTGCGTATCTCAGTAAAATAGTCCCGTATCTCTTTGAGGTTGAAGTTGTATGCGATGTAGTAGGGGGGCTGTGTCACAGCTAACCCCAGCGGTTCTGCGATAGGGTGGAGGGGTCTGGACAAGTCCAGTCTGTGGTCTCTCCCTTTAGATCCAAAATGGTTAGAGTCAAAGGGTGTCCTTGTTGTGCTGCTGATGTTCTAGTGATGTTCTCGATGACCTCCTGTCTTAGGAGGTGGTGTTGGGGAGCATAAGGCTATTTGAGGAGAGGAACAGGCATCAGACCAGGCATGTAATACCTTTTTTGCCTGATATATGGGAATGTCTGGAGATTCTTTGCTAAAGGGGTGTCGTGTCGTCCCCCCCCCCCCCCCCCCCCCCCCCCCCCCCCCCCCCCCCNAAATTAGGATAATACCTACCTACCTTCTGAGAGAGCAGGTATAGGAAGATTGTGAGGTTCTTAAAGTTTGTGATGCGCCTTAAGATTCTCAGAAGAAAGAAGCTAATGAAGAGCAGGGTGCTGCAGCAAAATCTCAATGATCCGGACCCTGAAACAGGGTGATGTCCAATTCCTGGGAATTTTGTAGATGGGGGGCACCCTTCAGTTATCCAGACTGATTCAGCATCCCTCTGACATTTAGGTAAACGAGGTAACGCTGCGCTATTGTTCTTCCCCTCTGCACCGTGAAGGGAGGTGAGAGGGGGCTTCAAGGATTTTTTTTACTTTAAAAATCATTCATACATGACGTGAATGATGATCCCGAAGATTTCTCTAGCTTGCGTCACAGGTAGCGCACACCTCTGCAACTGCATGTAGTCCTGTTGAGACTTACGCTTGTCCATCAGAAATGCAAATCGATCATGTATCTCTCTGCTTCCAAACCCACCCTACGTCCCCTCAAGTGTAGCTAGTAGCCCTGCATTCTGGTGTTTTCTCTTCTCTCTCCCCCTCCCAAATCATGTTCGGCTCCCTCTTTATACTACTTGCCTCTGTTGCTGACTTATGCAGTTTTCCCTCCCATGTTTCAACTGTCCTTTGTTGTAAAGAAACACTGCCCTAAATTGCTCACGACCATTTCTCTTCCGTAACTGGGATTCAGGATTTCCTGATGCCATTAGTGCATTTTTTGGTATTGGAACTAAAACTCCAGGCCTAGTATGTCCATGCATTTACGTGTCACGTTGTTGTTCGATTGTTCACCGTGTAAACATCTTCGCATTGGCTCCTTTTTTTTTTTCTTTTGCCTTGATGTATATGTCCTACCCAGGCCCCTTTATTTCTAAATCAGAGTCTTCAGTTTTGCTCTGCCTGGGCATTAGAGCTTCTGGACTCTTTGTAAGGCTAATGGTTTGACCTGGCTTTTATTATTCTAATTAGTAGCACCCAGAACCCTAATTGGGATCAGGGTTGCATTGTGCTGGGAACCTGTCATCTCCCCCTCTGTTTGTGGGCACTGTGTTGTGCTCTTGAACATTTTCTGTCTTCCACCCCGCAGGTGGCTGCATTTCAGGTATTCTTGAGGATGATACAGACTCTAGAAATGTCAGATATTTTTACCCAGACTTTATAAATAATATGTTCAGGACTTGTACCTGCCAAACCAATGAATTGTTTCACCTTTTCAACCTCTCCACTACAGGGGTGACAACCTCTTTATCTCTCCCTGTTCCGGTCACACACCTAACCTGATGGGAACCTGCTTGAGTTAGGGGCCACCCCTCTCTTTCAGTCACCTCCTCAAGTTCTCAAGCAAGGGATCTCCCGTCAGAGTCCCAGGCAGCCACTAAGGCCCTGACGTGTCTTGTCATGTCATATTTCTGGAGTAAGACTCTTGGACTCTTCCGAAGGCCAGTCATCATGAATCAGCCTGTGTTTTGCAATCTCTGGTTGAGGCGAACTTTCCTTAAGGAGCATGAAACTGGGAGGAGAACTCCTTAGTTCTAATGATGCCCTGACACCGATTCCCTTTGTGGCCTTGGGCAAGTCACTTCCTTTCTTCATGCCTCAGTTTCTCCAGCTGTAAAATGTGGCAAACATTGGGGTCATGGGTTACTGCTTGTAAAGGGCTACATTAGGACTTGCTATCAGATCTCTGAATTATCCAGTAGAAGTCCATGGACCTGTTTATCTCTAGATAGGGTGAGATAGCTCAAACCAGTGACTTGGGCCTGGTCTACACCCAAAACTTAGGTGACCTAGCTGCTTCGCCCAGGGCTGTAAAGGGTATCATGCCCTGAGCACCGTGGTTAGGTTGACCTAAGCCCTGGTGTAGATGTGGCTGGGTCGACCGAAGGATTTTCCCATTGCCTAAGCTACTAGGTCTTATAGAGGTAGATTACCTGCTTTGATGGAAACTCCCGTTCCGTTGCTGTAGTCTATGCTACCCTGCTACAGTGACCCATCTGCAGCATCCTAGGTGTGCTGTTGTAGCGCAGACATGGCCTAAGGCTGAGAACTGAAGACTGAGAGTCAAGACTTCTGTTCCCAGCTCTGCCAATAACTTTCTCTGTGAGACCTCAGGCAAGTAACTTCCCCTCTCTCTGCCAGTTTCCCCTCGTAAAATGGGAAGTTTTTGTGCTGCTTTGGTGTGATTCTTAGATTAGGATAACACCAGCTTAAAATAAAAATGATCTCTTTTGAGAGAGATTCTGAGATTGCTTACATAGTGGGGCGAGGAGGTAATCCTTTATACCAGGAGTAACACGCTGCTGAGAAGTGTGAGGCCATCTCCTCCTTTTGAAGCAAGTGTACAACTTCCATTGGTGCTTATTGCATGGACAGGCCTTAGGTAAATCTCCCAGAATGTCAGTGGGACAACAGATCTCGATGTTGTGCTGATCTTCAATGTAGCTGTGAACTGTCCTCTATTCAACAGCAGCGTTGTTGTGATCGACTGTATATAAAAATATTTAAAATCCACTATTCCCATCTCTGCCTCCTTTACCAAAAAAGAGCGAGAGAAAGGCAAGCAATCCTTGAAACAAACCACATTTCTACATGGCTGGAGCTGTTCTCCTCCCAGGGTGTCACGTGAAGGCTGGCTGTTCACTGACAGGCACAGAAAGCGTTAACAGGGGTGTTGGATCTCAGTAGTAATGTTTCCATAGCTTCTGTAGCATAACTGCTGTGCAAGCCACCATTGGCTGAATGTGGCCTGGTTTCATTTGGAGGGTGAGGGGAATAAACCATGTTCCCTGACTGCCATTTCAAATCACGCTCTCTGCTGTATGCTGCAGGTGCAAGTCATGTTGCAGCTGCAGCCCAGCGGATATGTTTTTATTTTAAGGTAACGGGATAACTCATCTTGATTAAATCCAGCACGAGAGAGAAATCAGGAAGGCTTTTCAGAATTCCAAGTTAAATATCTGCGGCGAAGCGAACTGCTGCCATATGCTTTTTAAAAACATTCTTCCCCCAATGGCCCACGTTACAAGGAATCTGCAACTTGCTCCTCTCTCAGGTCTTCTGTGATCCTGATCAGTTAATGTCGTCAAAAATCTCATGGTCCTTTTTGTCAGGGATAGGTGGCTGACCCTGGCATCTTGATCATCCCCCAGTTGTAGTCCGAAGATATCAAATCCCTGCAGTTTCATTTATGTTGGGGGGGGGAGGTGTAGAGCTTTCCTTCACTTAACATTTCTCCACTCTTGTAAAGCACTTTGAACTCATCCAAAGTACGCTAAAGGTTACTGCGAACTTCCCATCCTGAACGGTTGTTTAGGGTTGCAGCGCACTGTTAAACGGCTGCCACATGTTGCCACGGGGTTGACTGCATTTTAGTGATGGATTAAATGATCCTGGTGTATTAATTCTTTTAGTGCTGAGAATGTGATCAGCACTGCGCAATTCAGATACACAGAGCAGTCGGTATAAAATGTTGGCCTCATCGATACTACCTCTATAACCAAGTCAAGGGTACCATATGATTGTCCCTTGCATTGGTGACAACACAGTTAAAATGTGTAGTGAGGATAGAATCTGCATCCCTCTAAGTCCTTGTATTTGGGTAAAATCCTTGTGAAGGCAAGGCTGTCTGTAGTTTTCACACAAGTTAGCAGGTGAAGTTAAAGATTAAGGAGGAGTCTGGGGTTTACCTTGACTTGCTAACTCACGTGAAACTGCAAACTGTCTTGTCTTCATTAGGATTTTGCCTCATATTCGCTAACTTGAGTTATGATCAGACCCGTTTTCCTAGTGTGAAGACTTACCTCAGCTGGGCTAAAACACTGGAGCGTCCAAGGGTTTAGCTTTATTCCAGGAAAGGAGTCAGATCTTGTGTCCCCTGATTCAGCTATGTTGGTGGGGCAGTACTCTCTTTTGGGGAGTGAAAGGTGCTGAAGGAATGTAAGCTCGTTACCCCTCGTCACATCAGAATTGTAAAGTAGGAAAATGTACTTTTTCAGACTTCCCCAAAACTGGCTTCCAATGTCATCGTCAAAGCAGATTTTAATCCCGCAGCCTGGAATCCTAGTGTAGGGTTAAAAGAAACTTTTGAAATGTTTTCCATGTTAATATTAAATCTGGCTTCTTCTTATATGAAAGAATGAAACTTTTTTACTATATGCAGTACATCAAAGTTCTAAGGTAAATGCACTAAGCAAGAGAGGGGAAAGTCCCATCTAATCTCATCCGTGTCGGATATAGGAATAAACTGATTGATTCTCTTTAGAAATCCTGTGAGCCATATGCCTTAAAAAAATGAATACAGTCTGTCCTGTGTTGGTTGGCGATAGCTTTGTGTAGGGAAACCTTTTCTAATGGATACCCGAGAGCAGTAAACTTATTGGAGGAAAAAGACTCACAAGCTGTGCAACTTAGTCTATCATGAACTGGCATCTTCCTTTCAAGCTGGACTCTCTTGACAGGTTTTTCTCTCTGGCTCTAATTGTTTTTCTTCTTCCAGAAGAATGCCTGTAGTAAAGGCTACGCTGAATGGGAGGCACCTGTGCCATTTCTGCTGTGCTCCGTTTAGGCTTGAAGAAGGAATGCCTGCAATATTAATTAAAAAGGTTCAACTCATCTCCGACCATTGAGGCTCAGCCTTTCTGAGAGTGCATTGCAGGCTAAAATTTCTGCAAAATTGTACAGCTCTGAAATATTGATTGGAGTCAGGACACCCTTTTAATAGAAATGATCCCAGGGCACTCTACAAATGTAGGCCCTGATCCTGCCCATGCTTAAAGTGAATTCCCGTTGACGTGAACCATGAGTAGTGCTATGAAAATGGATCAGCCTGCTTGTGCTTAAAGTTAACCACGTGTGTGTGTGTGTTTGCAGGCCTGGAGCCTTGGAGATGGGGCCTGTTGCCCTTTATGCATACAAAGTTGTCACTGATCACAGGATCAGTCCTTTTAACCATGCAAGATGCAAGCTATATGAGATGCAAGCTGTCTATGAGGCTTATTTAACCCTTGCCCTCCCCTCCCCGCATTCCCCCCCCCCCCCCCCCCCCCCCCCCCTTCCCCCCCCCCCCCCCATGCAGCCTCCTCTTGGGTGAACATGGCCTCAGTTTTAGCAGCATGAAGTGACGCTGCACAGCAGTTTAAAACAGGAAGTGAATAATACCATAACCAACTAAAACTAGAGGAGAACTTTAAGTAGGCAGAAAATACTCACCTGTGTTGCAGGCTGGCTGGGACACTAGGTTAGAACACCCATTACTCTTCTACCTCTAAGATAGTTGGCTCACAATTAAAGGGCAAAACATACTTCTGTGATGTCTCTCTCCATATGAATGAATTTCGCCAGACAGAGCACACCAAGGTATATAAAGGGTAGGAAAACAATTACAGCATTGAACATACATGTAAAACATGAAATAAATAGGCTAGACTATAAAGTAATAGCAGTGAGCTAATGCCGTGGCTCTAGGGAAAGGTGGTAGAGCCCAGCAGGCTCCCGCATTCCCGCACATGAATTGCATACGTTTGCGTATTGCTACAAATCTGCAAAGCACTTGGGTACTGTTTGAGAGAGAGGAAAAATACCAAGGTATCAAATAACCATTGTGACAAAGTTCAGGTAAATGCAATTGCTCCTTCAGTGTAGCTGAAGAGTCAATACAATTTTATATAGTCAGTGAAGCTATCCCAAAATCCTCTGCAAAATACAGTTACCGAGCTAAATAATAGCAGAAAAAGAAATGAAAGGGTATAGGAACAGCACAAAAGAACTGTGTTCAGGATACATGCAAGGAGCACAGTTCAGGTAGTAGGAGCTACCGAAGGGAAAGATACTAGGTTTTGGTTTTGGTTTTGGTTTTTCTTCTCCCCAACATGAGGAAATTGTTTTGGTTCAGGCCAGAAGGGGACATTATCATCATCTAGTCCAGGGGTAGGCAACCTATGGCAACCTACTCATACTGCCCGAGTCCTGGCCACCAGTCCGGAGGGCTCTGCATTTTAATCTAATTTTAAATGAAGCTTCTTAAACATTTTAAAAACCTTATTTACTTTACGTACAACAATAGTTTAGTTATATATTATAGTCTTATAGAAAGAGACCTTCTAAAAACGTTAAAATGTATTACTAGCACGCGAAACCTTAAATTAGAGTGAATAAATGAAGACTCGGCACACCACTTCTGAAAGGTTGCCGACCCCTGATCTAATCTGACTACCTGCATATCACAGAAATTATGTAATGTTGTGTATATATAATAGATTAAAAAATTATCTTTAAATTGTTCCATTCTAAGTTGCCTGATAAGTTCTTGGCATAGTGTGAGTAAACAGCTCCAACTGTAAATAGCTGGTATGTCTTCCTTAGCTGCTGGCTAAAAATGTTCTTATGTCACGCCTGTGACATTGGTATGTGGGTGCCATGTTACTTCTGAAGTGAACTAACCTGGCTATTTAGTGGCCCACAAAAATGATTTTGGTGGCTCAACTGAATTCCCAGTGGAAAGGTGCCTACATCACTAGAACTACTGCAGTTGAGGACAGTCCCAACAGACTGGCCAAAGACTGAATAGACCACAGATACTTGGCTACCCTGTAGGGGACTGTGCCACATGTAAGGATTGAGACACATTGATCACGAGGAAGAAATTAGGGTGCCTGAATCCTTTTGTGTGTGGATAAAAAGTTCAAATATTCATCCAGCATATACCAAAGGAAAATTTAGCTTGAGATTCCCACATAGAACTGTAGCTTGCTGCTTGCCCTGGAAGATAAGGAGAGGAAAAGAAAATAGACTGTCCATGACCTCAGTAGAGTGGTATGGAGGTTGTATATCTGACCGTCTTACCCTCTGGTTGATAACATGGCTAAGAAGCCTGCACATGTCATTCCATTCCCGTTTCTCTTGATTTGCCTGTTTCAGATTGAGAATCAAGGCAAAAGGATGAAATACGTATTTGCCCTCCAGTTCTGACTGCTTAACAATAATTGGGCTTGAACACTTCTGCACAGTTAATGACCAGCTGGAGGGACAGAGGGCTTTTAGCACGACTGGCCACATTGGGAAATGCATGAATCAGAGCTGACTGGGGTTGACGGAAGATTGGCTGGGTGCTCTGAGCCGTGTGCTTGAAACCTCTAGACGCCTTGGCAAAGCTTGCTCTCCCTATCCCTTCCCCATTGTGGCTCAGTCCTACCTTGGAGATGGTAGGTACCTTCAACCACTGTCGGAGGTAACAGCGGGGGGTTCCGTTTCCAGGGCCCATGGCTTTCCAGCCAAGACTACCACGAAAGGGGCCAGTTGTGATCATGGTTCTTACGATGCAGGGACGGGACTGAGACCCACCGTGCTCAGTCCACGTGAGCTGTTGAGCAGTTATAAGCAGGCAACCTTCAGTCACCCCATAGCTAGACACTGAGCAGTAACTTAATGACGAAAGGCTCTGTATCCCTGAGCAATCCAGCGCCTCTTCATTCTTCCAGCTTTCTAGGAGAGTTTTTCAAACAATGGATAGAATTAAAAACAAAACCGTTTGTTTAGTGTAAGAAATAATTCTGAAATACCATACACTGCTCCACTCATCTGTTTTGTTCCCATTGCTGATTTCCCCTCCATCTTAGTTACTCAGTCCCAATGCTGTATTTATCTCTGTTTGTATCCTGCAAGTAATAGTATATTCGCTTTTGGGCAAAATGCCTGTATTCAAGTCTCTCCAACTGATTGGATGTAGGAAAGGGCTTCCAAAAATGAATAGGGCCACAGGCCTTAAATCTGTAAATCCTGGTCTTTCTGCACAATCATGATATCCCCTGAATCGCTACGTCATGGACTCTGGTTTTTTACTACAAGAAGAAATAATCAGCCTAGTTTTAAAGATGTTCATCCTAGCATCTTCTCTGAGAGGAGCTCATGTCAGCATCAGAGTCCTAAGCAGAACTTTATCTTGAGGTCTGTCCTCTGGAAAAGAACCTCTCTGCATGCATGTCCTTCACTTGGACTGCAGTGACCTGCACAGCCAACTGAAACGCATCAGTTCTGCAGGCCTTGGGGAAACAGCAGCGTCGGTGATGACACGGAATGGTGCTGGTTTAGAAAATCTTTGTAACATGGTGGCTTTAACAGAGAAAATCCAGCAAAGGATTTTAAGCAAAGCTGAATGCTGTGCTGTTTGCGTTGAGCTGGAATTTGGCATTTGTTTAACATGTAGCCGCCTTTCCAAAACTGGCTCTTGTGTTTGGGTCCCTCTGTTGTTGGGTGCCCGGCATAGACGCAGTGGGCTTGCTTTTTCGAGAGGTGCTGAGCATCCGCCGCTCCCAGTGACTTAAGGTGCAGCCCAGCACCTTTTGAAAATCAGACCCCAGGCATCTCAAGTGGGGATGCCTCTGGGTGCTCTTAGGAAATGTGTCCCTCTCATTCTAGTCACATTTTTCATAAATCAGGGCCGTGAACTCATCCGTTCAGCCTTACGAAAACCACCCCTCTTATCTCACTGCCAACTTAAAGTAAAGTTGGCTTGTTCCTGAAAGATAACAGAGCTGTGGCTCTGTCAGACCAAGAGAAGGGCTGAGTTCCAGACTCGAAGAACCCCTCACCATGAACACCCTGCTAGCTGCTACTTCCTGTTAAAATTAGGGGCTTGAGTCTCAGGAGCACCATGGGAAAGGGAGGAGGAGTGTCTCTTCAGACTCAATTCAGCACGTGCCCAACTTCAGGGGCAGGAGCAGACCCATTAAAGTCAATGGGATCACTTGAATGCTTAAAGTTAAGCATGTGTTTAAGTACTTCACTAAACGGGGGCTTCATGTAACTTAAAAAGGGATATCATGGAATCTTAGGGCTTGAGTCTCTTCCCATTAGATCTTCTAGGCCCCTTGTCTGTTCCCTATGTCACTTGTTCAACTGCTTAGTCCAATCAAATAATACTCTGTATTTACGCTCATAGAACATCATATTCTTCAGAGCATCCTTGTAACACTCCTGAGTCAACCCCTCTGGTTCTAAACACCAGGAAATTGAGTTAAAATACACACCCCACAACCGTGACTCTGCCCTCTTTGAGCGACATCATAGCTCTTGGCTGAAGCCCTTTGTAGATCCATCTTCCACCCTGAATAACTTCTAAAATATTGTTTCTGCCAAGGGGCAGTGGGTGGCAGACATTAGCTGAGGTCAATCCTGATCTCAGTTTGGGGAGAATCAGAGCCATAGTTTGAACCTGGGGTCTGTGCAAGAAAAGTGATAAGAACCATAAAATGTTGATACATTAGTTTTCAGGGGGGCTATATCTTAGGAATCCCTTGCTCAAACAACTTCAAATTTGGACCATAACCCTACAGCAGGGCCCTAAGAGGCACAGCGATTTTCCACCCTAAATAATTATCTCCCTACTAGTTATTGAAGCCTTCAAATACTTACAGATGGTTACATAGCCTTACTTGCTTCCTCCCTCAGTGGTTGCTTAGTCTAGCTGTACATATTGGTATTTAACTCAAATACCTGCCTCTACACAGAACTGAGCAATGCAAGTCTTCTTTCAAATGTATGTGTCTGTTCTCTTTAGCGTCCCCATATTATTATTATTTTTTAAACTGACCTCAGACTTTCACTGGTGCTGAGCTCCAATAATTCTGGGCTCCTTTGAAAATCCTGCCACTTATTTAGCTACCTAACTGAGACCTGCGCTCTCCGTAGAAGCTTGTCGCCTTATGTCCAAGCAGGAAGGACAAGTTGTAAATGTTCATAACTGATGCATCAGTGTAGAAAATAACAAAACAAGATTAACCTGTGGAGGGTAGAAGGTCTTGTGGCCCTTAATAAGGGCTCCGAGGTGCTGTGGTAATACTAATTATAAATAAATATATGTGGGAAATCATTAGAAAGAGTTGATCAGAAGGAAGACTGTGGAAAGCAGTTATGCTGACCCACACACACAGGACTGTAAACTGGAGTTTGCAGTATGACAGCAAAAAGACCAGTGCAAATTTTGAGGCTGCACTCACGAAGGCATCACATGACATGACAGGGCAGGGAGGTATTTGTCATCCTCTCTATAGCTCTGATAACATCACTCTTGGAATTTGAGCAGGTATTGGACACCAAAAGGTATCAGGAATTCAGAAGAGAGCTGGGTGATGCATTGTAGGGAGTAATCCTTTATTGGATGGACTGGACAAAGCGAGAGGTCTCTTCCATCTCTGACGCTTATGTATCTTGTCTTTTGTTTGTGCTCCCTGTAATGCCCTGTCTGGTTAGCAGAACTCTTGATACCTAAAATACTCTCTTGGTTTGCATTTTGTAAAGATTCCTGCTGGGTTGTTGACGGTCTTCCTGGGAGGTGGATGTAGCCTATAGCATTTGTGCTCATAACTTCTCTGATCACTGCAGACCTACCAAGCAGTGTTCTGGCCCGAAGCCTGAATGTGCAAACATGTCCTAAATGTTTAATTTTCTCCAGTATGTGCTCCACTGATAAACCGTGTTCAATTTTTTTTTAGAAGCATCCGGAACAAGGGGGAAAATATTAGCGATTCTTGGATTAGATTTCAGCTATTGTTTATGGCTAAACTACTTCCATGAAACCACTAGTGAGATGTAAAGTAACTTGATCATTTCCCCCCCCTCCCCTCCCCCCCCGACCTGTTTTGTATCTACCTGGATACACATGGGGCTCAAGAATATGAATGACTATATGCTGCCAAATTCAAGCTTGAAATTCTATTCCTGAGTCCTGGGAATGTTCCTTATTAAATCACTCTTCAGCATGGTGGGGGCAGAGGGAAAATAATCTTCAGAGACTGCGTGTTTTTTGGTGATGTCTGCCATAAATTGAAGCAGATTTATGATGCAGGAGCAGAACTAGGCCACTTTCTAAATAAGCTTTTTAAGACCAGGAATTGGTAGGGGGAATCTCTTAAATGCTTTCCGTTCTCTCATCAGTATTCTGATGGGGATTGGAGAAAGGAATTCCCCACAACTCTAGTGTAAGAGCAGATCCCAGAATGTTTAAGCTTGCAGCCAAATTTTTACCCCCTGTCATTTAAGGGATAAACAGTAGCTTAGGCTGTTTTATGAGGTCATTGCCTGTTTTTCCTCAGGGTAAACAGCTGATTAGCTTGCCCTCATGGGAGCCAGGTTTTGCCACAGAGTTGAAATGCTCTCTGTTATTTAAAGTGAGTTTTAAAATTTAGAAAACATTCCAAGGTTGTTCCTTAGCCCATCTGGGGTAAACTTGGAAACTAGAATCCTGGACTATGACCACCAAATGTCTAAAGGACAAAAAACGCTGGCACAAACTAGCACCCAAGGCTGGGATATTTAAAGGGGTCTAATGGCGCCTGACTCCCTTAAGCCTTGAAAATCCCATCCCTAATTGGCAGTCTTGGAGGAGAGGCTAAGAACTGGAAACCTGATCTTGTCTCTAGAGGAGGCTCCTACCATGTCAAATGTGAGACTTGGGTCAGTGTGGAGGAAGCTGTTGTCTGCGCTGAATCTCTCTGTCCATCTCTGGGGCTGTCAATCCAGCACAGTCACAAGTGCTCGATTCACTTTACAGAACAGAACTTAAATATGTGTTTAAAAAAAAGTCTGTTCCAATGTCTTTGAAATAGAATGGATTGGTTTGTAAAGAGACACCGATGGAGCTAGCTGTTCTTCATGGAGTGGAGTCTTGCCCCTGTGAGAGAGCCCCATTAACGCCAGTGCCCTTCCGCAAGGGCGAAGGGATACACCTGCATGGGACAGCTTTCAGGATCAGGGCCAAAATGGCAGTCCTGGTTCATGTACAGTGGCATGCCTCAGCCAAGAGGCTAGATTGTGATATTGTGACAAGCCTTCATCCATCAAATCCGACGGATGTTATAGAGTCGCAAATTGCAGAGTGATTTGCGTTTAGACTGGCTGAGATCTCCCTTGGAGTATGATTTATCATATTAAACTGTTTCAGAACTTCCCCTCCCTTGTCCTGACACAGCAGTTTCCCCCCACCCTCAGTATCTGACGTCGCAAACAGAGTCTGGGTACGTTTCCAAGGGGGTTTCAGATTGAAGGTGAATACCAAAGTACAACCGCTTGCACAAGGTTTTCAGACCATGCATACAATGAGCCTTAATGTGTACTGATATTTGAGGAAGTCAGCGTTTGGTGGAGGCTGTGTATGTTAGGGGGCATTGCTGTATGTAGGGTCACTGAAATATTTGAAAGATCACATTGTATTAGCATTGACAGATTGCTTCTATTTGCCGACCTCTGCATTTTTTTTTAAGTGTTGGGCTTAAGGGACCAGATCCTCAGCTGTTGTAAATCAGCGCAGCTCCATAGCAGTGTTGATTTACACCAGTTGGCATCTTCTGGGCCAGATCCTCATTGTGTTTACTTTCTATTCACAAATGCATGGATTGCTGTGTGCGTTGGTATAGAGCAGGGGTAGGCAACCTATGGCACGTGTGCCGAAGGCGGCACGCGAGCTGATTTTCAGTGGCACTCACACTGTCCGAGACTGGCCACCGGTCCGGGGGGCTCTGCATTTTAATTTAATTTTAAATGAAGCTTCTTAAACATTTTAAAAACCTTATTTACTTTACATACAACAATAGTTTAGTTATATATTATAGACTTGTAGAAAGAGACCTTCTAAAAACGTTAAAATGTATTACTGGCACGCAAAACCTTAAATTAGAATGAGTAAATGAAGACTTGGCACCCCGCTTCTGAAAGGTTGCTGATCCCTGGTATAGAGTGTGATCTTCTGGCCAGTCACAGATGCTAGCAGGTGTCTTCACGTTCTCCGGGCAGATGCCGTCACTGGAGGTGAGGTGGTTTATAGAGGAGGCAGGTTCTTTGAATCACTTTCCTTTCCATGCTAGCATCACCAGAGTCTTGCCTGGGTTCCCCCCCGAAAGTTCCTCGTTGCTGATCTTCAGCTGGGTATTGTGAAAGCCGAGAAAGTGCTCTGTATGCTTGGCGTAAAGGGGATGCAGAGCTGGGTGTTTACGTGCTGCTGCAGCCTGTGGTGTCTACACGCTTTCCCGACAGCTTTGCATGGCTGCTGGATAAGATGCGGGAGAGTACAGAACTCCACAAATCATGACTGTGGAAGTGGAGAAACACTTTCCCATAACGAGCCGGTGGGGGTTCGGTCTGAGAACCCCCATTTTGGGACGTCTCTATTCATCCCTGCAGGCAGGATGGGAGTATTTGGTAATCAGCAATCTCAGATGCTTCAGGAAAGTCCAGCAGGGTGAGCATGGGTCTGTACAGACAGCAGGAGGGTATCCACCAAGGCGACGTGTTGTGTCATTGCCATACCCTTTCCTGAAGCCTGGTGATGAGGGGTCCAGATACAGGCAACAGGCATGAGAGGTTTGCAGGACTGGGTCCGTGATCAAGCATAGCTTGAGGCAGGAAGTCATGGAAAATCATTGTGGCTGAAGGATTTTTCATCAATTAGGGTGAGTATTTTCAAAGGGGCCTAAGGTTGAAAGTCAGTGGGAATTAAGCCCCTGACTCCTTTTGCCCCCTTAATTTTTTAGGCCAGCCTTACCTTTCTGAAGCACCTTCCATGGAAGGATCTCAAAGAGCTTTACAAACATTAATGAATTAAATCTCATAACCTCCCCACCCCAGAGAAATAGGGGGCAATATTGTCTCCATTTTACAGATGGGGACACTGATGCCCAGGGAATGGAAATGTTTTGCTCTGAGTCTCTCACGCCCATGGCACAGCTGGGAACCTAGATTTGCCTCTCCTTTGCATGCGTTAATCGCAGGAGCATCCTTCCCTTGAGATCATGCACTTTCCCCAGGGCTCCCAAAATGGGGAACACAACTACCCAGTCATTAGAGGAACTCCAGCTACCTGTATAAACGAAATAAGTTGAGCTTCCTATTTCTTCCAGCACATAAACTAAAACCTGTTTTTTTAAATCTCTTTCCTATAACGGATGCATCCATTAACTTGACATTGATATCCTTAACAGGGTGTTTGCCTAAATTCATATGACTGGAGAACCTCTGGATTCCCAAATTCTTGAAAGTTTTGCAGCTGCACCGCTGGCACCCCCCACCCCCCTTGCATTGATGGTGACCTCCCAGGAGCTACATGCTTCTGGTCTTGCAGCTTCCTGCCTTGTGTACAGAGCACTGAGAAGGATGATGTCATGGTTGAGCTTGTAGTAGGAAAGGTGGATGCATGAGTCCCATGGTTAATATTTTGGGGGTTTAAAGGGGTATAGCTCTGTGTGGCCATTCAGGTAAGGGGGCAGGGCAACATGCAGCAGGAGACAGACACGAGGCCGTGCATTTAAAAAATTTCCAGTCTGAATAATTCAGGCTTGTAAAGGCACAGCGTACTCGGTGAGAAAACAGAATACCAGGCAGAGCTGGTATCTGGTTGGCGGACTGAGTGAATCCAGCTCATTTCTCTTATCTCTTTCTATGAAAGTGGCTTTAAAAAGAGATGACAAAGCTGTTTATGCTCTGACTTTGATAATTACAGAGTGACTAGCCTGTAAATTCCTGCAGGGCTCGCTACAGGAGGGCCAGCGCAGCGTCAGAGCTGCGTTTGAAATAGCTGCTTTCTGGCACCTCTTTAATTGAAGTGGCTTTTTTCCTGTCACCATCGCTGTCAATTGGCAGTTGAAGCAGTCCTCCTCCGAGGCCTGTTATCAAAGTTCCCAGCGCTTCTCCGTAGGCTTCTAAATGGCACTCTTCTTAAATGGAGTTATCCAGGCTGGTTTGCTGCTGATAGATAAAGACCGTCTTCAGGCGGGTTGTGGCAGAGCATCCAGACACCACGGAGATACCAATGCTGAGCTGTGGAATTGCTCTGTAAGAAGCAGAAAATTTGCTTTCCAGTTAAACTACCCCGGTGTACATCTCCAACCGATAGTTTATTATAATCTACTTTGCCCTTCCCTAATGTTGATTAATCTGAGACTGTCTAAGCATTTTACACCCAATCATAGCACCTTTGTGACTTAGATATTAGAGTCACCCGATGGATGAATAAAATGAATCACATGAGTGACATAACAAATATGGACAATCAATCTAGCTCCTTCCAATTCTTCCTGTTCTAATAGCATACAGTGTGAAGTGATATGGATGTTGAATCTCTTTAACTATTGGGTCGTCGTCGTCCGTCTCCCCCCCCCCCCCCCCCCCCCCCCCCCCCCCCCCCCCCCCCCCNATAGCTTGTAAAGGAACTTCAAGAATGTCAAGCCTAAACTGAAAGGAGGTAGCACGGTCTGCTGGTTAGAGCAAGGGGTTGGGAGTCAGGAAACAGAGGGTTTGATTTTTTTCCAATTTGCCACTGACTTTGTATGACCTTGGGAAAGGCACCTCTCGGACCCTCAGTTATAAAACGGGAATAATGCCCACCCTTTTTAAAGTGCTTTGAGATCTTCTGATAAAAGATGTCATGGAGGTGCAAAGTCTGTATTTTTATTGCAGGAGAAACAAAAATTCAGAATCCATGTCAGAATCACACATGTGGTGCCTCTGAGCTTCACCTTGGGCACTGTATTTCCTGCCTGTATCTGCAAACTGAGCATAATGTGGTTAAAGACGTCCCTTTTCTCTCTTCGCAGGAGTACATTTGCCCCAGATGTGAATCTGGCTTTATTGAAGAAGTGACAGATGATTCCAGGTATTGTACATACTCATGAATGTGTGAGGTCAATTGCTAATATATATTTGTAATCAATTTGTAAGTTCTGTATTGCAAAGCCCTTAAATGCTGTACATAAAATAAGGGAAAATGGATGCAAAATTAAAACAGGACCTATTTATGTCAACTGATAGCGGTGACAATTATAGAACACTTATTAACACACTCATCTCCCCAGAGTAAAACAAACAAACAGTTATTGTGACACTGGAGTGATATTGACAAGGAGAACTTCAAGGAAGCCCCTTAATAAAGAAGTGGCAGTTGTGAGGTTAGTCTCTGCTTGTGTCCGGTAGATCAGTGGTTCTCAACCTTTTTTTCATTTGCGGACCCCTACAAAAATTTGAATGGAGGTGCAGACCCCTTTGGAAATCTTAGACATGGTCTGCAGACCCCCAGGGCTCCACAGACAACAGGTTGAGAGAACCACTGTGGTAGATGAGTGTTGTTATGGATTTGGGGATATAATTGTTAATGCCAATTAGGCAAGTTCACCGAGAGGAGATTTAAACCTTAGTGGTTGCAGGTATGAAGGTTAAAGTTCCTTTTCTCTCCATAAGGTACTTTAATTATTGTAGTGTCTGAGCACCTCTTACTCTTTAAAGTTATTTATCCTCCCAACCCAATGTGAAGTGGGGCAGTGCTGTTATTCCCACGCTACAGACAGGGAACTGAGACACAGACACTAAGGGCGTGTCTACACTAGGGCATCACAGCTACAGTGCTGCAGCTGTGCTCCTGTATTACTGTTGTGTGGACGCTTCCTGCATCAATGGAAGGGGTTTTTCCGTCAGTGTAGCTAGTCCATCTCTCCGAGAGGCAGTATGTAGGGCAATAGAAGAATTCTTCCATCTACCTAGGAGTGTCTACACTGGGGCTAAGGGCTAGGGCTTAGACCTAAGTGACTTGTCCAGGCCACAAACAGGGAGTCTGTGCCGGAAGAGGGGATTGAACCCTGGTCTCTCAGCTAGCTCCCTAACCGCTAGACCAGGGGTGAGCAAACTTTTTGGCCCGAGGGCCACATCGGGGTTGCAAAACTGTATGGAGGGCCTGGTAGGGAGGGCTGTGCCTCCCCAAACAGCCTGGCCCCCGCCCTCTCCCACTTCCCGCCCCCTGACTGCCTCCCTCAGAACCTCCGACCCATCCAACCCCCCGGTGGTCCCCTGACCACCCCCTCCCGGAACCCCCTGTCCCAACCGCCCCCGCCGGGACCCCACCCCCATCTAACCCCCCCTGCTCCCTGTCCCCTGACTGCCCCAACCCCTATCCACACCCCTGCCCCCTGACAGGCCCCCTGAGACTCCCACTCCTATCCAACCCCCCCTGACCACCCCATCCAACCGCCCCCTGTCCCCTGACTGCCCCCGGGACCTCCTGCCCGTTATCCAACCCCCCCAGTCCCTGCCCTCTTACCATGCCGCTCAGAGCAGCAGGAGCTCACAGCCTGGCCGGCGCCAGCCACACCGCCGCTCTGCCCGGCAGGAGCTCGCAGCCCCGCTGCCCAGAGTGCTGGCGGCATGGCCAGCTGAGGCTGTGTGGGAGGAGGGACAGCAGGGGAGGGGCCGGGAGCTAGCCTCCCCGGCTGGGAACTCAAAGGCCAGGCAGGACAGTCCCGTGGGCCAGATGTGGCCTGCGGGCCGTAGTTTGCCCAACTCTGCACTAGACCATCCCTCCTCTCTATTAGCAAAGCTCAGGAGAAGCCATATTGATGCTATAACTTTTCCCGCACTACTGCTTCTTTCTTACGGGCTGCTATAATTAAGAGTAACTGTCTAAGTATGGAACTGGGGATCAGGATTAGAACTCGAGTGCGTTGCTCTGACACCGACTTCCTCTGTGGCCTCAAGAAAGTCTCCTCGTGCCTCTGCTTCAAATTCTTAAACTTTAAAACGGGGATAATATTTAATGAGATTGTTGGGACTGATTAATATTTGAACATACAGAGCACTATAGAGCTGCTGCTATTTTATTAATGGAAACTAATTTGGTGGTGGGGGGTAGCATTGCTAGGTACTAATTTAGCACTCTTCTGGCAAAAATGTAGGTGAGATGGAACGTTGTTTTGCAACGCAAATTCTGACCAAGTTTTAGGTGGAGCAAAATCTTGGTCTAATGCCATATAATACGGCTTGATTTAATATTCCACTTAACAGTAATGATGGCATAACTCTTTATATGGTGCCTATTTCAAAGATGTTTTGTATTGGTGAGCTCTTTGGAGACGTGTAGAACTTTATTTTGTGTGTTAGTTGATTAAACACGGCTGATTAATCATGTTTGAACAAGACTCCGCCTTTCCTCTGATTGCATAAAGCAGACCTGACACTCTGCTCCTTCTAATGTGCTAGTTGTCGGGATTTAAATGACAATTAGCAGTTTTCATCCATTGATCTCCGTGTCTTATGAAAGAGGAAGTTGACGGACTGTGCCCAAGGGGTCACAGCGATTTGGTAGCAAAGCCAGAACTAGAAGCCAACTTTCTTGATTCACAGTCCAGTTCTTTATCCAGGAGAACACGCTGCCTACAAACAACTAGGGATTGAAAAATATGCTAGTCTGGCACTTACTATATTCAGTCCTGAGCCACTGCTGAGAAAGTTGTGCTATTTGGAGTGGGAGTGGTAACTAAAGTCTGATGTCTCAGGGCTCCCAAAGCAGGAAAGCCATGTAACATGTTTCACTGGAAAGATGTGAGTCACTGTCCCTTTTTAACACAGATATTCCTAGCAGTTAACAAATGAACATGAAAATGTAATTATATGAAGCCCAATGTTTTTGCTTGGCTCTGTGGTTAGGAATGTTTGCCTTGGAACTGAGTAGTCCTTTCACCGTTGTGAGCACCCTTCCCTGAACAAACTCTGCAAAATGCCATGGTTTGTGTTGCAGAGCTAAGCACAGGACGCTTTCAGTTTCAGTTTAGTAGGTGGGGTGAGGGAGTTTTACGGGAGGGGACAAAGTGCCAAATATCCAAGATAAACCAGTGAGCTGCTCTGAACGGCGTGAAGGAAATAAACAGCTACAGTGAAGCACAAATGCTAATCTAGCAGCCCGAGGGAAATGTATTTATACCGCTGTTCAGTGACTCTCTTGTGAACTGGCTTCCTCCAAATTGGAGCCTCTCTAAAACATCTTGCATATTTTTTCCATACAAGGAAAACCTAAATCGGTGCGCTGTAGAGTCACTTTATTCTTTCAGCAGGCGCATCAGCTTTACCTGCATTTCCACTCTGGGCTGACACTGTGTTTTATATATAGATTAATTCCTTCCACAAAGTAACTCATGTACCACATTTGATCATCCTTTTTTGCCCACATGGGAGCCTTGTCTTGTTCCTTATTGAGAGTCTGGCTCACACTGGTTTCTGTCTATATTTAACCCCCAGAAGGGGGAGCTTATTTTTGAAAGCAACAACCGGCTCTGACTAGTCTGTTTTCTCCTCAGTTTTCTAGATGGAAGTGGCAGTGGAATAGACGACAGTCCATCCACACAGTTTGCAGAGGTGAGTTTGCTTTTAATGCTGACTTTTTTTTAAAAGGTTTTTTTTAAACCCTTAGCTGAGCAAAAAAATCTATTTTGGATTTTAGCAATTTTTTTGAATGAAAATTTACATTCAGGGAATGACACTCTTGAAAGCATGTCTAGGAACACACTGATAGGAGGAGGAGATTGATGTGTGACTGACTTATTTGCTTTCCAGCAGATAGCAGTCTCAAACCCTGAATGTGGCGTGGTAAGCCATGCTAGATGAGAGCTTTTTTCGTTTGTTGAGTAGAGGCACACTCCTTTACAGAACAGATGGAATCACTGCTCTCATCTCAGACACATACAACAAGAAGGTACAGCGTCACCTTGGGTCCCAGTACATGGGAGTTTTGCCATTGACTACAGCTGGGCCAGGATTTCACCTGTAATCTTTAAGGAGATCTCTATAGGAGGCTTCATGAACATGGTGGGTTTTGAGGAGGGCTTTGAAGTTGATGGCTTGGCGCATGCGAACAGAACAGTTCCAAGCACAGAGCATGGCAGGACAAAGGCTCAAAGCAGATAATCATGCAAGGAGACAGGGGCAGCAGATGCAGAGGGAGTGAAAGAGGCATGATCTAGGGTGCATCTACCGCAATTCCCTTCTTTCCCCCACACGTAGCAGAGAACAGCCGTGATGGGACCCAAAAGTGACCTTGTCCAGTCATCTCTCGCTGGCGGGAGTATTGGGAGACTGAAGAAGATAAAAACATAAGAATGGCCACACTGGGTCTATCTAGTCCAGTATCCTGTCTTCTGACAGTGGACAGTGCCAGGTGCTTTGGAGGGAATGAACAGAACAGGGCAATTAGCAAGTGATCCGTCTCCTGTCATCCAGTCCCAGCATCTGGCAGTCAGATGTTTAGGGATACCCAAAGCATGGGGTTGCATCCCTGGCCGACTTGGCTAATAGCCATTGATGGATCTATCCTCCATCAACTTATCTAATTCTTTTTTGAACCCTGTTATAGTTTTGACCTTCACAACATCCCTTGGCAAGGAGTTCCACAGGTTGATTGTGCGTTGGGTGAAGAAGTACTTCCTTTTGTTTGTTTTAAATCTGCTGCCTATTAATTTATGGGGTGACCCCGGGTCCTTGTGTTATGTGAAGGGGTAAATAACACTTCCCTATTCACTTTCTCCACACCAGTCATGATTTTATAGACCTCTATCCTATCCTCCCTGCCCTCCCAGTCATCTCTTTTCTAAGCTGAACAGTCCCAGGCTTTTTTATTTCTCCTCATATGGAAGCTGTTCCATGCCCTTAATCATCTTACAATCATTTAATCAATTACAATCTGCATATCTGAGGCTATGTCTACACTACCACGTTTGTCAGTATAACTTACGTCACTCAAGGGTGTGAAAGAACACCCCTCTGAGGGACGTAAGTTACACTGACAGAGGCACCGGCGTGGCCAGCGCTCTGTCGGCGGGAGACGCGCTCCCATCGACACAGCTACTGCCACTCGTCGGAGGTGGTTTAATGATGTCGACAGGAGAGCTCTCGCCCGCTGGCATAAAGCGCCTTCCCGAGTGATCTTACAGCGGCACCGCTGCATCGGTACAGCTGTGCCACTGTAAACTCGCTAGCGTACACATGGCCTCAGTTCCCCTCTGCAGTTTCAGCTGGAAATAGTATTCATCTAAATGAAACCCTTGCTGGGTGCTATTAAACTGCCGTGATCTACTCCAGCAATGACAGTGACTACAGTGACCTTTGCTTGTATTTTGTGGGACAGTTCCCAAAGAGCTTTGGGATGTTCAAGATGAAAGACGCTACGTACGTATTAAGACTAGTATTAATAATGAGCTTTTGCTCTTGGCGGGGTTGCAGGCGAGCGTAGCTGCATCCTGTTCAACAAAAGTTCCAGCCCAGTTCTGATTCTGGGGGGGTGTGTTTGGTGAATCACAAAGCAGATCATAATCTTGATTTTTTTTTTTTTTTCTTCTCCTTCCCCTCTGATGCTGGGTTGAACTAGTAGGCATAAAGATCTTGTAAACTGAGCTACTTAGATACACAAAATAAAGCTGCAGTTTTCCACTCATACCCCAGGCTGATGAGGTGTCAGTAAAATGTGGATAGTAAATATGTTGAGATTATTCTATTTCCGTCTTACGATATGTTCTGTAGTATCTGATTCTTTTGATACATCTCAAAATGCAGCTGTTTCTAATGTCATTTTATAGTGATGTGTCTAGATCACCTGACACTGGTATATCCAGTATAAATGCCAACTGCTCCCGCTTCACACAGGTAGCTCTGTTGTCTGACACTACTTGCGTGCTTACACATTCTGAAATCTTTCATAAAAATCTTATAAAACCTTCTGTGCCCTCATAGTAACAGAGCATCAGTTGCTACTAACTGAGCTATTTTGAACCGCAGGCTTGTTTAATCACGAAGAGGCTTTCTAAAAATGCAATAAAACAAAACTGGTTTTGCAGCCTAAGATTGCAAGTTAGCGCTTTCAGTTCTGAACAATGCCATCAGAGGTCCAGGAGAGGAGAATGGGGAGATTCCTTTGCTTCGTTTCTGTCTCTATACACCCCACTTCTTTCCTGCAAGCGGGTGAAAAGGCAAGGAAATTGAGCCAATTGCGCTGCATAATTTCATCGACTACCCCGAAAGCTCGTGTCCTATGCAAATAGCACACCTGAGCCGAGCGTCTCGGCTTACCTAAGGGGTTGTCACGGAACCGACAGCTGTTCAATTTATTAAAGGAACAGGTGGGTTTCGACAGCAGAAGTAGCAGGTGTGTGAGCGAATGGAGCATGCACCGGTGGTGTTATAAACAAGTGGGTCGCCTCCTGGGCACCCCTGCAAGTGGCCCCTTGCCTCAGTTTCCCTCTTGGGTAACTCAGAGGACTCCACTTCAGGCACTTACTTAAACTAGCCCCCAAGAGGGGTGGTATTTATTACAAAATGCTTCTGCAAATAGTCTATAACAAATGTCCCAAAATTATAGTCTGTGTCACCCCAGTGCATATAGTCCTTGTTCTTATCATACCCCAGCGTCTTCCGTCACAGCTGTCCTCTTCTTTCCCTCTGCCGGGACAGAAACCCTGCCCATCCTTTTGGGGTGCAATCCTACTCTTCCCTCTCTGCTGGGAGCATCCCTCGCTCCCCCAGCCCACTCTCCCTTCCTCAGGGTCCAGCTCTCCAGCAAGGAGATGTCAGCGGGTAAGCCGCTCTGCTGCTCCCCCTGCCTTCGGCCCTCTGGCTTGGGGATACCAGCCAGCAAACCCCGTGTGCTGCTCCCCTGTCTCAGCTTTCTCCCAGGAACCACCATCTCTCCAGCAGCTCTCCTCCCCTGCCTGATTCCCCTATTCTGACTTCTCAGTGACCTTTTGTAGCCCTTCAGGTGCTGCCCCACCCTCTCAGTGGGCCCAACGGGGAGCTCCTGGACCGGATCTGGAGAGCTGAGCCCAGTTTCGCTTAATGAGTCAGCTAACCTGTTGCAGAATGAACAGGCTGCTGTTTGTTGTCGGCCAGAAAGCTGGGCTTAAACGTATCAGTGGGTCCTACAAAATACGTGGCACTGTCTGACCTAGACGATTGGCCATTATCACCACAGCTGTTGTCTGTGGTCTGAACTCGGCATCCCGTTTCCAAGAACGTGGCTGCTTCGTTGTCCTAGCTAAGAGCAAAACGTGCTCTTCTGTTTCTATGGAACCTGGCGTCGGAGGATTTCAGCTCTAATGCTAATTAGTCACATGCTGATTCACATCGCCCTCTGCGAGGGAGGTTTAATCCCCATTTTACAGATGGAGAAATAGAGGCACGGGGAGGCGGTGTCTCTTTCCCAAGGTCACACAATGAGCAGCGGATGTTATGGAGGCTTAGCTCTTCGTCCTCTGCTCTACCCACCAGAAACCCCTCTTCCCCCACATCCCATCAAGACTTCTTTTTTCATCAGTGTTAAAACAAAATGCTTTAGTTTTACGCATTCGATCAGTAAACCTAGTGCAGTGAAGGGAGCGGAAGCATTGCAGCTCTCCCCTACCGTTGGCAGAAAAGCTACTAAATATTCTGCTGTGAAGGTCCGGAAGGAAAAAGAACAGCTACTTTCTCCCTGGACCTTTGTCAGCTGATTGGGAAGAACACGTGAGCGACCATCTCTCTGCGAGTCTGTCCAAGGCGATCGTGTTCATTCCGTCTCTTTGATACACCGAGGTTCCATCTGGAACTGGCTGAACATGAGACTTTCATGGCCTGGAGTTATCTCCCTATGTGTATCCACCACGGCCCCTCTGCAGCTGATTTGAAGGTTAGATGCAAGGCTTTTCTACTTGGATTAGTTCTCCCCTAGCCTTTTTCAGCTGCTCCTTCCTTTCCTCACCCCCTCTTTGCCAGAGGCACCTATAATGTTATTACCTATTTTCCCCCATAGCTCTTAAAGGACTGTAAAAAGAAGGTAAGTACAGGTCTGTCTCATCTTACGCTGGGGTTACGTTCCGCGGTCAGCGCGTAAAGCGAAAACCGCATACAGTCAAAATCCCATTGAGTGTAATGGCGGGCAGAATCGCCCGCACTACAGAAACAGTATTTAAATTGTTTTTTCTCTTTTTTTGGTTTTTTTTCTCTTGTTTTTGCCGACCGCGTAAAGCTGAAATCGCACATGTTAAATGCGCCTAAGATGCGACAGACCTGTACAGCTGGGGAAACTGAGGCACAGATAGGTTAAAGTGACTTGCCCAAGGTCACGCACTGAACCAATGGCAGAGCCAGGATTAGAACCCCTGTCTCCAGAGTCCCAGTCCAGTGCTCTTATCTGCTAGGCTACGCTAACACCCACTAGCCCAGGGCTTTGAGAACTGCATTTAGCGCCATTCTGGCTAAGTATGATGAATGCTATGTAAGTTACTAAAACAAACATGTAGTCTGCTTTGATAGCTGTGCATAAATCTGCCAGGAAAGAATCAACAAATTAGTCTAATTGGGGGTGATGCACCTGATTAGTTTGGGCTAAATTAAGCTGGTTGCCATGGTTCCCAGAAAACGTCTGGCAAACAATCTAAATTTGCTAAATTGCTTTTCTCAGGATGACTTTGTTTCCTCCCCCCGCACCCTGCTCTGCTTGACGTTTTACAAAGTTTTCCCAAAAGGCAGCTCTTAATTAACCAACTTCGCAGTTATAGCAGCCCTGGTGCCTCCTTCTGTCCGGTTCCCCAGGCCTGGCATAACCCTGCTACCCCATTTTGCAGTACGCTGAGGATTTTTCTGTCACAGCGATTGCAGCTTCAAAGGCACGAACCAGAGGTAATCTGTAGCCTGCAGCCCACAATAGCCTGCGCAGATGGAGTCCTTTCGTTTGTCCATGGGGTCGGCCTTTTCAGACTGCTGCCATGCAGAATATCCCCTGTTGGGTAGCAATGGCTTCTGGCCACTGCTGACCTGTGCCAGTTGGTACCTTCTGTGTAGTGAGTCCCTGATTACTTATCAGAGAGGCAGCATGGCCTAGTGGGTAGAGCGCTGGACTGGGACTCAGCAGACCTGCTATATGATCTTGGACAATTCACTTCCCTTCTCTGTGCCTGTTTTCCCGCCAGCCTTTGTCTGTCTGCGTAGACAGCATTGCCACAAAGAGCTTACAACACGTGGCGCTTACTGTGTGTCTGTACAGCACCTGACGGCTGATCTTGTATGGGGTCTCTAGGCGCTACGGGGATACAGACAGGGCAGGGAGCTGTGTGTGGGAAAACTTGTTCTGCCCTTGCAGTACCTGCTCTGGGAGTAGAGACTGTCAGTGTCCAGATTTGTCAGACTAATACTTGTCACTGGTATACTGTTCATTTCTAAAGGGCCTTTAGAAAACCACAGCTCCTCTGCTGTTTAGCCCTGCATTTACGAGCATCCGATATTTTCCCCTCTGGGTCCTGTCTCCATTGGAACAGAAGAAACCTCACCTTTTGGTCTAGAAGTAATCTTAAAATCCATCACACTGGAGAAAGAGAGTCCAGATTTGCAGCCTCAGAGATTGTAGTCCTCTGTCTAACCCTAGAAGAGATAACGGCAGTGCTGGTGTCCTTATGCTGCTCTCATCCTGAGCCTCCGTTCTGCGCTGTGGCGTTTCTGTGGCCTAGTCAGTCTTGACCTCTGCTGAGACTAGTAACAAGGGGCGTGGTGGGGGTGTCTGTCTGTCACCCTAGGAGTGGTATCCTCCCCTCCCTGCTCGTTCCATAGGCTACTGAACGTGAGCCACCATCAAGTGGCAACAGCTTTCAGCTGTTAGAGTCAAGCCAGTGATCAAGAGGAGAGAGATCCCATGTCCGCTGCAGATCCCTTGACCCATCCAATCCCTCTTGAGCTGTGTTTAAAGCAGGTCTTCCTTTCCCGCCCTAACAGCCTGTGCATGTGTGTTTTGGCTTCTCAACAGCTTTGGGACCACCTGGACCACACAATGTTATTCCCCGACTTCAGACCGTTTCTCAGCAGCAGCTCGCTGGATCAAGACAGCCGAGACAACGAAAGGGGCCATCAAGCACATGCGGATCTCTGGGGACCAAGCAGGCCCCCGCGGCTGCCCATGACACGGAGGTACAGATCCCGGGGCAGCTCACGTCCAGACAGGTCTCCTGCTATTGAAGGGTAAGTGACGAGACTTTCAGCGTACTTATCGCGGCTTATCTCGAGCCTCCCTCCTGCTTGAGCCGCCAGGCTTCCCAGAGCCTTACCCCTCAGCAGACTGACCCCCCTTCCCTCTGTGGATGACTGGGTCCTTTGTAAAGCCTGTTGGGGCCACTCCAGAATTGGGGTTGCTAAAGAGAGGCATTGGGCCCACTGCCTCTGGAGTGCCCCAGTAGTGCTACCAGTCTGGGAACAAGGACAGATACGAGTCGTGACCTCCGAACCCCTGCACGGCAGTGTGATGCCCTCCCATTAGATTGTGGAGTTGGCCCCGCTGTCGTCTTATTCTTAAAGCCTGGGGCATGGGGCGGGTCCTTAAATTTGGAGGAGGGCGGGAGTATTGGGTCAGAGTGTTTACCTAGACGAAGCCCCAAATTGGCACTCCATTCATCAGTGGGGAATCCCCCTTCTTACTTCCATCCTAACCCGTTCTACCTGCCACCCATTCCTGAGCACAACCTCAAGCCAGGAACCATGAAGGGGTCGCGGGGCGTTAAGGGAAGGGGCTGCCCCAGGGAACGCGGGACATGCTGCGGGAGGTACGAGAGCTCTTGTTTGGGGAGGCAGGCAGGACTGGTGCTATGGAGGAGAGAAGGGATTGGAATAGTCTCTTTGGCTCCTAACCCCCCAGATGGGAGTGTGCTTGGCCCAGAGGATGCTGAGAGCTAATACAATAAGGGGTCTTGGTCCTGCATCTGGTGCTGCGGCAGGTGCAAGAAGACTGGCTTTGATCCGTTGAGTATCCCTAGAGACTAGGGCCCAGATTTGTAAAGGTGTTTCTGCATCGCTGGGCTCAGCGTTACAGTGCCTAACTGATTTAGGAGCCTAAATCTCATTTTCAAAAGGGATTTACACGTAGGAACCAAATCCTGTTGACAGGCGATGGGATTTTTGCTCCCAAGTGTCTAAATCCCCTTTGAAAATGAGATTTAGGCTCCTAAATCAGTTAGGTATTGCAGTGCCTACAATCCTTTACACAGGTCCAGGTTTTCAACTCTGAGTGTTCGTTCACTTGCCACACCTGCAATTCCCATAACTCCTTGGATCCAGGGCATGTCATTTCAAAACCCACGTTCTCTCCCCAAAATCAGTGACAGCTATTGACTCGGAGTTGAATATTTTTCACTCTCCACTTCCTCCTCCTTTAATCTCCGTCCCCACAGCAATGAGAGCTATCGGGGTAGGGGAAAAAGAGTCAGTGCTCTGGAAATCTCAACCCTTTGCTTTCTCTTCTCAACCCCTGGCAGCATCTCGGAGAAGTTTGCATTGCTTTAACACACTTCCTTCCTCCCGTCTGTTGGGCAGTCTTGGCTCACCCTTGGATGAAAGATGTACAACAAACACTCCCAAAAAGCGTGGCTTTCTGAGGGAGGGACCCATAGTTGATTTTGGGAGGAGCTAGTGGTTCACTGTCCTTCTCTCACTAAAATGTTGTTGCTTGCCTATGTTTTTGTCCTAGCCTGTTTGCTCAATTTGTGTTTTTTTTTTTTTTTTTTACCCTTTCTTCTTAACAGAATAATACAGCAGATCTTTGCAGGGTTTTTTGCAAACTCAGCAATCCCAGGCTCACAGCACCCTTTTTCCTGGTGAGTAGCGAGCAGCGTTTAGCACCACCACCTTGACTCAGATCGTTGCAATAAACAAGTGTCGTGCTGCAAATCTGTTGTGTCTGAGCGATAAATGGCACTCCACGCTGGGATGGCTCTTGTGCTGTCAGATCTGTACCCAGCTGAACGGCTTCATCTCTGGGATCCCACAGGATGATGTGCTGTATAAATACTGCTGGTGTTTGTTTGAATTTCAGTGCAAGAAAATTTCTGAGCTGTATTGAAGTTGACAAAATTGCTCCCTTAACTGTTTGCCCCTATCTGCAGGAGTGGAATGCTGCACTCAAATCCAGGCGACTATGCATGGGGACAGAGCGGCCTTGATGCTATTGTGACCCAGGTATGATTTGCATGTGTGCTGTTGTGAGGTGAGACCCAGTTATGCTGCCCAAGCTTTCTGATTTGTGCCAGTAAGATTTTTCTATCTTTCACTTCCCTCTCCTGTCAAGCTCACTTCCTTCTAGAGATAATCCCCTTTTCATAGATTTTAAGGCCAGCAGGCACCATTGGATAACAGAGTGGAGCAGATGACAAATTATAAAATTTGCAGATGACTCCACGCTGGGAGGAGTTGCAACCACTTTTGAGGACAGGATCGCAGTGCAGGATGACACTGACAAATTGGAGAACTGGTCTGAGTTCGACAAGATGAAAATCAATAAAGACAAGTGCAAAGTGCTTCACTTAGGAAGGAAAAATCAAATGCATAACTAAAAAATTGGGGATAACTGGCTAGGTGGTTGTACTGCTGAAGAGGACTTGGGGGTTCTAGTGGATCACGCATTGAATATGAATCAGTAGGGTGATGCAGTTGCAAAAAAAGGCTAATATCATTATGGGGTGTATTAACAGAAATAGTGTATGTAAGACACAGGAGGTAATTGTTCTGCTTTATTTGGCACTGGTGAGGCCTCAGCTGGAGACCTGTGTCCAATTCTGTGTGCCACGCTTCAGGAAAGATGTGGAGAAATTGGAGAGAGGGTCTGGAGGAGAGTGACAAAAATGATAAAAGTTTAGAAAACCTGACCTATAAGGAAAGGTTTAAAAAAGGGGCATGTTTAGTCTTGAGAAAAGAAGAGTGGGGGGGCACCTGGTAAGTCTTCACATATGTTACGGGCTGTTTATAAAGAGGACTGTGACCAATTGTTCTCCATGTTCACTGATGATAGAAGAAGCAGCAATGGACTTAATCCGCTGCAAGGGAGATTTAGGTTAGATATTGGGAAAAACTTTCTAACCCTAAGGGGAGTTAGGCTCTGGAACAGGCTGCCAAGGGAGTTTGCGTAATCCCCATTGTTGGAGGTTTTTAAGAACAGCTTGGACAAACACCTGTCAGGGATGGTCTAGGTTTACATGGTCCTGCCTCATCAGAGGAAGTTGGACTTGATGACTTCTTGATGTTCCTTCCAGCCCTAAAGATATATGGTTCTATGATTAGATCATCTAGTTTGACCTCCAGTATAGCATAGGCTATAACATTTCATCCAGTTACTGCTGTATGGAGCCCAGTAACTGGTTTGAGTAAAGCATCTCTTCCAGAAAGGCATCCAGTTGTGATTTGAAGACATCAAGAATCCCCCACTTCCCTTGGTGGTTTGTTCCAATGGTTAATTACTCTCACTTAAAAAATTAGGCCTTATTTCTAATTTGAATTTGTCTGGCTTTGGTTCTTGTTCCGCCTTTCCCTGTTAGAGCCCCTTAGTATCTGTACTTGAACTCCATCATCAAGTCCCCTCTGGATCTTCTTTGATAAGCTAAACAGTCTCTTTTAAGCCCTTAAATCATTTTTGAGGCTAATGATTTTGAGAGCAGCTGATCCAGTTCCACAACCATCAGCCCCACCTCAGTACCTGGTCTGAGAACACACCTGGCTAGTGTTGCATGTAGTAATTTGATGCAGCTCTCAGTGTTTCATTCTGACTCATCTGAGGTATCACCACAAACATCTTGGCACAAGGGGATCCTGATTATGGCAGCAATGAGGCTGCTAATGCTTTAAGCTATTTTTAATTATCATCAGGAACACTCACAGGGATGAGGGTAAAGGAGGAGGAATTGGTTTTGATCATTTTTGCTTCATCTCTGCTTGTAAAGATGGGCTGGTTCTTAGCAAAGAGGATGGGGAGACGGGTCAGGATACCTGGGTTCCCAGCTCTGCTGCTGACTGGCTGTGAGACTTTGGGTGAATCTCTTCTTTCTATGCCTTGTTTCCCCCTGTATAAAACAGGAATATCTATCTCCTTGTGGGAATGGGGCAGCGTTGAGGCTTAATTACTGTATTGCTAATGCAGAGGCTCTTTGAGGGCTTCATATGAAAGCCGACGTTGAGATGAAAATACACTTCCTTGCCTTTTGTGAGAGCAAATTCTAGCTGGGCAGCTTTCTGCTAGGAAGGTTGCAAGTTCCTTGCAACAGTCCTGCAAACCTTAACGATAGCAAAGCTAACTTCTTATCATTTATTTGTCTGACCGTAGCGCCCAGGTATCGGTTGTGCTAGGTTCTGTACAAACGCACAACAAAAAGACAGTCCCGGCGTTGTGTTGAAGATTTCAGTTCTCTGCATGGATCCCTGTTCAGACTGATGCAGCTTTTATGTATAGAGAGCTACAGAGCCTTCTGAAGCCATGAGTTGCCAATTGCCTTCTGCCCACTAGGGTCTGTGCATCTTGGCTGGAGGAGAATAGGGTCAGTTCCTTTCCCATCAACACCCCACAAGCTCTTTTTCGGCTAATATGAGAACAGAAGAGGCTGGCTTGGGAGTGGAGCCAAATCTCTGGAGGGCGATGACTCCCCTGTCTTGGAGAGGATGAGCAACTAGAATATTTTGTGGTAGCTAATCTTGCTGTTGTCAAGCACCTCGTGAGCATGGCGTGCAGGCCATCTGTCGTCATTCGCCGCTAGCCACGGCTTTACAAACTGCCTCACAAACGCATCTTGCTCTCCTTCGTCACAGCTTCCTCAAAGGAGCCCACATGTCTGGGGGGGGGGGGGCTTGGAGAGAGTCTCATTATGGTCGTCAGGTGCCGTTTGCTGACATCACCTCCCCCTCTATTCCACAAGCAGCAGTCTGGTTTCTGTGTGGACGTACAGCTCCTCTTGGCTCTGCCTCCATCCAGTGTCTGGAGGGGGCGAGTGACGGGTGCCGCTCAGGGGGTCGATATCACCTCAGTCATTTTATTGTGGTGTCATTCCTGGGCTAGAGTGGGACCACTTGTAATCTCCTCTCTTCATGGCCTGCCCAAGTCCCAGCGTGTGCAGAACACTGCTGTGTATCTTCTTACGCCCACCGGGCAGCACAAGGCCTTTCTCCAACCCTTCAGTCCTGAGACACCTCTGTCAACTCCCTTTCAGTCCAGTATCCCCCTCCATTCCCTCCAGTCTGTCCCTTGGTTTTTTCTTCTCTTCCCCACCCTGCTCATACAGCACTGGCTCCCTGCTGTGGTCAGAGAGCCTTCTCCTCTGCAGTTTCTGCCAGATGCAGCTTACCTGCATCCATTTAACTTCAGATGCCGTCTGAAAACCTCCCTATCCTGTAGCTAGTGACTAGACTACATTTTATGGTGCAGCTCCCTCACTGGCCTGGTTCATGTGGTGGAGTAGTGTGGAGGCACAGGACAAGGCTGTGTTGTGTTCTAAAACATGGTGTGTTTGTCATCCCCTTGCAGCTTTTAGGACAGTTGGAAAACACAGGACCGCCCCCAGCTGACAAAGAGAAGATCACCTCTCTTCCAACAGTGACAGTAACTCAGGAACAAGTCGGTGGGTTAAATCCAATATCTGGTCTTTCCTCCCATGTCTGATAATGCTTGACGTCCTGCTGTGTGTCTTCTACCATTTGGATGCATTGATAGATCCAGTGCTCATCCATAGGTTCCTAAGGCTTTTCTGACTTTTCCCTTAAGCGTCCCGATGCCCTGTGTTAATGATTAGACTCTTTGCCTCCACCACTGCCTGCTACCTCCCATTCAGTTGTGTGTTGTGTGCACCCTCTAACAACTGGTCCACCGTCTAGATGAGTCACTCAGCTCAAGCAATGGAGGGTTGTGATTTTTAGCTCTGGAGGTTCTGCTGACAACTCGGGCTACCCTGACTCTGGAGGTGGGCCTGCTTTGATCCCTTGTCTCAATTGCCCTCCCAAAAGCTAAAATGGTCTGAATTGAATGAGTAGCAGGCATTGGTTGGTAAAGTCAAGGCTTCGGACTGACAGCGGCATGCATCGTGCATGTGGTATGTTGCATTTATCCAGTCATCAGAAACACGCCTTTTGCTTATTTGAGCTGTTGCTGCTTTACTTTTAACTTACCTCCTTCTATTTATGTTTGTTGTTACCTCCTTCTGTTTATCAGATCCAAGGGGGGCTTGCATGTCACTTCTCCTTTCTTAGCTGGTAAATACAACTCTGAACAGATTCCTACCGAACTCCTAAATCCTCTTTAAAATGCGGGTGTAAAGATCACAGGTTCCTTTGACATAACTGACAGCAAAGAATTGTGTGTGTTTCATGAGTGCTCACGGTTTCACAGTTGGTTCAGCAAGGTTGTTTTTTTTTAGTGTGTTTGCAGACGTGTGTGACTCACAAAGTTGCAGTCCAGTTTCTTTTCCCCCATAAGCTAATGTGTTCCCTGAAACTAAAATTGTTTGAAGACGCACTGTTTCATTTACCAAAAAAAAAAAATCTGTTTCCATGGTATCTGTTTTTGTCTGGATCTTTTTATATGCACGAGTTTTAGTCTCATTTATGGAGACTGAAGAGGAGCGTGTATCTCCATATTATAATATCTCATGCAAAGCAACAGCAGAGTCTGCCCTGTGTCTGTGAGCTAGCATCTGTTGTGCTACCTGGCAACTGAGTCGGGAATTAATGTGGCAGGTTCAGTGTCTCTGCTGGCAAAGGACACAAGCTAGGATATGTGTTTGGTGCTGGAGTTGCAGTGTCAGTGCAGCACTAGTGGTGACAGGAGAGCAGCTCTCAGTGTCCAAACTGGGATTGCCATGTAGCCAACATGCTCTTTTCCTGGGGAGGAAGAATCACTAATCCTAATTCCACAGCAGCATTGCAAAATTAACATAAGAACAGCCATAACTGGGTCAGATCAATGGGCCATCTAGCCCATATCCTGTCTTCTAACAGTGGTCAATGCCAAATGCTTCAGAGGGAATGAACAGAACAGGTAATTGTGAGTGATCCATCCCCGTCATCCACTCTCAGCTTTTGGCAGAGACTAGGGACACTCGGAGCATGGGGTTGCATCCCTGACCATCTTGGCTAATAGCCACTGATGGACCTATCCTCCATGAACTTACCTCGTTCTTTTTTGAACTCTGTTATAGTTTCGGCCTTCACAACATCCCCTGGCAATGAGTTCCACAGGTTGACTGTGCGTTGGGTGAAGAAATACTTTCTTATGTTTGTTTTGATTTCATTGGGTGACCCCTAGTTCTTGTGTTGTTGTTGTTGGCACTGTCCTACGCGAGTGAGTTTGTTAATAGACAAGTAAAATGCCCTTAGTTTGATTTTCATTATCGATCATCTTTTGTGCCAGCCTGGTAAATGTTAGCGTCCGCTATAGGCTGTATAGTCCCCAAGGCCCTATATTGGAAGGTCTTGAATAGCACTTTGCAGAGCATTAACTATGTAAAAAAGTCCATTGTGGCCCCAACGTCAAATATAAAGCAGACTGTAAGCCGTTAAAGTAGCTGAATGTTCTCCCTTCCCATGTATGTATTGGAGTCCAGCCATCAGGAAACAGTAACTATAAAAACAAAAAGTTATAATAAAAATAAAATTTGAAAATGGACTCGCCAAGGCCATAAAAACGTCAATAAAATAATGGCAAAGGCATTTTAGAAATGAGAAATTTACTGCCCTAGGGCTCGATCCTACACACACTGTGTAACTTCACTCCTGCGAGTAATCCCATTGACAGAACTAGAAACCACCATCCAGCTCCTTCCCTAGTTCTAAACTCCTCCTCCCCATCTATCGGACCTTTCCTCTCCCCTTTCCTGTGCTGAATCGCCCCCACCCACATTTATTCTCTGTTTATCAGTGCGGGGTGTCCAGTATCTGTTCTCAGTTGCTGTCGGTCGCCCTTCAGCACTGGGTAGGGCACTCTGGATAAAATATATCTCCTTATTGTGCCATGCACGGGAGACCTAAACAAAAAACCAATCCATGCTCCATCATTTCCTCACATCTGCAAACTCAGCCTTGCACCTCTTCAACAACTGATCACTGTTCCCCAGCTCGAGTCCTCCTGTCTGCATCCCTCTGGGAGAAATCAACTGAGATCAGTAAGTGAATGCGGCATTTGATGCCCCATTTTGGTAAGGGTTTGGCTGTTGTAATTGGGCCCAGTGTGGATTAAGGCTGTGCAAACAGGTCTCTGCTGTGTCCAGCATGCTAACCCATCCCCTGTATGAATCTGTCCTGCAGATACAGGTTTGGAGTGTCCTGTGTGTAAAGAAGACTATACAGTAGCAGAGCAGGTTCGACAGTTACCGTGCAATCACTTCTTCCACAGCAACTGCATCGTGCCATGGTTAGAACTGGTAAGTGTGTGTGTGAGAGAGACAGACACTGTGCTAATACTGACTGCTCCTCGCTGTCTCGTACCTCAGTCTTGAGCTACTGGTGCGTGTGGTGCCTTGACCACACTATCTGGCACTTCAATCCAAAGCTCTTCCGTTCCATGACACCGTAATATTAGTCATCCAGCCTTTGAAACAATGTCTGTTCTAAAGCTGTCCTTCAGGCTGAAGTAAAGTGGAGGCTCGGGGAAATTGTTAATGGATTTATGATGCTTTTTATCTCAGTCACCCGGTCAGATCCTGCTGGTGTTCGCAGTAGCCCAACTTGTGCCATCTGACGGTTGGTTGTTACGTGTGAAACAAGCTGGGGTCTCTGTCCCAGTGGGAAGTGTCGACTTGAAAACTCCCCCCCCCCCCCCCCCCCCCCCCCCCCCCCCCCCCCCCCCNAATCATGTCGATTGACCTTCCTTCACCCCTCCTGGCAGGCCTGAGGGTGCATAGGCAGAGAGTGGGGGAAGCTTGCAGAGCAGCACCGTGCCTGCCTAATGCACAGAATATCTCTGTCTCCACCACCTCTAATCCAACCCTAAGAAGATACTGTAGAAGGAAGCATGGCTTAGGCCTGAGTTCCTTTGTGAGCAGAGCTTAGTCCCGGCACCTTTCTGCCTCAGTTTCCCCACCTGCCAAATGGAGAGAACTTGCCTCATAGACTTTAAGGTCCGAAGGGACCGTCATGATCATCTAGTCTGACCTCCTGCACATCGCAGGCCACAGAACCTAACCCACCCACTCCTGTAATAGACCCCTAACCTCTGGCTGAGTCACTGAAGCCCTCAAATCATGATTTAAAGACTTCAAGTTACAGAGAACCCACCATTTACACTAATTTAAATCTGCAAGTGACCCGTGCCCCACACTGCAGAAGAAGGTGAAAAACCTCCAGGGTCCCTGCCGATCTGCCCTGGGGGGAATTTCCTTCCCAACCCCAAATCTGGCGATCAGTTAGAGCCTGAGCATGTGGGCAAGCCCCACCAACCAGACGACTGGGAAAGAATTCTCTGTAGTAACTCAGAGCCCTCCCCATCTAGTGTCCTATCACCAGTTACTGAAGATGGTTGCTGCTAGCAGTCGTAGATTGGTTACATGCCATTGTATGCAGTCTCCTCATACCATCCCCTCCATAAACTTCTCAAGATCAGTCTTGAAGCCAGTTAGGTTTCCCCCCCTGCGCCCCTTGGAAGGCTGTTCCAGAACTTCATTCCTCTGATGGTTAGAAACCTCCGTCTAAGTTCAAGCCTAAACTTGTTGATGGCCAGTTTTATATCCATTTGTTCTTGTGTCAACATTGGTGCTTAACTTAAATAACTGCTCTCCCTCCTTGGTATTTATCCCTCTGATGTATTTATAGAGAGCAATTGTATCTCCACTCAGCCTTCTTTTGGTTAGGCTAAACAAGCCAAGCTCTTGGAGTCTCCTCTCATAAGGTAGGTTTTCCATTCATTGGATCATCTTAGTCTCCCTTCTCTGCACCTGCTTCAGTTTGAATTCATCTTTCTTAAACATGGGAGACCAGAACTGTGCACACTATTCCAGATGAGGTCTCCTCATGGCCTTGTTTAATGGTACTAACACTTCCCTGTCTCTACTGGAAATACCTCGCCTGATACTTCCTAGGACTGCATTAGCCCTTTTCACAGCCGCATCACATTGCTGGCTCCTAGTCATCCTGTGATCAACCAATACACCCAGCTCTTTCTCCTCCTCTGTTGCTTCCAACTATTAAGTCCTCAGCTTATAGCAAAACTTTTTCTTGTTAGTCCCTAAATGCAAGAGCTTTCACTTTGCACTATTAAATTTCATCCCATTTCTATTACTCCAGTTTACAAGGTCATCCAGATCATCTTGTAGGATATTCCAGCCCTCCTGCATCTTGCCTAGACCTCCCAACTTTGTGTCATCTGCAAATTTTATTTTTGTGTCAAGGTCAGTAATAAAAATGTTAAGTAAGATTGGTCCCCAGACTGATCCCTGAGGAACGCCGCTAGTAACCTCCCTCCAGCTTGACAGTTCACTTTTCACTATGATCCGTTGTAGTCTCCCCTTTAACCAGTTCCTTATCCACCTTTCAGTTCTCATATTAATCCCCACACTGCAAGCTCAGAAACCTTTATTATGCTCAGTGGAGCACTTGAAGGTAAGTATTCCCACCATTTGGATTTAAATTGATTTATGAATTCATCCCTTCTTTGTATCGTCTATGTATCTGTTTTAGTGACTGGGGGCCCCCTTACCGTAATATCAGAGCCCCTCACAGTCTTTAATATTTAGCCTGACAACACCCTGAGGCATTTGCCTAAAGCAGGGGTCGGCAACCTTTCAGAAGCGGTGTGCCGAGTCTTCATTTATTCACTCTAATTTAAGGTGTCGCGTGCCAGTTATACATTTTAACATTTTTAGAAGGTCTCTTTCTATAAGTCTATAATATAGAACTAAACTCTTGTTGTATGTAAAGTAAATAAGGTTTTTAAAATGTTTAAGACACTTCATTTAAAATTAAATTAAAATGCAGAGCCCCCAGGACTGGTGGCCAGGACCCGGGCAGTACGAGTGCCACTGAAAATCAGCTCGCGTGCCGCCTTCGGCACCCGTGCCATAGGTTGCCTACCCCTGGCCTAAAGTCACACACGGAGGCTGTGGCAGAACAGGGATCTGAAATGGAATCAATCGAAGAGAGCTTCAAATACTGCATTGGTAGCAAATGGTGGTTCGTTGCTGCCATGTTTTCCCATGAACTCTTTCCATTGTCGCTGTTGTCCACTCATCTTTCCTGTCTTCTTTCCTATGTAGCCGAGTTGTTAAAGCACCTGATTACAAGATAGTTACGTATAATCTGCTTTTAAAAAGCACCGAGTAACTTCTATTAAAAAACCCTTCTCTTTAGAAACGTATGGCTACTTTTCTACCATGTCCTTCTCGTGCTGTGCAAATTAATGTGTCACCAATTAATTTTGGATCCATTCATCAGTCCCTTGTAATCCTTATCAAAATAGCAAACAAAGGTGATGCCAGCTACTGGTTAATAGTTACATTACATTGGCCAAACAACTGGCAGTCCTGCCATCATGGACTGTGATCTCTAGAGCTCAAGCTCTGAGCTAAGCAGGGCTGTATTGGGGCGGAATGAAATGGTGTTGGTTAGAAGGGGATGGTCTTTCATCTGAGTCAGTGTTAAAACCTGGCCCCAGCATATTGTTCGGGGCTCTTTGCAGTGTCTTTCAGATAAGGCCCTGATCGCTTCTTTTCACTTAGACTCAACAGCGCTATTCACGAGAGTAGGAGCTTAACCCGTGTGCCCTCTCCACGTTCTGCTGTGGGTCACCACACTCCACTTAGGTAATAGTTAGAATCCCTAGCTCTGACATAGCACTTTTCATCCAGAGATCTCCAAAAAGCCCTTTGCAAGTCAACGGTGTAAATTCCCCCCCACCCCACCGTCTGCCGTTTCAACTGGATGCTGAGGTCTTTCCCCCCTTTTCTAAACTACTGTATAACTAGGATTGGCAGAATTTGATTTTTTTTTTTTTTCTAATTTGACAATTTTTATGTTTTTATTATTCTTAGTATTTTTTTTCTATTTTTAGCTGTTTTTATTTTGATAGTTTTGGGGATAGGGTTAGGGTTTGGGCAGCACTGACAGCTGGGGGTGGGGAAGGTCCTGGGCTGCCAAGGGGCTCAAGAGACCAGGGCACAAGGTGTGGGGGAGGCTGCAGTCTTCCTGGCCTGGCAGAGCAGAGATCCCCACCCAGGACTGTAAGGAGGAAGACGAACCCCCAGCCCTGGGGGAGGCCTGCAGCTGAACAGATCTGCCCAGTCGGCTCCTGGCTGGTGAGTGAGCGAGCGGGGCTGTAACAATGGAGCTGTGGGCTGGTGACATTGGAGCCCTGAGGCCCAAGGTGCAGGGGAAGCTGCAGCCCTGGCGGGGCAGAGTAGAGACCCACAGCGCTCCTGCTGGTGAGTGCGGATCCTTGACGGCCCGGCTTCAGAGGGCTCCCTGCACTGCCCCAGGAGCCATTCAGCAGTGGGCTCGCCTGCAGCTGGACGCTCGTTGTCCTGCTTGCAGTCCTGGCGTGTCTGATCTGCTCTACCCTGCCAGTCCTGAGGCGGCTTGGGGAGACCGCTGCAGCTCTGCTGTCACGGACCCGCTTGTTCACTCTTGTGACAGCAGTGCTGCAGAGGGCGCCCAGCAAGGCCGGTGACAACGGATCCCTGCAGACACGCTGACTTATCGATTATTTTTTTTCCATCAACTTAAGTGTCTCAGTTGAAATCGACATTTATCAACAGTTATCCATTTAAAATCGAATCCTGCCAAGCCTCTATATAACGTTGCTTGGCACTGCTAAATCAGCTGTCGTGCACTAACCCAGAGGTGGCTGCATTTTGATGGTAGGTGAAGGGAATTCCTCCAAGTAGTGCACATAAAACGCTTGTGGGGTGGAAAGTTGCTATATAAGCAACGGTTGCTGACTGGTTACCACGGTGCTGGGGATGGGCTTTCACTGTAGATTCCTGTTTCCATTTCAGCACGACACGTGTCCAGTCTGCAGGAAGAGCTTAAACGGCGAGGATTCCACTCGGCAAACACAGAACCCGGAGGCCTCAGCAAGTAACAGCTTTAGCAGTGAAAGCCAATTACACGATCGATGGACTTTCTGAAGCTTGAGGGCTTCCCGGGGGCTTTGGCCGTAGTATTCTTACTACAGTTGTAAATTGTATTATAATTAAAACCAACAAAAAAAGAGTAGCAGGAAATATAGGGGAGGGAACCCAACCCGTGATATTACTGCAACGAGTACTGTCCCTTTCCAAAACTTAAACTAGCATCTCCGAGCGAATCGCATCTCCATCAGAATTGCCTCTTTAGTCCTGAATTCAGAGTCTTTGAGTGATTGATTTGATTTTTATACTTGTGAAACCCTTAATTAACGTGGTTCTTTCAAAGTGTGTGAGGAAGGGAGCATTTCCATCTCTACAGGCTCACTGGAGTCCTGAGCGCTGTCACGCAGCATTCAAAATTGAGATGGAATCCCCCCCGCCTCACCCTCAGTGTTCCTAGATAAAATGCCATGGAGAGGTATGGGGTGGGAGGGGAATACTCCCTCTTGGTAACGTAATTGATCAGATGGGAGCAGCTGCTAAGGGATGCAAATGAGGATTTTGACACATCTCCCTTACTCCATTCCGCTCCCCTAAAACAGAGTGGGTGAAATTGAATCCATCAGTGTTTACCTCTTCTCTTGAATTCAAGTGAAATATACACAGTGTTCTAGGTTACTTATGGGGGTGGGAGTGAGAATTTATAAGATAAAAGGAGATGAAGAATCTCTTTGGATTAAAATGTCTTGCCCATGGCTTTTTTGTGGGGGGTGATTTTGGGCCGGGAGATGCAGAGTCATCCAGAATTCTGGGGAGCAGGCATGCGCAGAACATTTTTGTCTCACGACCTGATTTTTGTAGTCTTTATCCATGTGCCGATGTTCCCAGGTTTGTCCAAAACGGGTTGTTTGGAATTTTTTTTTTTTTTAAACCCATCTGGACAGTAATTCATATAGGATCCTTAACTGACTTGTATCATATGGACCACTTTAAGGCATCCTTCAGGTAAACAGACTTAACTGTGCATAACTGTTTTAATGGCTGATTCTTCAGTGTTTAACATGAAATCTTAATTCTCCTAGACAGATATCATTAAGAGAATCTTTTTTTTTTTTTTTTCACTTCTGTAACATTTCATCCATGTTTAGCTCTTGTTTTTATCGTCCAAATCATGTTTGAGTGTAGAATGCCCACTAACCCACCTGTGGCAGTGTTAAATCAGTGGATCAGCCCGGAGGAAGGAGGAAAGGAGAGGGTAGGTCGTGTCTAAAATTGTTGCCACTTCATTGCTGTAACAGTGTACCAGGTACACTTGATTTAAACTAGTGTTTCGTTTGCTATAAAGTCAAATAAAGGCCTTTCTAAAGAAGATCAAATGTTGAGAGGATTGCTGGGGGGCTTGCAGGGGTGGATGAGGGATTTTGAAAGGTACCAAAAGAGTAACCGGAGACAAAATAGGCAGGAGTGTTGCAACTTCTTTATTAAAGAACATAGGGTCTAGCTTAAAGGGGTTCTTTATGTTAAGGGCTTAATCCAGGACCGTTGGGAGTCAGGGGAAAGACTCCTATGGGTTTTGGAAACTGACCTATATTCTGAATTGCAAAGTACCAGACTTAGGAGAAAATTATAAAAGCACCAACCGGATATACTCGATCATAAGCCGGTTCGTTTATAAGCCGACCCCCCCCAAGATGGATAAGTAAAAATGGAAAATTTTTATAACCTGTTCATAAGCCGACCCTATAATTCAGGGGTCAGCAAACTTTGGCTCCTGGGCCATCAGGATAAGCCGCTGGTGGTCCGAGATGGTTTGTTTACCTCGAGCGTCTGCAGGCACGGAGGTGAACCTAAGTAAACAAAGTGTCCTGGTGCACCAGCTGCTTACCCTGACAAGCCGGGACAGCAACTGGTGGGGAAATTTTTTGGGGGGGAGAAGCTGGGAGTCAGGGGAGGAACCCCTGTGACCACCCCCCACATGACCCCACCCCTAGCCTGGGACCCCCACACTCTCCCCATCCCATCCCTTCCCACCTTATCTGGGGAGGGCCAGGGGAGGATGTCTCTGACCTGACTGGAGCTGCTCCGGCGCCCGGGCAGCGCGGCCACAGCCTGCTCTGGGGGGTGGGGCCGAGTGGCACGGCCAGCCCCGGAGCTGCAGTTGTTTTGGAGGCTGGGGGGAGAGCAGCGTGGCCAGAAGTGGAGAGACTCTGTCCCCGCCTCTTCCCTTCTGTCTCTGCTAGCTGTGCTGCGTCTCCTTGCTCCCTCTGTTGTGGGGAGGGGCTGTGTCCCACCTCTCCCTCTCTATACCCGTTCATAAGCCGACCCCCGTCTCTGGTGCTTCCCTTTTTTACTAAAAAAATTTGGCTTATGAACGAGTATATACGGTAAATCTTGTTTTCCAAAGTGACCTGGGATCTCATGGCCAAGGTTTTGCACGGTCGCTAGTGGCTTTAAGGTGCCTTCAAGTTGGCCACCCAAAGGAGCCTGATTTTTCAGAGAGTCGGTCCGTAGCACTTCCTGAAAATTGGGCCCCCTCCAGGCGTCGCGAGTGGCACTCCCCACAATTGAGGCACCCGGACTTACTAGTCACTTTTGAAAATCTTGACCTGTCCTATTGAAAGTCAGCGGGACTTGAGCTCTGAGGCACCTCGGTCGCTGGTGAGAATGACGCTCGGGCACTTGATACTTTGGTCTTGATTGTGTTGGTTAGAAAGCTGCGCCCTGGTCACGGCCCAGTGGAACAATCCTCGCATACACTGTTGTTAAGCCTGGCTCTGGAATACCATTGCAGAGTGCGCTGAGTCGAGATTTGAGGCACTGAAGCCCGCGCGGCCCCTCGTTGGAACAGGATGGGGGTGGGACTCCCGGCAGGGTGTTCTTGTGGAAGGGACTCCGCTCTGGAGCTTGCATCCTGGTCAGGGATTCATTTCTAATGAAAGAGGTACCAGGGCTCAAGGAATCGTTTTACTTTCGTAACTGACGCAGCAAGGCCGGAGGTGCCAGGGCTATGAACTGCTGAGTCTGGAGTTGCAGGGCTCATCCCTGGCACAAATGAATCACTGATCTTGGTCCAACAGAGTCCAATGAACGCTGGGGAACGGCTGATTCCCCCTGGTTAAGATTGGGACCGTCTCGCTGCGCCCACCCCATGGTCTATGTTAAAAGGTCAGGATGCAGGAGAATTTTCCTAAGTGTTGCCTGCTCTAGGAAGCCCCGCCCTCAGCACAGGCTGACCTCGGCACCCCTCTTCCCCACCCGATCCAGAGAATGTGCCACACAGCTCAGTCCGGAGAGTCTAGCGCGCTGCCCGTAATGTGCATTGAATTGTTCGGCGCCGTCCACGCGAGGGATCTCCTGCTGGGCGAGGATGGTTTATCTTCCTGGCTATAAACAGGGCTGATCCGAAGCATGCTGAAGTCAATGGGAGCCTCCAGCAGGCCTCGAGATGGGGAACTGGGAGCTGCAAAGTCCCCTTTTAGAGCCTCCCAGGAGAAGCTGAAGCGGCAGCACTAGTGGGCGTTGTTAGCAAGATTGAAACAACCCTTCCCTGGCCAGCGAGGATTGTGTGTGCACACTCGAGAGCCGTGTTAGGCCCTTAAAGCGATGAACTCCATAAGGGACAAGTGTGTGCGGACTGGGTCTCAGACACACAGCCCCTGTGCCACTGCTCAGGGAAATGCGATTGGCGCTGCTAGTGGTTCTTATCCTAGTGTGGTCGGGGTTTAAATTGGTGGAGGGAGAACGGCTGGGATACAGGAGGGTTTCTGTGAGCTATTCGTATGGCCTATGAGGGCCTTTAATGAATAAACTTCCATTCTGGGAGGTAGCAGAGGAGACGAACATTTTGGTTTATTATTATTTAACTGTTTTTTTGTGCTAATGCCTAGGGTCCAACTAGGTTGGGACCCAGTTGTTCTAGGCATTGTATAAACCTACCACATGCCCTTTTTGCAATCTAAAAGTATATTGGTGGTGGGAGGAAGCATCAGGAAATTCATGCTGTGGAGTCTATTCTGTTCTATTCTCTGCGTTCTTAGACCGCCCTCATCATCACTGTCGCATCCGAGCGCCTTCCGGTCATGCATTAAGGGATGTGACTAATATCTGCCACAAGGCTTGGTTTGGCTTTTGCAAAGGCATCTCTGAGTCTCCCGTCGCGTGATGGGACCTAATCTCTCACTTGACGGTGCTGTATGCTAAAGCATAATCACCTGCAAATACATCTCTACTGCCAGCTACACACCCTCTAGACTTGATATTCAGTCTCTCTCATTCCGGAAACCCTCAATCACTGAAAATTGTTGGGTATTCTGTTGAAATCAAGCTCTGATTTTAAAATAAGAAATGAATCCCCAGCCAGGCAGATTGATGTTGTTTAACCTCTTGCAACCTAACCAGATGGTATCTTAATATTTTCTCTAATCTTTCTCATCTTCTATTACCGGCACTTCCAGACATTGTTTGCTACTTCACAGTCCCCTAGAACTAAAACCCTGTGTTTGCACAGCAGCTCTTATTCTGCACCTTGATCATGGTGGCTGTTCAATTGGGCGGGGTGGATTTCCGATGCTCACGCAGCTTAATGTCAATATTGTGGCGCATTCTTTTAATGTGTGTGTTTTCCTGGTTCAGTTCTGATTTCACAGACAAGTCGCCCATGTTTTTGCCCAATCAGCTGCCACGTGGACGTGTCACAACCGACACAAGCGATGTGCTAAGTGTTTTCAGTTAAGACTCGACTCCCCTTGACTGGGGATCTGACTAGGCCAGACTTATGAGGCCAAATTTTCAAAACGTTTGGCACTCAACGCAGAAAGTCCTGCTGAACGCCTGGCCACTTATTTCGGTGCTTACATGGGAGGTGAGCTCTTCTGTATATCTGGCTGTTTAGTACCTGCAATTAACCTCTGTCAATTGGGTCACAGGAAGTGTCTGTAAGGGGCACCAGTGCTGCTCTTTGTATGACTGTTCACCATAGGGTTGTGTGGGCAGCAGCACCTGTTGGTTTTGACTGGGAGTATTTGCTGAAGGGGGGATAATTGCTTCTCTGCTTCTGAGTGTTTGTCAAAGACACACAGGCACTTCAAAATGTTTTGCTTCCCATTTCACCTTGACTGCAGATCTACCTGTCAACGCTTCTTTATTTACAGAAATCTGCTTGGATTGTTCCACCCACTCCCGTGTCTTTGGTGGTTTTTTTAAGTGCTGCAGCGTGCCTGCATCCTCACATAGGTGACGCGAAAGGCCGAAGGGTTTAAATGATCTGGGTTGTGCGAGTGAGCTGAGTAGCATTGGTCTGTCTTGTGGCAACGAAAGGCCAAATTGTCTCCTTCGATACAGGGATGTAAAGAGGGGCTAACTCTGCTGAGTTCGGTTGAATTATTAGCTTTGCCCTGCTGTAACTGAGAGCAGAATGGCGCTCTGGCTCACCTTGTTCCATAGCAGTATTACTAGTGGGAATCGTTTGGGTCATCCTGACCATTTATTTCTCCATTCCTCCCCCTGCTCGTTGATGAATTTCACAGGCCTCCGGAAGCAGCTGTTCAAGAAAGAGACAGACGTTTGTTTGCTTGAAGCATTGACATTGAATAATTTAAAAGGGAAAGGAGAAAGCCAGACTGAGCTTATCCACAAGCTGTTTAGATAATGGCGGTTCTAACACACTGAATGCAAAGGAAATTTGGTGAAAGGGGGCACATGGACTGCGTGGTGTATGTGTGTTGGAAGGGGTGGGGATAATGGAAGGATGATTAATTGATCCATCCTACAGCTAATTCGGAGGGTAAAGTTATTGGAGGTAGGGGCAGAGAATGAGCCTATGTTTGGTTTGTAATTAATGACTCCCTGGTGGGGAAACGGGCTATATCGTGAAGACCTTTTTAAGACCAAGGTCATGTCCACACTAGGGGGCTGTAGCACCATCATAGCTATGCCGCCATAGTATAGACACAACCTCAAGCCACGGTAGGGGTTTTCCCGTCAGCGTAGGAGTGCCACCTCCCTGAGCAGTGGTCCGTTCTGTCCACCTACCTGCATCTACACATAAAACCTAGATCAGTTGACCGAAGTTTTAAGTGGAGACCAGGCCCAAGATCTAAATCCCACTGCAAAAGAACCACAATCTTCATTAAATGTTGCAGCACAGCTGTAATACAGAAATCAAACGTGACTAGTAAGGTGGGGTGCCTCCATTTTTGGGGAGCCTCACCTTAGAAAAGAGCCCTAATCTTAAAAAGAGCCCTAATTTTCAGAAAGTGCAGAACCCCCCTCCCCATCTCCCTGAAAATCAGGGCTCCTTTCAGGCATCTCAAATTGAGAACCTGGAAATAGAAGTGCCCCCAAATCACTACTCACTTGAGAAAATCTTGGCTGTCAATTTTTTAAGGCTAGAAGGGACCAGTATAATAATCTAGACCAGTGATGCTCAGACTGAGGCTCGGGAGCCTCTGCGGCACATGATATTAAAACTGTGTGATTGGTTAATAACTTGCATTTAATTATTAACCAATCAGGATGCTTTCCTATGTTGTTAACCAATTGTAGTTGATAAAATAATAATACTTGGTCAATCATTTTGCTTTGAGAATAATATATAAAAATAATAAAACATACTCAAATGAAACAATGAATTCACACTACTGTGGCTCTGTTGGGTACTGTTGATTGCTAATTTGGCTCCTGGACCAATGAGGTCTGAGTATCACTGATCTAGACTAACCTCCCGAATAACAAAAATGCTAAACGATTTAGAAAAGCTAGCCTAGGAGGAAAGACTAAAAAAAATCTGGGCATGTTTAGTCTTGAGAAAAGAAGACTGAGGGGGGATCTGATAAGTCTTCAAATATGTTAAGGGCTGTTATGAAGAGAACGGGGAATCTGGTGTTCTCCATCTCCATTGACAGTAGAACAAGAAGTAATGGGCTTAATTTGCAGCAAGGGAGATTTAGGTTAGATATTAGGGAAAACTTTCTAACTCTTAAGTGTAGTTAAGGCTTCCAAGAGAACTGGAATCCCTTCATTGGAGGTTTTTAAGATCAGGTTGGACAAAGTCCTGTCAGGGATGGTCTAGGTTTACCTGATACTGCCTCAGTGCAGGGGGCTGGACTTGATGACCTCTCGAGGTCCCTTCTAGCCTGACGTTTCTATGATTCTATAACACAGGCTGTAGAATTTCACTCTGTTTCCTGCACTGAGCCCAATAACTTGTAGTTGAACTAGAGCATCTGTGTATCAATACTGAATATCTCAGGCTGACTCCAAGTGACGGAGAATCCACCATGTCGCTTGAGAAACTTCCAATAGTCAATTACTCTCACTCTTAACAATGTGCATCTTATTTCCTGTTTGAATTTTGTTGACTTCAGCTTTCAATTTGGAACTGATATATGGAGCCATCAGACTGCTGCTTTGGATTATATTCCCTGCTTGTGTTTCACCTGAAACCACGGTATAAATTGATGGCAAAGCCCGGTGTAGCCAACTTCAGAAGCCTCTGTGAAAGAGGAAACCATGGTCTGGTAACTTTTGGTTTATATGGTACCCAAAGGGGTAGGGAAAGAATCTTGAGAAATGCCATCAACTAGGGGGTTTGCCTTGTCTTTATTTAATTATTTAAATGTGTAATCATTGAGATCAGTTAGTTGTGTAACCAACGTTTACACTCCACAGAAGAGCTTGTTCATTCTTACCGACTTCCCCATATTAAAACATGAGAATGACAAAGAGCGGTGGGAAACCAGAGTAGGGGGCAGCGTTAAAATGCACTTTGGAGCCAACTTGGCCTGGTTCTGTTGTTGTCTGTGCATTTGTAATAAACAGCCATCTTACGTGATCACCTTGTCTAGACTTTGTGTTACCATGGCTGCTTTTTGTGGGGGTGCACGGTAAAAAATCACAAGACCGGCTTAAAAATCCATGGAAACCAACTGTCCAAAAGTGTTGGGTTCTTTGTGATTTGGGAGCCTTCAGGGTTTCCATTCTTAAGCATTCCTCTGCACCTTTTTTATTTTATTTTATTTTTATTTTTTTTAAGGACAGCTGAAATTCTCGTGTCATCACATGACTCCAGGAGCTGGAGCTTTAAGAAACAAAACATTAAATATCACGAGATTTGCGGTTGAATCCATGGGCGTTGGCAGCACTGCGTTAAGAGGTTTCTGCTGGTGGTGTTGGCCCTCCAGAGAATAAGAGGGGAGAATATTATCCCACCGAACAAACAATTCGCCTTTAGTAGGGAAGTTGTGGCTTGTGCATTTGCCCACTGTTTTATTGACGTAGACGGTCGTGCTGAATTTGACTCCTGCTGCTATTTCAGAGAGACAGAAGTCCCGGGGTGTAGTCTTAGCTGTGCCACTGACTTGTATGATTTGGGGCAAGTCACTTCCCCTCTCTGTGCCCATCTCACCAGCTGTAAAATTGGAGGTAATGATGCTGACCTCCTTTGTAAAGTGCTTTGACATCTATGGATGAGACGTGTAACCGCAAGAGGAAAGTATATTTTCTTCTTAAAAATCATTTGTTGCTCATTGCAAGAACCTCCGAAGAGGACTATGAACAGACTGCAGACAAAAAAGCTTCCCTGCCCTTTAGCTGCATGAAAACAGGTTCTTCCCTGCCCTTTAGCTGCAAACAGGAAAATTAATGCTCCAATCCTGCAGTAGGGCCCAGATGCAGGGATCCAAAAGTGTTGGGTTCTTTGTGATTTGGGAGCCTTCAGGGTTTCCATTCTTAAGCATTCCTCTGCACCTTTTTTATTTTATTTTATTTTTGACAGCTGAAATTCTCGTGTCATCACATGACTCCAGGAGCTGGAGCTTTAAGAAACAAAACATTAAATATCACGAGAATTGCGGTTGAATCCATGGGCGCTGGCAGCACTGCGTTAAGAGGGTTCTGCTGGTTTGGAACCTGTGGCTGTGAGACCACAAACTTGGCAGGGGGATGCGGAGCTGGTTATGGGGCCTGAAACTACTCTGCCTTTTATTCAACTGATTACTTCCAAGTTGATGGTGTTGCTTTAATTGTAAAACCTCTATTCATCCGGAGATCTCAAAGCGCTGTACAAAGGAGGTCCAGTGTCATCCATCTTTTACAGAGAAACTGAGGCACACAGGCGTAAAGTGACTTGCCCAAGGTCACCCACCAGGCCAGTGGCAGCGTACAGAATAGAATCCAGGTCTCCTGAGTCCTAGCCCAGTGCGCTGTCCACTACGCTACGCTGCTTGCCTGTTGAGAGTTGGGATCCAGGCTGCCCCCTTCCCCTCCCCAGCTGCTGCTAATGATTGTTGTCTTAAACCTGCTGGAAGAATTGCACAAGCCAAAACAAAAACTACATTCAAAGGAGCCTCTTGGCAGCCAGCATCATATAGGTGGCAAGAAGTGGGCACTGTTTGATTTCGCAGAAGCTGGGAAGACGGATTTGCTCAATACACAGGCAGGAGACTGCAGCCTGGAGGTTAGTGGTGGATTTTAGACCATGTTTGGAGAGACTCTCTTTGGAGCTTGTTTGCATGGGCTGCTTTTCAAAGGGAAGCCACGAGAATTCATCCTCTTTTCATGAAGACATTTTATTTGCTCCAGCAGCAGAGTCACAGATTTGCTTGGTTTTGTATTCAGTGCAGACGGAAGGGATCAGATTTTCCTTTGAGTCACAACCAGAGGGAGGGGGAAACGAGAAGTGGGTCGTTAAACAGCGGAACCTCTCTAATGCACATGTGCGAGTGGGAGTCCTAGGGCAAGCGACTGAAATTTGTGAGTTGGCTCTTTGCGTGTCCTGTGTGTGTTCGACACCCAGCACGACACTGCTGTGTGCCACAAATAAATCAAGGCTGTGACTTCACCAAATGTTCCCTCTTCCCGCCTTTGGACAGATGTAGTTGCCATTGTTTGTAAAGGGCTTTACGTGTCAAGTATTAATGGTTGATTCTATAATTAGTAGGAATACTTCATATGCCTGTTAGCAAAGTACAACATAATAGAGATTTGAAACATAATGGATACTTAGCCATAGGCGCTGTCGTTGGAGTGCCGGGTCGGCTTTGAAAGCTTTGAGTGGATGGATTAGTGTGAAAGCTCCTTTTAGGGGTGCGTGGGTTTGTGAATTAGTAAAAATTAACGACTGAGATACAAGTGCTCTTTTCCAGAAGCTTTAGGCCAGGAGCAAGGTTATTTTGGTGACCTCTATTGTCCAATTCCTATAAAGGTGGAAGAAGGTTAACTACCTATCAGAGAGATCCCACTGCCTTCGTGTTGTTGTCTTTCTACTTGGGTAACTGCTTAACTCCCTTTCTAGCGACAGTAGTCCTCTCTCATTTCTCTAACTGAACCCGAAGCAAACCCCGTGCATGTCCTGGTCTCCATTTGTGTGCAGCTGAATCCAGGCTAGTCCTGACTGTAGATTAAAGCCTTAATGGGGTTAGGTCCTGCAGTTGCTGGGACATGATTTATGCTCGTTCCTTTATTATAAATCATGTCCCAGCAACTGCAGGACCTAACCCCATTAAGGCTTTAATCTACAGTCAGGACTAGCGTGGATTCAGCTGCACACAAATGGAGACCAGGACATGCACGGGGTTTGCTTCGGGTTCAGTTAGTGCAAACACCTGCATGATTTAGTCTACACTTGGGGGACAGGGTCATGAGGGTTATACAGATTGCTGAAGCCCAGATGTTCTTGTGTGTAGAAGGCCTTGGAGATTTTCTTTGTCATTCCCCGTATGCAGACAGCAGCTGACCTCCTCAGGCTAGATAGTGACTCCACTAAACACTGCTTTGTGGCAAAGCTCTGCTTATTAAAACCAAACAGCCCCCTTCACTTTACATTGGTGCTGCTTGATGATTTTGCCTCTTTACCCACTTGGCTACTGGTCAGTTTCAGTCTCTGGCATCTGACGCAGGCTGCTCTTCAGCTTTCATAGACATGGCGGGCTGGAAGGGACCTCAAGAGGTCATCTAGTCCTGTGCTGAGGCAGGGCCAAGCATAACTAGACCATCCCAAACAGGGATTTGTCTCACCTGTTCTTATCCCTCCCCAGTGATGATACACATGCAAAATGGGAAACGACTGCCTTGGAAGGGAGTACTGTAGAAAAGGATCCAGGGGTCGTCGTGGATCGCAGGCTAAATATGAGTCAACAGAGTAATACTGTTCAAAAAAAGTGAACATCCTTCTGGGCTGTATTAGCAGGAGTGTTGTAAGCAAGACACGAGAAGTAACTCTTCCGCTCTACTCCGCACTGATTAGGCCTCCACTGGAGTATTGTGTCCAGTTCTGAGTGCTACATTTCAGGAAAGATGTGGACAAATTGGAGAAAGTCCAGAGAAGAGCAACAAAAAGGATTGAAGAAAACATGACCTATGAGGGAAGATTGAAAAAAATTGGGTTTGTTTAGTCTGGAAAAGAGAAGACAGAGAGGGGACATAACTTTTCCCTCCTTGTAACAACTTTTTATGTACTTCAAAGCTGTTAAGAAGAACAATTTTTCTGAGGATGGGACAAGAACCGATGGGCTTAAATCACAGCAAGGGAGTTTTAGGTTGGACATTAGGAAAAACTTCCTGTCAGGGTGGTTAAGCACTGGAATAAATTGCCTAGGGAGGTTGTGGAATCTCCACCCTTAGAAATTTTTAAGAGCAGGCTGGACAAACACCTGTCAGGGATGGTCTAGATAATACTTAGATCTGCCATGAGTGCAGGGGACTGGACTAGATGACCTCTCGAGGTCCCTTCCAGTCCTATGATTCTAGCACCAAATGATAGGAGCATCTCTTTGAACTCCTTTATGGGAGACCATCTACTGTCTGTATCAGTGTCTGCCACATTCATCCCACTCTAAAACCATCTCCGCTCTGGCTGGGCATGGACTGCGAAGCTTGAATACCTGCTTAGAGTAGGAACTGGTTACACTTTGCCATGGGTACCTTCTATTTGTCCAGGCTCGAGTCAAGAAAAAATCAGTGTCCATTTCAGTGCTGGAGCAGACTCCGCAGTCTAGAGGATGTTCTAGGAACTTTCCATCCTTCAGGTTTTAAGGGGGTTGAGCAGATACACACAGGAGGCTGCGGCTCTTTTTAACCCTGCTCCTTTGGCTTTTGTGGCCTCGGCCTTTGGAGAAAAATGCAGCAGGCGCAAGGCAACTCAAGCTTCTGGCCTTCAGGCTTGTTCCAGGGGAATGATTCACATCCTGCTCTACCAGGGACAGGGTGGAGGTGGCGAAGCTACGGAGCAGTAGCTGGGGATGTGATGCTTTCTTACCCGGCCTCCTCCAGCCAAAGGATTTTCTAGCCCCAGACTCTCTCTAATCACATGCTGTGCCCCCCCCCCCCCCACTTACCTTTATGCCCAGACCGTTGTTGTGTCACCTCGACCCACATCTGAGTGCTCTGTGGCTCCTATTAGTCACTCCTGAAAGGGGAAAAAGCAGTGGAGCAAGAGGTGCTCCCTGAGCTGTCGGGCATCCCTTCCCTAATTCCAGCTGTCCTGCTCACGCAGACAGTTCCTCTAATTCCTCACCCCGCAGCCTCTGTGGTGCTGGCTGCTCACTCTGCCCCCGCTAAGCCTGGCTCTGTTTCGAGTGACTAACGTCGGCCCCGCTCTTGCAATGGGGGCTCAGGGCATTCCCGCTGTTCCACCCTATGTGAAGGGAAGCCCCAAGGGGGATGGAGCGGACAAGGCCGAGTGACCGGACTTAAAACAGCATCTGCCGTAGGACCGAGTGGGGTGAGGTTTATGTTAACTCTTTACAGCCCAGTGTAAGAGGGGGAAAGGACTTCGCAAACCACGCTGCAAACTTTATTGACAAGCCCTGGTGGGCTACGACCAGTTGCAACGACTACATTGCTCAAAGTGCAGTGGGAACGCAGCGACAGCCTGTGGCCGCAGCTGGAGAGGTGGAAAGAGGTTCTGTGAGACAGCATCCGACGGCGCTGCTGTCTTTCTGACTTCAGCTGGCCTGGGCCGATGGGGTCGAGTGGCCGATTTGGAGATCCACCCTGGCTTATGCGTGTGGCTTTTGTGCCTGCTTTGGTAGCCGGTAAGGTTCCCCGTAGTCCCTTTGGGCTCAAAATACTTGGGAACCCAGCTGCATTCTTCATGCAACTTTAGCTTAGGAGCACTAGCAGGGTTACGGGATTAGCGCCCCGGCCCCAACCCTGGCACACCATCTTTTGAGTTGTGAGCCCAAGCAGGAGGGGGTCCATCTTCCGCTGGTTCTACTGCTGGAACCCATGTGGCACCAGCGAGAGAGAAAGGTTGGTAAGGTCCTCGGAGCCACGGGCGTGCCAAAGGAAATGTTCATGGGCTAACCGAGTACGGGTCTCTTCTGCCCCTCAGCCCAGCCCCTGCTGCTCTTCCTCTGAGGCAGGTGGGATTGGCTGGAGCGTGGTGGGGCTTGAGAGACACTGAATTTGTTGTAGCAAGGAACCGAGCAGGGCAGCCCCTGCAGTGTCACTGCTCCTCCTTCTCCTCTTCCGGGATCTTCTTGTGAGTAAAGAATCCAAGCTGTGGAGAGAGGGGAGAGGAAATTGACAGATCGGTGTGAATTTTGCCAGGGAGGTGGTGATTAGGCCTTGTGGACCTGCAAGAGACCAGCTGTGGGGCTAGAAAATAAACAGGGCAAATAATCCCCCACTGCTCCCTGGCAAAGGAGTTTAACCCTGACCAGCCTGCCAGGCTCCCTCCAGGAAACTAAGACCTGTAGTCTGCAGCCAGACAGGGCCGGCGCAACCCATTAGGCGACCTAGGCGGTTGCCTAGGGCGCTGCTATTTTGGGGGCGCTGGCGCCCCGGCCGCCCATAGAAATTTGGGGGAGGGACCTTCCGCCGCCGCTGTCGGGGGCGGCATTTCGGGGGTGGGACCTTCTGCCGCCTAGGGCGCCGGAAGAGCTGGCGCCGCTACTGCAGCCAGAGGAAAGGAGGGGTGGTCCCCGCGGCAGATAGACAGCAAGAGGCAGCCCGAAGATGCTGATAAATATGGGGCATGTCACAACATTTGTCCACCCAGCAGTATGCTGTCGCTAAAGGCCTGGTGCACTGTGGGAAGGTATCCCAGAATCCTCCACAGCACCTGCAGGTTCACTGCATTGTGTGGCATAGCTGCAGGCAGTGTGGGGGTCAAACTGTATCTATCGTTAAATCGACTCAACCACCTGACCTTGTTCCAGCTTGATCCTGGGACTTCGCATCCGTGAGGACTCAGCCACACACGGCCACTCAGACAAATGAATGTGAATGAACTACAGATGCGAATTTCTAAAGTGGACTAGTGAAACCCTATAAAATCCCAGTGCAGATGTGCTCATTCAGAATTACAGTGGCCTTAATTGGGTTTAGCTTAATTCACTTTGGAAACGCAGTCTAATTTAACTCACTCCGAAGTGAATTAAGCTAAACCCAATTAAGGCCACTGTAATTCTGAATGAGAGCATCTTCAGAGGGATTTAATAGGGTATCACTAGTTTAATTAATGAGGTTTAACTTTCCTTGGTGTCCCTGTGTAAACCTGAGCATTTGAGGCCCGAAGGCCTCGTTAGACTCCAACTGGCACCTTTTTACCTTGCTCTGCCAGCATAAGGGGCCTGAAAAGCAGCTGTGGTGGACAGGGCTGTAACGCAGCCTCTGCGTTCAGGGCGCAGTCCCTGGGGCAACATTTCCATCCCCCCCCACGTTGAAGCCCTGACATTTGTTAGCAAGACAGCACCTCATGTACCAAAGTTTGCGCTACCTTTCTACACGGCCGCCTACCTTCCACAGACAGAATATGATCAGCGCCAGTAGCAGGAGCCCTCCGATGCTGCTGCCGATCAGGATCCATAAGGAGATGGGGATGCGCTTGGGCTGGATGATCTCCAGGACTGTCTGCAAAGAGCTGCTGATGTTAGAAGCAAAACCCAAACTTCCCTGCCCCTGCCCGAGTTGGGTATTGAGACATTAATGAGGGTTAGCTGCCACGGTGAGGGGTGTGGTATAAGACCCTACACAGACCACACCTTGTAAGGACTGTTTGCCTAGTGTGCCCTACTGCCCACTCTGGGGTGGAGCACGGTAGCTGTTCACCACGACACAGGACAAGTGAGGAAGAGCGTAGCCAGAGCCGGGCCAGCTCATTCCAGCAAGCCCCTTAGTGCCTGATTCTCAGTAAGTGTATGTCTCCCCCCCCCCAAGGCATTTGTAAAGTGGCGGTGACTGAATTTACACAGGCAGTGCTGTCTAAGGCTTGTCTACATTGAGCAGTGGGGCTTAGTAGAAATGAGAATCATGCCCTTAGGATTTAACCCTTTCTCCTTCCCCAAACCTACCTCTGAACGGACTAGCTGATGAATGAGTGGTAGAAGCAATGCATGGCTTCTGCACCCATAGCTTCTCCTAGCCAGCTACTGAGCCTGGACACCAGACATACCACCCAAGCATTGAGACGATGCCAGGGTGATTTCCTTCCTACTAATGGCGGGGCTCGAGGACTCAACCCGCTGTCTTTTGCCACCAACCGTCTTGACCAAATCTTGGCTTGTGAGAACATCTAATGCAGCAGCTGCCACTTGGGCAAATTCACCTTCCACTCGCACAACTGCTCCGTTCCACCCGGCTAGCACCTGCCGTTCCCCAACGGTATAAACGCGACCCCCACCAAGGCAGAAATCAGGCAGGGGCAGCCCGTTATTTTTGCCACCTTGACTTCGGCCGTATCTGAACGAGAAAATAAGGCTTCACCCAGGTATTTAGGTGCCTAAATCCCTCGTCCCTTTGAGGATCTGGGCCTTGGTACATGTGGACCCAGACCAAGGTGGGCTGCAGGGAGGGACTAGAACCCCAAACCATGGCTCTGTAGGAAGTGTTCCGCTCTGGCCCAATGGCAGGCTATAAACCCCACCCCCATCTCCCCACCCACTACCTCTCGCTGATGCGCCGACTCCTCGAGGAAGAGGAAGTTGTTCTCTGAGGCGACAATTGCAAACATGCTGATGACTTTCACGGTTTTGAATTTTGCCTGTTGGGAAGAGTCACAAGGGCCAGGGATCAGCCTGGCCTGGTGCAGAGCGGAAGCACGGGGCTGCAGGTTGAGCCCGAGGCCTGGTTTATGCTAGAAATGTAGGTCGACGGGGCTACAACCCTCGGGGGGGTGTGTGTGAAAAATCCACACCTGGGGGCTGCAACTAGGCCAGCCTAAGCCCCCCTGGGCCAGCCTAAGCCCCCTAAGCCTATGCCAGCCTAAGCCCCCCTGTAGCCACGGCTAGGGCGCCAGGAGAAGGCGGTCACCAACCTAACCACTACCAGCGCTTGGGGCGGTGGCACTACTCAAACCCTTCTGTCACTGGGGCGTGCGTCTATCCTACGGGGTTACAGCGGCCCAGGTCCTGCTCTAGCCCTGTGCTGGAGACAAGCCATCGAATAGGAGGGACCATTGTGGTCGGCTCGGCGGAGCTCCTTGAGGGACTGCCCTGAATTGATCAGAGCAGGTCTTTTAAAGGGAACTTGCACAAGGATACAGCGCCATGCAGAAAAGCAGACGGCCGTGCGTGGGAAACAAATGGCCAGCTTTTATCCCAGCAGCACCTCCAGCCCCTGCTCTGATGCCTCTTAGCACAGCAGAAGCCTCAGCCCAGATTGAGACTCCACTGTGCTAAGCGCGGCAGCCACAGAGGGAGAAACTGTCCTTGGCCCCCCCCCCATAGAGCATCCAGTCTAGACAAGATAAAGCAGGGGTCGGCAACCTTTCAGAAGTGCGGTGCCGAGTCTTCATTTATTCACTCTAATTTAAGGTTTCGCGTGCCGGTAATACATTTTCACGTTTTTAGAAGGTGTCTTTCTATAAGTCTATAATATAGAACTAAACTATTGTTGTATGTAAAGTAAATAAGGTTTTAAAATGTTTAAGAAGCTTCATTTAAAATTAAATTAAAATGCAGAGCCCCCCGGACCGGTGGCCAGGACCCGGGCAGCGTGAGTGCCACTGAAAATCAGCTCGCGTGCCGCCTTCGGCCCGCGTGCCATAGGTTGCCTACCCCTGAGATAAAGGGTGGGAGGGGAGAGGGGAAGTGACTTTGCCCAAGTTCATTGGCAGAGCCAGGAACAGAACCCGGCTCTCCCACGTCCACTTGACTGCTCCCAAAAACGACTACAGTAATGGATCCAGCTACCCTTGCTTGCCCCAGTGCTGTGAGTCGGAGGGGGTGTGTGTGTGTGTGGGGGGGGGGGTTTGTGCCGGTATGACGCGGCCGTATGTGTTACAGATAGAGACGCAGATTGAGACACTGGCTGTTATAGCTCCCCCCCACTCCGCACGCACAATATCTGGGCGCACTCACCCTCCTGAAGAAGTCATTGTGGATGACCCTCAGCAGGTGGATGGACACCTCCGTGTTCTTCTCCAGCTGCTCCAGCTCACACCTGACCGCCTGGCACCAGGAGTTGCTGCAGTTCTGTGAGGGGAGCAGAGGCGGGGCCATGAGCGCCGAACCCGCGCCAGCCGCCCCCACCGTCCCCTGAGGCAAGGGCAGGTGGGGGGGGAGGCTGGTGGCGCAGGTCTCGGCCAGCGCTGGGACGTCGCTGGTTGGATGGCAAAGAGATCAGTGTGAGGGGAATCCATCCCAGTGCACTTGACTGAAGCCAGTCTCACCGGCTGCTTGATGTTTCACAAAGGAATTTGCAACATTTGTCCCAAGCAAACATTTTTTTGCCAATAAATTGTCTTTCGAATATGTCACGGCCGGGTGGGTTCCGGACAGGATATTTTTTCCTCCTTTTCCCATCCCTCTCCCTCTCCCCACCCAGGTCATTTTTGGAAAATAACCAGGGGGTGGAGGAGAGGAAATGGAAAATCAAACAAAGGAGCAAACTGGTTGCGTTCCAACGCCTGCCCAACACCCACGACTGAACAATAGAACAAGTTTGTAAAGAAAAACCCAACCACTTCACCCAGCTGTAGGGTAACATTTTCCAAAGTGCAGCTGTGACTTTGGCTCCTGAATCCCCTTTTCAAGAGTGACGCCGGCACCTATCTCCCACTCACCGGCACTGGTGTAAGGCCCAGAGCCTCAAAGAAGTGCCGCAATACCTTTGCGGCTCTGCGTCCTAAGTACCCAAGACCTTATATAGCGTTTTAGCTAGCCGCTGCAGTGTAGACGCAGTTTTCCTGCTCCAGAGGAGCGTTCTACTGCTCTAGCTGTTCCCATGTGGGAAGGGGAATAAGCTAAACGGCACCTTTATACCGGCATCACTATGTCCACTCTAGAGGTTGGCCTGGCACAGCTAAATCACTATGGCCACGTCTCTACGGACAGCGCTGCATAGCCCAGCTGTACCGCGCCCGCTGGGCCACTGCAGCGTGTCTGGTGAAGACGCTCTATGCCGCTAACAGAGTTAAACTGGTATAAACGCTGGGTGCGGATCAGGCCCTTTGGAAAATGGGACTTAGATGCTTTTGAACAATGTCACTCCCTAACCATTATCGTTTGGGGGAGAGGGGCGTGGCAGGGCATAGCAACAGCAGAGGGAATTTAAGGAGGCCCAAAGAAATGACCTGAGCTGGAATTCAGGCAGGACACCAATATTCAGGCTCTCTTTGCCAAGGTTTTGGTGGCAGCGGTGGCGTCCGCCAGCAGTTCAGATGAGCACAAGCTGCCACTTTGGCTTGGTTGAGTTGGACGGCACCTCCCATGTTGCGCAGCAACTGGCTTCGGCTCTGCTGACCTCCCCCCCCCCTCCCCCAGGGGAGAGCGCCCCCTTCTGAATGGACTGTCCCAGTTTGGGCACACCCAAGCTTTATTTGGGGGAGATGTCCCCTCCACGCATGGATCGAGCCCGTCCCTGCTTCGTTTGAGGTCCCTGCGTGAAGGCAGTAGGGCCGCTGGCGCTGCCTGACCGTGCCGTGCCACTCACCAGTCTGTCTGCGTGCAAGAGATCTTCAGGGTGAATAGGAATCACGCCAGCCTGGCTCCGTAGCGTTGCCTCCGTCAGGTTTTGCACGACACAGGTGACCTTGAACGAGACAGCACGTGGCAGTGTGGTCGCTACAGGGCCTGGTAGGAGTATGGACTAGAGGGGGGATTTGGGGGCTGGCGTTGAACAGACAGCCCTTTGCAGGGCAGGGTATCCTACCAGATCTGCCCCCTTCTCTCTTTTCAATTATTTGAGGTGCAGAAGCACCAATGATGGAGAGCAGCAGAGAACTTAGACCTGACTTAGACCGTGCTTGAGCCATGAGCCCATTCAGCCCATGCTCCCAGCTGGAGCTGAGCTGAGCTGAGCGGGTCTAGCACATGGGGAAGGGCGGAGGGCTGGCCCGGGGCGAGAGGACTGCTCCTGCTTCTGTCTCGCAAGCCAAGGACTCACGTTGTCGGCGATGATGCGTGTGACGGAGAGGAAGTAGCTGTGCCGGAAGGCCATGGCGGGGAGGTACATTATGATGGAGAGGTTCCTGACCGTGTAGCAGCCGAGGTTCTGGACCTGCATGGAGACAGGAGCGATGCCGTTCGACAGCTGGCAAAGGGCAGGGGGCAGGTCCTAGCAGTGCCAACCTTAAGCAGCCACCCAGCCTAGGCTTGAGGTCTATGCACCAGCTGTCCAGGAAAGATCCTGGAATGGCCCAGAGGAGGTCGCCTTCAATTGTTTGCTCGGGTGGGGGGGGGGGGGGGGGGGGGGGGGGGGGGGGGGGGCAGGGCCAGTTGGCTTATGTATTTGTACAGCACCTAGCACCTCCCCCGTGACTGCTCGGCGCTATGACTCTCCATGCACCTTGCTGGACAAACCCTCCATTGGAGCCCTGGGCTCGGTTCATTAAGGGGATGCTTCGGATTGGCGACCCCTGGAGTTCAAAGACCCCCGAGCTCTCCAAGGGGCCACGCTTCACTCCTAAGGGGTCCCCCCTCTTCCAGGTGGGGTTTTCCCAGAGGCATGGCCGGAAAAGGAGCCGACGTGATCTAACCCCAGCCCCGAGAGCTGTTGTAGGGGCCCCCCCTATTCCAACCAAGCCCAGGAGCTGCTGGAGGCATTCCCCCGCTACCCCTGGTCTCCTGGGAGGAGCTGCCCCCCGCACACGCCCCCCCTCCCCCCCGCATTGCTGGTACCTTGATGGTGGTCTTGAACTCTGGCCCGACGCTGCTGGAGAAGGTGCCCGCCGGGTGCACTTCGTAGCGGTTCAGGGTGGCCTCGCTGCGGGGACACGGCATGACTGGGGGGTGATGTGGTGCAGAGCAGATCGTCCCCTAGCGCCCCGACCCTGCTGTCTCCAGACACCTCTAGCCCCCAGATCACAGGGGCTGCTGGGGACTGGGGGAGCCTGGACTAATTTGAGGGCAGGGGAGCACTGTCAGAACAGTCCCTACTAACCTGGTTTGTGGGGCAGGGAGCCCCTGATTTATCCCCCGGGAATGGGAAGGAGCAGCAATGTGTCCTCCTGTGGGGATTGGCCAATTGCAAACAGGCAGGTTTGGTGCTGGGGCTCAAGCATCTAATTGGCCAGGAGGCCACATCTGCTGGCATCTCTTGGCCATGTTTTCCTGGGGGCTTGGCCCTGGCCAAAGCAATTTGGAGACTGCTTGGGATTCTGGGAGGCCCTAGTGCTGGCCTAGTGGGTGGATGGATTTCCCTACGTCCACCTGCAGCAGGGCCAGACTGGGGAGGCGGTGCAGTCTATTAGCCCCCCCACAAATCAACTCAGACTCCGCATCGGGGTCCCCTCCCCGCCTGCATGAGAGGGGTGCCCCCGTTTAACTGACAGTGCACCTTCAAACCGGTTTAGTTCTACCAGTGCCAACAGCTGCGGTGGGAACGCTCCTTGGGCTTCAAATCAGGATCAAGTTAATTCGGAACCGGTCTAAACTCCACCACGCTAAGCCGCTCGTAAACCAGATTGAGAGCCTCCACAGACACAGGGCTTAACTAAACCGGGTTGACTTCACCTCTAACGCTGTGCAGGTTTCTCGTGTGGACAAGGTCGCGGTTCTGGCTGCTTTAATCCCATGCCAACACTCGGGCATCCACCGCCACCCGTCCCTGGATCGGCTTCCCCCAGACGGTCTCACCTGGAGAGGAAGAGGTCGGGCTCGTAGGTGACGTAGGCGAAGGGCTGCACTGTGTTATCGTGCAGGGTCTCGTTCATTTCCATGCTGTCGCTGGGAGGAAGAAGAGCGGATCGTTACATCCCCCGCCCCAGTTCCCAGCAGCTGCCCAGCCTTGGTGAAAGGCCCTGTTTCCGGTCGGATCGCTCCAGTAGGTTTAAGGGAAATGCCCCCTCCGCATTCCTGAATCAGATGCTTGGCCCATCAGGGCCAGCCAGGGCTGATACGGGAGGAACAAAGGGGGACAATTGTACCAGGGTCCCAAGCTCCTTCTCCCTCCCCCCCTCCCCCAAACATCTGTGTAAAGAAAGACATGGGAGGGGGCGAGCCCCAGCTAACACGATGTCCCGGGAGCCCCACATTTCTCTCCTCAAGCCTGGGGCCGGCACCCGGCCTCCAGCAGCAGCTAACGAGTGGAGCTGAACTGCCCCAGTCCGGATGAGCAGTGGCGGTTCTCCTCACCACCGCCCCTCGCCATCTTCACTCTCCAAGCCCCTCTGCGAGGCAGGGCCGGGCTGGGACCCCCGCTGCACAGCTGGGGCACCGCCGGCCCAGATCCACACAAGCTTCTCGGCGCCCAACAGCCGCTGCAGAGGTTCCGGTGATGAAATCTGTGGGCGTTCGTTAGGACCTTCGCTACCTCTGCGGAGCTGGGCCCGGAGTGACCTGCTCTAGGAGCCTGTGACTGAGCGGGGGATTGAAACCAGCTGCCTAGTGTCCCAGGCATCCTGTCCGCTCCTTGGTGGCGATCAGCTGACACATGGAGGTGTGACACACACACACACACACCCACTAGCCTGTTAGCCCAGCGGGCCGGAGAGGGTCAGTTCGGCCGGCCGCTCTTACCTGCTGGCCGTGAGTTTCAGCTGCGCTCGGTTGAGAAGGAAGGAGCAACTGAACTCAAACTCGAGCAGGAACTCCACCTGGGGAAAAGCAGAGCTTTCAGCCCAGGCCCTGGCCCGTCTCTGCAGCAACCCGGCGTGGGCCATGCCCAGCACTGGGGTGGGCGTGGAGACGAGAGCACTGGGTGCATGAGGGGACAGGCAGGAGCGGGAGGTCCCATTTTCACGCCAGTCTCCAAGGCGGCCTTGCAATGGTGTCAGTGACGGCGGTAGCAGGGGGCAGAGCTAGCGGTTAGGTCTAATGATTTCCTCTGCTCTCCTTTGTTCCAGCTGCTTCTCCTGCCAGGCGTGTGCCGCTGCGTCCCACTAGCCCCAGCCGCTTTCCTTCCTGCCCCCGCCTGGCTGCCTGCCAGATCAACGGCCACGCCCAGGAGCGCCTTGGGCCACAATGGGTTAATAAGCCAGCCTGTCGCCTGCGTAAACCAAGGAGGGGGGGGGGGGCGCAGAGGACAGCTTCACACCCCACCCTCCCAGCAGCCCACCAAAGGGCTGGAAGAGCAGGGGGCCGGGGGGTGGGATGGAGGGGCACTGGCAGAGGTGGGAGGTGGAACCCAGGGCGGGAAGAGCAGGGGGCCGGGGGGTGGGATGGAGGGGCACGGGCAGAGGTGGGAGGTGGAACCCAGGGCTGGAAGAGCAGGGGGCCGGGGGTGGGGGGGAGGGATGGAGGGGCACTGGCAGAGGTGGGAGGTGGAACCCAGGGCGGGAAGAGCAGGGGGCCGGGGGGTGGGATGGAGGGGCAGTGGCAGAGGTGGGAGGTGGAACCCAGGGCTGGAAGAGCAGGGGGCCGGGGGGTGGGATGGAGGGGCACTGGCAGAGGTGGGAGGTGGAACCCAGGGCTGGAAGAGCAGGAGGCCGGGGGTGGGGGGGTGGGATGGAGGGGCACTGGCAGAGGTGGGAGGTGGAACCCAGGGCTGGAAGAGCAGGGGGCCGGGGGGTGGGATGGAGGGGCATCGGCAGCTCTCAGGTTGAAAGCGCGGGAGGGGGCCAGGACTGGAGCTACGGGTCAGGAAAGCAGCCGAGCGGGGGCGCGAGCCAGGATCCCGGCCCTTTAACCAGCAGTACGAATTCACTCAGAGCCAAGACAATAAGGGCTTCGGCCGGACTCACCTTTGCCAGGGACCTGAAGACGGGGTAGCTCACGCTGCAGGCGCGGGTGTGCGGGGAGGGGGCCGCGCATTCAACCTTCACCTGGGTTTCCCCCTGCGGGAGCAGACAAACCCTTCACCATCCCTGCTCCCTCCATCCAGCAATGGGGCGGGGCGGGGGGGCAGGCCTAGGTCAGGGCCTCGGCCCGGCTCTTGCTTTACCCTGCCTGGCAGGAGAGGCGGGTCGGGGCCCCTTTCCCCCATGCATTAAGCTGCTTTAGTCAACACCTCTGTTGCATTCCAGTCACATGGGGCGGCGTGAGGCTGGCTCCTGGCACCTAGATGGGGGCCCGTCCCCCCTGACCTCGCACGGGCAGGAGGCACGTACCGGACTGGGAGGACCAGTGCTCCAGTCCAGCCCAGCCTCACTTCTGTGCACTGCTCTCTGCAACGTGCCATCCCTTCCCCGCAGATCCCCCGCCTCCAGCCTCCAGCCCTGGCTCCCAGCGAGCGACCCACCTTGAGCGAGAGGCTGGAGAAGTGGAGGTTTTTGGAGAACCAGAACTTCAGGCTGGTGTTGTAGGCGTTTTCCTTCTTGTTCTCCAGGACCACGTCCACCAGAACCTTCCTCTTCCCTTTGCGGATAACGTGAGGCTTCTGCCTGAAACGGGAAAGGAGGCGACGATTCAGCGTCAGACTGGGGGCAGCTTTGGCCGGGCGGCTGCTGCACCGTCCGTCCTGGGGCACTGAGACACGCCTGGGGCGAGGCCTGAACCCGCAACCTCGGGATCTAAAGCCCCTGCTACCTCAGCTAGAGAGCTCATCCACCGGCTGAGACTGACCCCACTATACACAGAGTGGCCTGTGTTCTGCATCCATCGCCACGCATCCGTTACGGCTTGCAAAGCTCCCTGCGTCTCGGGGGAAGCCAGGCTCAGAGCAGACAGTGGCTGGGCCAAGGGCCCCTGCAAGTCCGTGGCGGAGCAGGGAATAGACTCCAGGCCGCTCCGTTCCCGGGGCTGCCTTACCTGGAGCCGGCGAGATCCGTGCTAGCCTGGAGCACCAGGTCCGTGACGCACTCATTGTCCTCTCCGCAGTCCTTGAAGAAGGGGATCTGAAAGCAACGGAGAGGGGTCTCTGTTGGCCACCAACAGGCTACGGCTCAGCGGGAGGCGCTGGGCTGTTATCCGAAGTCCGTGTGGGGCGGTGAGGCTGTCTGCAAGGCGGCTGTGGCCAGAGTAGATGAAGAGGATTCCAGCTCATGCATTTTGCCCCACCCAGCTCAGTCTCCCCCATCCTCTTCCTCCCGCAGAGCCTTCAGCGGCGGGGCCGTTGGGAGACGCACGGGGAACGCTCTGAGCCAGAGTTTAAGGCCAGAAGGGATCATCTTGTCTGAGCTCCTCTGTGTCACCAGCCGGACCCGCCCAGCACCCGCACACTCAACCCAGCCACTGAATGTAGACCCAAGTATTACAGCTCCCAGGAGACTAGATGACTGGCTTTCGAACCACACCAAGACATAGCCAGAGTCTAGAACTGCACCCCCCACCCCAACAGAGAGTCTAGAACCACCCACCCACCCAGTCTAGAACCACAAACACCAACAGAGTCTAGAACCACCCATCCACCCAGTCTAGAACCACAAACACCAACAGAGAGTCTAGAACCACCCATCCACCCAGTCTAGAACCACAGGCACAAGTCTAGAAGAGCCCACAGGCTACTGGGATCCATTTCCCAAGGGCACCTTCCGATGTTAGTTTCATCCTCCACATCTCTCTGTGTTTTTGGAGGCAACCCCCTGCCCCTTTCTGCTGTCTACAGGAGGTGCTACCCAGCCCCCAAGGCAGGTGCCAACTGCAGAGAAGGGGGACAAGGGGAAAAAAGGTTCAAAGTGGCCGTATCCAAAGCCTTGCCCAGCTCCCAATCCCAAGAGGTGGGATCCCGGCTGCCCAGGCTTGTTAATGACCCGGAGCAAAGGGACAGGCCGAGTGCTCACCAGCTTCTTCACAGTGGTGGACGATCTCTCATCCAGCACGGGGCCTGGGTCAGAATCGCTCAGAGCAAACTTCACCGTCATGCTGACCGGCCTCAGGTAGTCCGTCGTGTCCTGCCGGGAGGAAGGAACCTAGGCTAGCTTCCCTTAGCCACCCACCGTCCCCCGGGAAGGATGCCAGCTTTGCTTGAGACCCGCTGGACTCCATGCTTCGGCAAGAGGGTATGGAAACACTTCCCCTGGGGCATTATGGGATTGAGGGGGTCACCTTCCTCTGAAGCATCCGATATTAGCCATAGCTGGAGGCAGGGTAGCTTAGCTAGGCCAATGGTGGGATCCATATAACTGGGGGTGACGTGACTTACAGATCCCTAAGTGGCCTGGGACTGACCCTTCTCTCCCCGGGCCATACTCTCCAACCTGGGTCCCCCTTGTTATAAAAGAGGGGGCTGCCGGCCGGGCATTCGCTGGGAGCCTGGAACTTGGGAGCTTGGAGCGGTGTTCTGGAGCAGAATCAGGAGGCTTAGTGGCTGGCTGAGCCCCTGTGACACGGACGATTTCCGGGCTGCTGAGGCTTACGTTTAATTGTATTTATTGCATAATTCGTTATGCTAACGGGCCTGGAGCCTCAACTGGGCCTCGGGATTATTTTAAGTCTAAATCAAGAGCAAGTCAATCAATAACTCCCCGGCCAGGTAGCTGAAAGATGGGATGAGTCGCAGGAGGAAACCCAAATAGGACGACAAATGCTTTGATCCCGGGGGGCAGGACAGCGCCCCTCCCCCATTGGGCAATGGCACATAGAGCAAGAAGGATCAGGCGGTCCTAAGGGAGGCAGTGTGGTCTAGTGGGTAGAGCACCGGGCTAGGACTCAGGAGACCTGGAGCAAGGTGCTTCCCCGCTCTGTGCCTCCGTTTCCCCTCCCACTCTTTCGACTGCCAGCTCTTAAAAGGGCAGGGACCGTCTCTCGCTAGGGGTCCGTCTACGCTGCCCTCAGTGGCGTGACTGCAGCACGGGCAGACAGACCCTGTACCTTAGCCGGCTCGGGGACCCATACGCCAGGTCCCTGAGTATGCGCTAGCCCGTGTTTGCCGGCAGATAACACCTCTGCTTGCAGCGCAGTGTAGCCTCAGGGTCCGTGTGCAACAGCGGGGCCGCTGGGTGCTGTTGTAATACCGATGCTGTACAGCAGGAGGCAGGAGGCTCCATCTCTCCCTTCCTACCCCTCCCAGAGTGCCGCCCCCACCCCCCGTACTCACGATCACGTGGAAGGGGAGCGGCTCGCAGGCTGCCCTCCCCACACTGGCTCGGAGCCGCTTCTGCACCAGCTTCTGGGAGGTGTCGTCGAACACGGCCCTGGCGCCGAACTTCCTGTCGTCCAGAGACACGCTGTACTTGATCCCTGCGCCGACAAGGGGGAGGAGTCACGCCGGAGTCCACAGCACCGCGTACCAAGCCGGGGGCGGGCGCCGGGGCCCCGCGCCACTCACCGAAATGCCTGTCCCCCCGGCCCGGGGACCTGGAGGTGCCATGGAAGCAGACGGTGGCCGTGACGCACACGGAGTCCTTGCCGTGCCTCTGGCAGTTCTTCTGGAGCACGTTGATGGAGGCGGGCTTGACGGCCAGCGAGGCGTTGACCTGGACGATCCTCCGCGACCTGGCCCCCGGGGACCACACGGTCAAGACACTGGATCCCTAGGGCGCCCCGGCCTCCCACCGGGGCCAGCTGAGCCCTCCCTCTGCAGCCGTTTGTCCAGCCGCAGGGGAAACTAGCGCACAGGGAAGCTAGAACCGGACGCGCGATACTTTGTGCCCAGCTCCTCTAGGGTACTCAGCCCCCCTAAAGAGGCCTGAAGGTGGGTGGAACTGCTCCCCCCCCCCCGAGACGCACCCCTGCAATGGGGGCCTCCCTCCACGCCTCCTGCCTTGTGTTAGCTAAGGCAGTGTGGCCTAGTGGTTAGCGCACTAGGCTGGGCCTCAGGAGACCTGTGTTCTATTGCCCAGCCCTGCTGCTGGGCGACCTCAGGCAAGTGACTTCCCCCTCTCCGTGCCTCAGTTTCCCCATCTGTACAATGGGGATAACGACCCTGAGCTCCTTTGGGAAGCGCCATCGGCTGGTCCGACACACTCGCCAGCTGTCCCGCTCGGCCCCTCCGCGGCGGGAGGGAGCGACTCACCGCAACACCACGGCGGCTCCCTGGGCCCCGACGGCCAAGTCCACCAGCTCGTCCCCGTCCAGGTCCATCTGCCCGTCCACGCTGCGGCCGAAGTAGCTCAGACTCGGGTGGAGGGACGAGGCTTCGATCCGCTGGCGGGTAAGTGGGGAGTTAGTCACCGGTGGAACAACGGCCCGGGCACCACAGACACAGCCAGGTTTAACTCATTCTCCCAAGAGGCAGCGTGGCCTAGTGGTTAGCGCATCGGCTGGGGACTTAGGGAGCCTGGATTCTATTCCCAGCTCTGTCACTAACCTACTGGGTGATCTGGGGCAAGCCACTGTCCCGTTCTGTGCCTCAGTTTCCCCACCCATGCTTTGTCTGGCAGGCTGTTTGAGGCAGGGAGCATCTCATACTAGGTGTCCATGCAGCACCCAGCACAATGGGGCCCTACCTTCTGGGTGCACCAGTGTAGTAATAACAACACCCTAAGGCCCATTAGCGCCAGCCCCCTGGGGAGCCAGCAAGGTGTTCAGGGAGATCCGGGCTGCTCTGACTTGTGCCAGGCACTGGACCAGCACCCAGAGAAACCCAAAGGTAGCTTTAAGCCCACCCACCCTCCTGCCCCAAGAGCTCCAGCCGGGAGATCCCAGAGTCTCTGCCCGGCCAGCGGGGAAGAATCCCTGTTGGTGTTTCTAACCCTGGAGCCCCGTCTCTTCCCCAGGGCGAGGGGACATGGTCACCTCCTGGGACACCCAAAAACTGCCCTCGCTGGACCAGACAGGCGTCTGCATGATGGGCAACCCCCGCAACCCACCTCTGTGCTGAATCTGAGTGCAGGAAAATCCTGCGGCACCTCAAGGGCAAGCGAGTCGAGAGGATTTTGGTGCCATCTGCCACCAGGGGGCAGCCCAGCCACAAACAAAACCCCACGACTCTTTCTTCAGCCCTCACGCCTAAGGCCACCCTGCAAAGTTGGGGCTGGTTAATTCCTCCGCCAATGGCCCCCTATGCGGCGGGTGCCAGAGTGGGACCCCTATAGCCAGGCCCCAGATCCTCGCCTATGGAAATGAATAAGAGTTAGGAGCCTTAATACCCTGGAGCATCGGGGCCCAGATATTGAACACGGGATGGTTTCCTGGGAATTTGTCGGGGCTGGCGGTGGAGAAAGGGTGCTTGGTGAGGGGCACTGTGGCAGGTGGGTGGAGGGAGGGTCTAGTGGTTAGAGTTGGTGGGGGTGGGGGCTGGGAGTAAGGACTCTTGGATTCTGTTCCCAGCACCAGGAGGGAAGTGGAGGGGGGCGGGCGCCAGGAGTCAGAACTCCTGCGTTCTGTTCCCACCCCTGCCACTGACTCAGGCTATGACTTGGGGCATGTCACTTCCCCTTCCCGTGCCTCAGTTTCCCCATCTGGAAAATAGGGGTGAACATTACCCAGCTCACTTGGGGATATGGGGCAAAAAGACTTTAATGAATTAACATTAGCGAAGCACTTTGAGCTCCTCAGGGGCTAGAGATAGCTGCAAACCTGGCATGACATTATCCATCCATTATTAACAGCAGTTAACCCCCTTGTTTACAGTAGGTCCTAGTGTAATGGAAGGATTGGTTTTAGGATCCATACAAGTCTCTGGATCTAAATCCTCCTTAACAGGGCTGGGCTATTTCTATACGTGCTCTCAGACACCCTCCGTCCCGCCCAAGTGACTGACCTGCTGGTAGTGCGGCAGGATGGTGCCCCGGGAGCCATGGTAAACGTACACGGCCCCCCGGTGGCCGTCCTCCAGGGGCGCTCCCACCACCACGTCGTTAAAGCTGTCGTGATTGAGGTCGGGCACGGCTGCCAGGGAGTATCCGAAGCGGGAGTCCTGGGGCTTCTTGTCAGCAAGCAGGGTCCCGTTGAACGTCAGGAGCAGCTGGGATGTGGAGAAGGAAGCGAAAGGGCCTTTACGCCCTCCAAGCCAGATTCAGCCTCTCTCTGCACCTGCCAGGTCCCCGGCCACGTCTACCGGGAGCCTTTGATCATGTCGCCCTCCCGGGCTAGCCCTAGCAATTACAACAACCTACTACTTTCCCGCAGTCAAGAGTTAGCCACACCTACTCTGTCCTGCCCCCCCAGTGGTGGCAGAGCCACATCTAGAGGCCCATGAGCCTGCTACCAGAGCTGGTCTTTTAGCTCAGGACGTGTTTTAAAATCCAGAGGCCTCAGGTTCAATCCCCCCTGCCGACATCCAGGGGTATGGTGTTAAAACGGCAGGAGCAGAACTTCAGCAGAGAGCGTGTTTGTTTTCGGGGTGAAGGGTGGGGTCTATCAGCCCCAGGAACCAGACACATGGCTTCTCTTTCCCCTCTGCTGGCTCGCATTCCCGTTCCTTCCCCTTGCAAGCCAGACAGCAATGTCTTTATATGCACAAATACCCCACCCAACCAGGGAGCAAGGTAGGGTGGGCGCTGTAATTTACCTGTCCCACTTTGTAGATATAGACCCGGCCTGTTTCTTTGCTCTGACCTCCCAGGTACATTGGGGCGGCGACCAGCAGGACGTCCGTGATTCCGTCCCCGTTCACATCCACAGGACACACTTCGCTGCCGAAGTACGATCCGATCTGCAAAGAGGGTAGATTGGGGGCGGGGGGGGGGGCATCAGGAGGCAGCGAGCCCTCATCTTCCTGCCTCCCCAGCATGCTCAGTGACAGCCTTGCTCTCTGCACCACTCAGGTCTTGTCTACACCCAGACGTGGCCTCAATTTAACAATTGGCGCTGAATTAACTGAAGCTGGAACCGGTGCCAGAGGCCATGTAGACGCTCTGTTAAGCCAGACAGAAACTGGTTTAACTTCAGTTGATTCTGAGCCAAAATGGGTTTGCACAGATTTAGCTGAAATCGGGTTAAAACAAATCAGTTAAACCAGTTCCACTTCCTCATGTAGACAAAACCCCAAACTAACTTCAGGAGATAACGGGTGGGAAGGGGGGGGTGGAATGGAATGGAAAACTGCATCATAATGTTCAGCCACTAGGTGGCACTGTGTGTAACTTTACCAGAGCCAGGACTAGCCAGAGCAGCTGTAACCTCAGGAGAAATCTCCATGTATCTGGCATTAACGGGGGCAGAAAGGGGTGTATAATTCAGACTGATGCGTCACCATGGGCGGGGCCACCCCCTTTTTTATACGCTCACACGTGCACTTGTGCACGGTGGGAATTTTTCACTGAATGCTTTTTTTCCTGGAAAAATGCAGATTCACCCAACCCCAAACCTGATCCCGAAGCAGGGTCGGGCTCGAGGAAATCTGATTTGAAAAAACGTTGGGGGGAGGGTCAGCATTCTCCCAGCCACAGGCTGGCCTTTTCCAGCTTTCCAATGCCAAGTGGCTTTTCAGTTTGACATTTAAGCTGATTAGAGTGGAAAAAAGCTGGGGCGGAGGGCAAAATTGAAAGGAAATGTTTGGATGGCCCTGGAAGGAGGGAATTGGCAGGTTTCTGGTTTGTGGCTATTTTCAAGTTTTCATCCCAGTTCGAGATGGGGAAAAATGTTGAAATATTCCCAGGCTGCAAAAACTGTCTCCTGCCCAGTTCGAACAGCCCGCGCTTTCCACCCGGCTCCCGTAACCCAGCCCCAATGCCACAGGCTCTGGATTCACAGGCAAGTCATTGGAGGAGCGGAGATTGACCCTGAGGGGTCTTTCTAGAGAGACAGGCTCAGCCCAACCCCACGCTGCCTGCCCGGCCCCTACCTGCTCCCCAGTGAGGGCCTGGGATATGACCACGCGTCCGCTATTGCTCATCTCGAACAGGATAACCTTCCCCTTGTGCTTAAAACGCGGTGCCCCCGCCACGTAAAGACACTTCCCGTTCCGGAGCCGGACCGAGGAGACTGCGTAACCTGTCACGGAGAGAGGGGACCCCGTCAGCTCTGCCTCTGGCACCCCGAGACGCTCTATGCTGCAGAGAAGATCAGAGCTGTTCTACGGGGTGGGCCGTGGGTTCCTGGGACGGGGAGGGGGGGCAGGCAGCTGGCCAGCTTTGGGGTTTGGTTGGCTGACACAGAGAAGTGGGTTTTACTGATCAGTGGCGCTGCCTCCCGGGGCGTTAGTCCGAAGACGACCCTTCCAGAGAGAGAAGAATGGGGCAGGGACTGTTTCTTTGGTCTGTGTTTGTACAGCACCTTGCACCGTGGGGGGCAGCAAGGTGCCACCACAATGCAAATGAAAAGAAATTAACAATACAATGACTAAAGGCACAGAGTTGTTCCCCGGCCTAGTCTTCTAGAGCCAGCCAGCTCTTCTTTTCCTCCGGGGCCCCTGGAGAGATGTGTTTCCCGTGCGTTGTTCCCCCCAGCCCAGATTTTCCCGGGCCGTCCTGATTTGGACAGAACTGGGGTACGGGCAGCCATGGGGCACATGCCTATCGGGGCTGGTACCTCACCCACTCGTGTCACAGAAGCCAGCTGGCAGCTAACACTGGCTTCCAGACCCAGCAGGGATTGTCCTTTTGTTCCGTTTGTACAGAACCCAGCACCAGGGGGTCCTGCCCCATGGCTGGGGCTCCCAGGCGCATCCACAATACAAGGAATAAATCCCACCACCTTAGGGCCAGGTTTTCAAAGCCAGTTAGGCACTTACAGATGCAGGTTGGTGCAGAGAGGGATTTGCAAGAGCATCTACGTGAGTCAGGCACCTAACCCCCTTGGGAAACCTTGTGTTGAGCCGGGTGACCTAGCGGAGACGGGATCGACATCTCGTTATCGATCCCTCGAGACATTCCACGCCCTGCAGCCCATGAGACATTTCTAACCCATGTGCCCTAGGCGCTTGGCTCCTCCCCCAAAGGTCACATGATAACGAGAGGCGGGACAATAGAATCCCAAGGCTGCTCAGCCCCGGGAGAAGAGGGCTCGGGCCGACGGCGCCACCTCACCTAGGTAGGCCGCGTGGTTCTTCAGCTCCAGAGGAAACTCCTTCTCGAAGGCTTTCCTGGGCGGGATGACCCGGCCGTGTCTGCTCTCCTTGAGGACGGCGCCATCCCAGTCGTACGCCCCCACGGTGCCAAAGAGGATCCCGTCCTGGCAGGGGCATGGAGGAGAGAAGATGGGAAACAGTGATGTTTCTGTTACGCCAATCCCTTGGCCACGAGCCCAATTTACGTTCCCCTTTGCAGGTCCCCCTGGAAGACAGTCAGTTCCTTGTGCTGTTCCTCAGTGGAAAGGGGATTCTGAGGCACAGAGAGGAGAGGTTATTAGGATAACTTTCCACTTCTGCAATTGCTTTCTAGAGAAGTCCTTCGTAACAGATGCAGGCAGTGACTGATATAAGGAGACAACATGGTCCGGTAGTTGGGACACCTTGGCCTGGGTTCTCTGGGTGACCTTGGGCAGGTCCCTTCCCCTCTCTTTGTGCCTGTTTCGCCTTTGTCTCGTCTATTTAGATGGTAAGGCCTCCAAGGTCAGGGATACTCTTTGTATGTACAGCACCAAGCACAGTGGGAGGTTCATTTAATCTGCCTCATTGCAAAGGGATGGATTATATGATTTTGAGCCCCCTTCTAGCCCTACATGAGGGGGAGGGATAGCTCAGTGGTTTGAGCATTGGCCTACTAAACCCAGGGGTATGAGTTCAATCTTCGAGGGGGCCATTTAGGGATCTGGGGCAAAAATCTGTCAGGGACAGTACTTGGTCCTGCTGCGAAGGCAGGGGGCTGGACTTGATGACCTTTCAACTCTATGAGATAGGTATTTCTCCATATTAAATTAAGCCAACCAGCAGCAGCCTTACCTCCAGCAGGTGGGTTGAGAAGCCGATCTGGGACATCTCCAATTCAAAGGAGCTTTCGTTATATCCATGAGTCCCTGGTGGGGAGGGGGGAAGAGAGAGGAAAAAATCAGCATCATTTTGGGTAACACAGCACAGGAAGATGGCCAGGGACATTCACCTATGAACTCTCACATTTGTCCTGGACCTTCTAACAGGATGCAGGGCCAGGAACAGCCGCTTTGATCTGTAGAATGCTAAGGGGAACTGGAGAAAGAGGGTCCATGTTTCAGGGAGGACCTAGGTTGGTGTGGGAGAAGGAGGTCAGGAAATGCTCAGATGTGACACTGGCCTGTCAGCGCATAGTATAAAGTTCTGTTTTCTCCTACAATGCTGCAGCACCCCCACGTTTTGTGCAGGATCCCAGCTGCCGGCCCTGCTCCCGGCTGCTGTCCCCACATCTGGGGGGCTCTGCTGCTGGGCCCAGTCCTGGCTGCCAGCCCCAGGTCCCGGCCGCCGGCCCCTGGGACTCCGCTGCTGCCCCGATCCGCCAAACGCAGTTACCTTCGAGGCTGAAGATCCTGTCCCCTAAGGCGTCCACAATGTCGTTCAGGGCCGCCTCGTCGCTCACGTTGAAGAAGTATTTCTCATCGGGGTCGCTGGCGATGTACTTGATTTCGCTGATGAAAGACTGGGGATCCTGCTGTCGGCGCATGTAGTGACCTAGGACCTGAGAAGCCAGGGCTGTTGAGGACTGTGTCACCTTCACCTGGTTACTCACTGTCTAACATGGCACACTCTAAAGGGGTCGGGCAAGAGCCCCTTAACGTGAGCTGGTTGGAAAATGTGTTTTTCCCCCTCTCCCAGTGGAAAATTTCAATTTGGCAATTGCCACCACAGTGCCTCATGGGAATTGTAGTTCAGCTGCCTCTTGCTCCCATTCTCTTCTATAGGCCAGGGTCACTGGTTGGACTACATCTCCCAAGATGCACCAGTCTACCCTCTTCGAGGAAGCAGTTGCACCATGGGAGTCTTTGGCCATGGTGCAACATGGGAAATGTAGTTTGGCTGCCTCCTGCTCCTCTATAGGTAGGTTTGGAAGGATTAGCTTTTTAGTGGGTAAATGTTAAACGTTGACTTCCCCGAAAACACACAAACCAAGAAAAAAATATTTCCATTGATAATAATTGAAATTTACAGATGGGCAAAGTAAGAAAAATGTTGCTTGAGAACTTATTAGAGTTAGATATAGGGCTATTTACTTTGTATAGTTTGAGATGTGATGTTGACAATTTGTGTTTTAATCTTTATAAAGCCGTCACTTTTTCAATCTCCAGGTCATTAAATAATTATTGCCTGACCCCCGTGTTGTCTGACCCCTCCCAATGTCCCACAACTGTGAACATTTAAATGGCTAAAAATTGAAAAAGTGCTTCAAAACAAACATTGTTATTATCCGTCGAAAGTATAAAAACTAAAAATTGAGTTTGGCCAAGCCCATCTATTGGCTGGCAGCCGCTGGGTGGACTACATCTCCCATGATGCACCACAGTCTTTCTCTTGGAGGCAGAAGTTGCATCATGGGAGTCCCTGGTCATGGTGCAACAGGGGAAATGTAGATCAGGTGCCTCATGTCCCCGATCTCCTCCACGGGCCAGGCTCCCACAGTGAGAAGAGTTGACACAGGAAGAGGAGGGAGGTTTCCCCGGATAAAATTCCCCATCCCCATCAACCAGTCCAGAGCATGAGAATCAGACAAGCCGGGCTGGTGCATTCGCACAGCACTAGCCCATGCCCCAGCCACATCGAGTCCCTGGGCGCTGCCCACTCACCGCAATAGCATAGCGCGTGATGTTGCGTTTCTCACATTCAGCCAGGGCCTCCGGCAGCTCATCCCCGTCGTGGGACTCGCCGTCGGTCACCACGATCATGAGTTTGGTGGCTCCTTCCCGGCCCCCCCTCTCCGGGCTGAAGGCCTCCGAGCTGCCACAACAGAGGGAGAAGACACAGACTGAGGTTCTAGCCCTGGCTGAGGCAGGGTCACACGCTGTGAGAGGCCCAGTTCCTAACCCTGCCCTATAAGGTGCTGCCAGTGAGTGGACCAATTGTGGTGGTGGACCCCCACCGTGCTAGGGGCTGTACAAACCCCCAGTGAGAGCCTTGCCCTGACAAGCTTACAATCCAAAAAGAACAGACAAAAGGAGAGAGGGGAAACTGAGGCACCGAGACAGGAAGCAACTCACCCAGGGTCCCCCATCTGGTCAGTGGCAGAGCTGGGCATAGAGCCTAGGTCTCTGGAGCCCCAGTCCGGTGCCTTCTGCGCCATGCCTGAACTGGGCTGAGACCCAGATTTCATTTCCACTTAGCAGCATGCAGCTCTTCTTCCGCAAACCCACCTTCAGGCCAGCTCTGCACTGCAGATGGGGCTCTGTCGGTCCGGAGGTGCGATCCCCCGACTGACCCAGCTGTGCTGGCAAGTACCCTCATGGCAGACACAGCTTACGCCAGCAAAACTGCGCTTTGGCCATGGCAGTTTGCTCCGGTCAGGGGAGAGGATGTGGAATAATAACCAGGCCGGTGGAGAGAAATTTGGGGCCCCGGTACGTCATGTTCTCTGGAACCCCACCCCCGTTGTTTCTGGAGAGATCACTAGTTAATTTACTCAGACATTACTGATGTTTTGGGGTCCCCCCGATCTCGGGGAGCTGGTACAATTGCCGCCTATTAGCCCTGAGAACAACCAAACGCGCAGCTTTACCGATACAAGCCATGTCTACACTAGGCGAGCGCTGCTGGTATCAGATACTGATCTAGCTACCCAGGGCAAAGTGCTCCTGGCACGCACGGGGCTTCAGTCACATCTTGTCCTAGAGGACGGAGTAAGAGCGCGTTTTCATAGGCTGATCCCTGGGAATCTGTAGCAAAGGTCCTTCTACACCCCCCCTCCATCCCATAATCCCTGATCCCCTCCCAATCTTTAACAGATTCATCCTCCCCAGCCTCCTGGGAGCCAGAGCAGGGCTATTATCTCCACTTTACAGCTGGGGAAACTGAGGCACCGAGCTGCTAAGTAACTTGCCCAAGGTCACGCAGGGAACCAAGCAGGGGCTTGAACCTGGGTCTCCCCCATCCTAGGGAAGTAGTACTCTTCCTCTCAGTAGCCACTGTCTCCTCTCCAGTTGGGAACAGCGCTCCCGTTACCAGCCTCCCACCAGCTTTCCCCCAGTCCCAGTCTCAGCTCCCGAGAGGCCTGGCACTGCAGCCCTGCTACAAACTGCGCTGCCTCTTGCTCTCACCTCGGGCGCTTCGCCCTGGCGCCATTAGCGCGAGCCACGGGACCAGCTGGCCCTTTCATGAAATCTGCCCCCACAGACCCCCTCCGAGTCCGACTTCTACCCCCACTTCCCTTCCCGGGCTCCACAGAGTCAGTTACGGGCAGCTGGGTGAGTTTGTTGAGCCTGATCAGCAAGGAGCAAAAAAGACCTCAGAGGATGCACAGGGTTAGCTTTTGGGCTGGAAGAGAGCTCTGGGAGCCGTGCCGTCCAAAGGCCACGCACTTGAGATGCCGGAGGTTCAGTGTGTTGGCATCTGCTAGAGGAGTCTTAAAAACTAAATTCCTGTCTTAACAAACCTAAGGCACTTAAGAGATGAGTGAGGACTTGCCCTTCCTGGGCTGCATTTCTCCTTCCCCACACTGTTGTGCTGGGTTGTTGTTCTCCACCCCTGAGCTGGCTGCATTTCGGTGCCGTCAGCCACACACAGTTTGTGCCGGGTGTTGGGATCCCAGAGCTGTATAAGCACCAAGATACTTTGCCATCATCTCCCTGCAAGAGGCCCCCCTTTTCTCTGGTTCTGCCTGGGGAGGAAATACCATGAGAACAGGGAATCGAGGAACTTTCTGCTCCTGGAAATTCACCCCAGAATGGATATGGCGCTTAGGCAGCTAAGAAGTGCAGAGACCCCACACACCCAGCTCCCATGAGAAATTCCTTCCGCCACTCCCCGTACCAGGCCTTGTGGATAGCGAACGCCGTGCGAGTCTCCCGGCCCTCCTGCCGGCTGATGTTCTTCGCCGCCTCCACCACTTCTTCCGCCGTCTGGTAATCCCAGAGGGTCCATTCGTGGACAGCTTTCTCCCCGTACTGCAGCACCCCCACCTATAACAGAGGAGGCACGTTCAGTGGTGCTACAGGCAGCTCGGTGCTAAGTTATCCCTTCTGCATGCGAAGGCTGGGGTAGGAAGGGGAGGGCAGTGGATTGGGATTCGAGAGACAAGGGCTCAGTCCATGGCCTTCAGCAAGTCAGTTGACCTTCCCCTTGTGGGTGTATTGAGGACTGTGTTGGAATTGCAAGCTACCGCTTTAAGAGCGGCCGGGGGGGGGGGGGTCCTGCTTGCATGCTAGAGGGCTCTGTAGCAAAGTGTGGGAGCAGCGTCAGGCAGCACAGCAGGCAGCCAGTTTGAAAAGAGCCCACTTACAGCAAGGTGGGGTCAGTCATGTGTCACTGCATTAGGGAGCAGCCTGTTTTGTCTCTCTCTGTTTTGGGGTTATTGTTCTGAATTCTAAGCAATAAAGTCATGTTACATTGCAACCTTCCAGCAGGAATATTTATGTTTTTATCTAAGTAAGTGTGTGTGTGTGTGTGTGTGTGTGTGTGTGAGAGAGAGAGAGAGAGAGAGAGAGAGATATCGGCTGTGGGGATGAGAGGCAGCAGGAAGTCAGGAGAAGCAGTTGTGAGCGTGATTTGGAGGGAAAGATGAGACAAAGCCTGTTGGGCACAGAGCTCGCTGGAGGGGCAGAGGTGGCATTGTCTGAGCAAGGAAGCTGCCTGCTGTTTGTTTCTGCCATGCTCGGGAATGGAAGACAGGACTCTGTGGACATATTTTTGTGAAGAAACAAGGATACCTCTGACTCGTAGCACTGAATTCTTATCCTGACAGAACCCGCCCTGCACAGCCCAGAACACTGGCTAACTGCGCAGGCCAAAGGGGCAAACATCTCATCAGGCTGATTAGTTCAGGTGCGAGGTTGCAGACTGGTCTGGGTGTGTATCCCAGACGGGATGCTGCATTGTTTGCCTCTCTCATAAATCCTCCAGCCAGAGGAAATCCTCTCTCCTTTGGCTAACGTACTAGAGCAGCGAAGAGCAAAGGGGGCAGAGGGGACGCGCAGTCAGACTCCAAGTGCTCGCTAGGGGCGGATTGGAAGATCTGTATGCAGGGAGCTAACACAGGGCAGGCGTCCGTCCAACACACCAACGGGAGGGGGGGAAATCCGTGGCATCGCGGTCCCGTCCGTCGGTTGGTGGGAGCTGAGATAGCAATAACAAAGCTGGCTTTTGCTTGGGTGACTCCAGGACACCCGGCCTTGAATGAGGTTTTGCCTTTCAGCCCTGGCCTGTGCCGACTCAGCAGAGCGGGCGTTCTCCACCCCCACCCCTCAAACACACACGACAGCTCAGAGGTCAGGCTCTGTTTCCGCCTCTTTTCTTTACGTTTCCTGTTTCCCATGGGGTGGGATTTCTTGCCCCCCCCCCGGAGTGGACACAAACCCTGGGGAGTGGGGAAAAAACGGATGCTGACCAGAGTGTCAGTGCAGGGCATTGTGGGACCAGGCCAGCCGCAGGGCATGATGGGACTGGGCTAACGCCAGGGCCACAGCGAGGAAAGGCATTCTGGGAGTACAGCAGAGGGTATGAGCAAGGCATTCTGGGAATGCGCTGATTGCAGAGCCAGAGCAAGACTGGACATTTGGGGAGCAACGTGGGGGCCAAAGGCAGGCAAGGCATCCTGAAGAGAGGGGCTGGGTGCAAGGAATTCTGGGGGCAGCAGGGCAGGGTCAGAGGCCCTGTCTGGGCTCTGCAAAGGAGCACGTCCGCCCAGCCATTGCTGCTGATGGCTCAGGTTGGAAGGGGCCCCCCCTTGCAGAGGCTCCTGGGTTTGGCCTGCAGAGTATCCCAACCACCGGCCCTGCTGCTGGGAGGAGCTGAGCCCCAGCGCCCGTGGGAGCAGCGTGGGTGTGCCACTCCTCTCAGGATCAGGCCCTTGGACGGGAATCGGGACCCGTGGGAGGGTGGGGGAAGGGGAGGCAGTTAGCCACCACTGCGGCCCTGAGTCAGCCCGCCTGCCCCCTGTGAGTCAGCCCCGTGCCACCGCAAGCCAGCCAGACTCACCGTTTCCTTATTTACTCATCCTGAGGATGTGGGGAAGGGGGCGGGTGGCTGGCGTTTGAGGGGGAAGCATGTTTCCTTTGATCTCCTTGGGGGGGGCGGAGGGAGGGGGCTTTTCGGCTCGCCAAGATGCGGACTCCCAGCTTCACTTCAGCCTCAACCCTCTCCTGCCCTCCTTACTCCCCTGCCTCCCACCTTCCCTGCCCTGTCCCCCAACCTGCCTTCCTTACGCCCCCTCTCCTTCCCTCAGCTAGATTTATGGCGGGGGGTGGATCAGCCCTCCCTCTGCTCGCTCCGCCTTTCCCCTCGTCTGTCTTGTCTATTTCAGTTGTAAACTTTCTGAGGCAGGGACGGTCTCTGAACAGTGCCTGGCCCAAAGGGGCCACGTTCTCACCACTATGGTAACGCAAATCAGCAGAAGTGAGGCCTTATCTACACTGGGACGTTACCAGCTGCATCAGTGCCCCCCCTAGAATAGACACCATTTGCACAATTTATCCCAGTCTGCACCCGCAAAAATTAGACGAATGATTCTCAGCCAGGGGTACGCAAACCCCACGGGGTACGCAGAGGTCTTCCGGGGGTACATCAACTCAACTAGATTTTTGCCTAGTTTTACAACAGGCTACATAAAAAGCACCAGCGAAGTCGGTAGAAACTAAAATTTCATACAGACACTGACTTGTTTATGCTGCTCTGTACACACTGAAATGTAAGGACAATATTTATATTCCGATTGAGTTATTTTATAATGATGTGGTAAAAATGAGAACGTCAGCAATTTTGCAGTACTAGTACGCTGTAACACACATGTATTTTTATGTCTGATTTTGTAAGCAAGTCTTTTTTAAGTGAGGTGAAACTTGGGGGTACTCAAGACAAATCAGACTCCTGAAAGGGGTACAGTAGCCTGGAAAGGTTGAGAACCACTGAATTAAACCATCTAGGTTATGTCTAGGCTTGGAAGGTTTGGATTTTTATCGGTGAATGTCGAGGAACGTCGATTTCCCCGCACGACGAAAACCTATTTCCATCGATCACAATTGAAATGTTCAGATAGGTCAAGGACAGAAAATGCTGCTTGAGGACTTAACGTTTGAGATGAACTTGCTTGTATTTTGACACGTGACATCGACAATTTGTGTTTTAAGGGTTACAAAGCTTTAACTTGTTGGATCTCAACATCTGTCCCGAAATAATTATTGTCTGACACACACCCCTCCCCCCCCTCCCCCCCGGGGCAACCCCTCCAGAATTCCCCACCACCGTTAAAATTTAAATAGTTAAAAATCTAAAAAAATGCTTAAAAATAAACATCTATTAGCCACAGAAATTATTTAAAAAATAAAAACCGAATTCTGCCAAGCCTGGTTACATCTGTCAGGGGCTTGCCCTCCTGCAGCTATGTTGGCTGCCCAGATCCTGGTGTAGGCAAGATTTACGAGATCCCAGTATCAATCCAGAGTCACTCCACTGAGTTCCACATGGCTGCTCCGGATTGAGTCCCGAACTGAATCTGGAGGATACACTCACCTGGATCTGGTTCGGGTCGATGAAAAACTTGCTGAGGATGTTGCTGAGGAAGTTCTGCACCTCGTACCAGGGGTAGATGCTGTTGGAGCCATCCAGGACAATCACTATGTCCATGTAGGTAGAACACCCTGAAACACACACGCAGGCACGGCAGGTGGGTCATCAGATGGAAGCTGACATGGGGGATTGGGGATCATGGCCGTTGTGGCTTTGCTGTACAGACATGGGGCTAGCGGGTGTGTCCTGCTGTTGGAATTAGGGAGGATCTTGATTGGGTGGCTGATTTTTACAGAGGCAGTGCGGTGTAGTGGTTAGAGCAGCCGGGAGGGAGCCAGGGTGCTGGGGTTCGGAAGGTGGGGAGTAGAGGGAGCCAGCACTCCAGGGTTCTATCCCCAGTTCTGGCAGAGGCAGGGGCCTTGTGGTTAGAGCAGAAACTATTCGTGACTCTGAGAGGACAGAGATCTACCAGGTGTAAGAGTCAAGGCAGATTTTGGCCCCTCGGATCCAATTTCTACCCCCGGTGCTTAAATGAAGGGCCCCCAGTTGCACAGCAGGACACTCAAATGAACACGTTTTGGCCCTGGCGGGTGGGTGGCAGTGTGTAAGAAAAGCCCTCGGACTCCATGTTGTACTGAAAAGAGCTAACAGCTTTCCTGAATGCCTCTCTCCCGGCTGCAGGTCACCACGGAGCTAGCTGCTAACTAAGTCTGGTCCTAGCACCTGGATGCAGGGCATTCTGGGAACAGCCAGAGGATGGTGCATTCTGGCGCCAGAGGCAGGGCATTGTGGGAACGGCCTGGTGCCATAGGCAAGGCATTCTGGGAACGGCCTGGTGCCAGAGGCAGAGGATTGTGGGAACGGCCTGGTGCCGGTTAGCTGCTACAAAATCCCGGACAGGAGCATGGAGGAGACCTTTCCGGGGCATTGCATTAAGGCTGGACACAGCTGAACAGGTGACCTCTCCATTGCCCCAGGACTTGCAGACCCAAGAGCAGGAGCGCCGCCAGCTTTTCCGGCGCCCTAGGCGGAGGAAGGTCCCGCCCCCGAAATGCCGCCCCCGACAGCGGCGGCGGAAGGTCCCGCCCCCAAAATTACGCTGACGATCGGGGCGCCGGCGCCCCCCAAATAGTAGTGCCCTAGGCGACCACCTAGGTCGCCTAATGGGTTGCGCCGGCCCTGCTTAAGAGGCCAACAAGCCGCCCCTTCCCTGCCCCCAAAGCTGCTGTGATGCGAACGCCAAAAGTCCACACAAAAGGGGCAGCGGGGGAGCCGGTTGGCTGCATTGCTGGCATGCTTGTAACGCAAAACAGTCTCAGGCCCAGGCAGCTTCTGTGGCCCGGCCCGGCCCGGCTCCATTTCCACGCACACAGCAGCCGGCTCGCCACCTACTCTGAGCCGTGGGGGCGATGGTTTCGGTCGGCTGGAAGGTGCCATCCACCCTGGTGCAGATGCCCGTGCTGAACATGGAGGTGCCGCACTCCTGGGACCAGAGAGGGGCGCAGGCCTGACGAAGAGAGGAAGATGCAGGTTAAGCCAGTCCCTGAGGCTTAAAGCTCCCCCTCGCCCCTTTACTAAAACAGGAGACATTTGCCATGCCAGAGCAGAGCAGTGGTTCATCCGGACCCGCCTCCACTGGCACAGACCAGGGGTCTGCCTAACCCATTACTCCATCCGCAGGCATCCTGGAATAGGCCAGGACCCCAACTAGGTCACTACTCCCCCTGCACGTGTGCCGGAATAGGCCAACGTCCCATCTCCTGGTGCATGGGCAGGGATTAGATGGATCGTGAATGTCTACGCCACCTCGGCCGCGTCTCCCACCCTGCTGTACTGGGATAGCCCAGCGGGCCCAGCCACCCCGCTGTCCTTTCCCTGGCGTGACGTGCGTGACGTTAAGTCCCGGCCCCAGAGACCAGCGTCCTCGGGGGTCTCAACTCCTACGTCTCCACCCAGGCTGGGCACGATTGCTGCCAGGTGCAGAGGGGAATTCCTCTCCCTGCCCCGATCAGCCCTCAGTGTTGAAGCTGTCAGTCGAGGGGGTGGTTTCTGAGAGACGGACGCTTGTCTGTTGGGAACTGGCCTGAGACCCACCAAGCTCATGTCACGCAGGAGCCAGCAGACGGGGAACACACAATGCGCCACCTGAGGTGGGGTGTACGTGGAATTATTTAAGTCGAATTAGGCGCCTAACCCCCATTGATTTCAGACCTTTAAGACTCTGGCCTTTAGGGTATGTCTCCATGGCAATCAAAGACCCGCCAGGAGGGGGTGTCTCAGAGCCGGGGCTCCAGAGCCGAACGGCGACACTGCTATTCTTACCCCTGCCGGTCTGAGCCCCGCAGGCAGACGGCCATTGAGCCGGGCTCTGAGACTCGCTGCTGCGGGTTTTCGATTGTGCCTCGGCCTCTCTGTGTGTGACGCAGGGATAACCCGTGTCCCTACCCCACAGGGGTGTCATGGGGCTAAATCCGCTAATGGCTGGGAAGTGCTCAGCCGCTCCGGTCTTGGGAGCCAGCTAAGTACCTTCGAGTAGACGGCTACTCCAGGGAGTGGGCTGTGTCCGGCTATGACTGTCCAGAGCAGGGAGGCTGTGGGGGAAACTGAGGCAAAGGCAGCAGGGCTGGGGGAGAACCCAGCACGGTGGCCTGACCGGCTCTGAGCAGACGCTGACTCAGTGAGCAAACAAGAGCGAGACCACAGAGATGCAGGGCGGCAGCTGGCAGGGAGTGAAAAGCCACACAGGGCTATATTCATTCCTCCTCCCTCCCAGCTGAATGACAGAGCCAGGCCTGGTCGCCTTCCTAATGCTGCAGGACTGGCAAGGGGGAAGAGGCCACGGCTGGGTGCTCCGAGTGCAGCCAGACCCTGCAGTACCGAGGCAGGCCGAGAGCAGCTCGGGTATTACCTTGCTCTAGTCCAACTTCACTCGAATGTCGCTCCTCTCCCGCCCCATCCAATCCACCCTTCTGCCCCTTCCCAGCCCTGCCCTCCTTCAAATCTTCGCCTCCGTCCACCCCTGTCTCTCCCCACCATCCCCAAGGATCTACTTTTCACCCCTCAGCAGGACTCTGCCAAAAAGCCCAAGGGATTTAGGAGCACACGCCCCACTGGCCTCTCAGCAGGATTTGTGCTTCTCCCTCCCTCAGAGCACTTTGGCAAGTCCTCTCTGCCATGCTGGGGAAATTTACAAAACGATAACGTCTCCCAGTGTTAAAATGCAACTTGCTCCAGCTACACTGGACACACTTTGAAAATACTCCTTTTATCCAAGCGTAGCCCTAACTCAAGCGGCAGTGTGGCCCAGTGGGTAGGGCCCTGGACCAGCAGCCAAGAATCCTGGGTTCTATTTCCACCTCTGACTTGCTATGTGACCTTGGGCAAGTCTCTGGGCCTCAGTTTCCCCTCCCACTCTTTGTCTTACACTGACTTAGATTGTAAGCTCTTTGGGGAAGGGACTGTCTCATTATGGGTATGTACAGCTCCTAGCACAATGGGGCCCTGATCTCAATGGGAGTCCCGAGATGCCACCGCAATAGGAAGTTTGTGGGTGAGGCTCACACACGGGATGGTAAAGGCAGCTCACAGAAATGCAGCACGTGGGACTTTTTTCTGCCCGTTGGTAAGAAATCTGCTCACCACAAAGCCATCCTCTTTGTTGTCCAGGAGCGTCATTCCAAAGTGCATGTTTCTGATTTGCGTGGAGACGTTCCGCAGGGCCAGGTCACCTAAATAAAGTGCCGAGAGGCGAAAGGAAAAGCAAACGGCGTTTTAGTGCCCATCTCTGAGGCTCAGACTGAGGTTTCAGAGGAGCTGAAGGGAACTGGGCATTTCAATCGGAGTTTGGCATCTAATTCCTGTGAGATCCTTCGTAAACCCTGCCCTTTACATTTACTTTCGAAAGGCTGAGAGGTTTCAAAACCACCCGGGGTGGGGAGTGGGCAGATTTAGACACCCAGTTTTCAGGAATGAAAATGCCAGTACAAAAATTCTCATTAGGATTTGCTGATGCTTGGCAGATTGGGCGCTAGGGCTCCTGGGTTTGGATGCCAGCACTCCAGTCACCATCGAGTTCCAAATCCCTGAGGGCAGGTTTGAAAATTTCAACCCAAACGGATCCATTTTTCAAGGCGGCGCCTTCACATGGCATTACCTAGGTTGACCTTGGCACACGCGGAGTTGTTTCTTGCACCCATAACGCACTTGTACACGTCCCCTTTCCGGTTGTCGGCTGTCCCATCCCAGGGCGCCCCGACCAACATCCTGTAGAGGAAACACCAACAACGCAGTCAAGGGGGCAGAGATGGGACCTTCCTCCTCAGAACATCAAGAAATAAATCGTCAGCAGAGTGGGCAGCCTGAGGTTCTAATGCGACAGGGAGAGGTTTTGCAGGGAAGTTTTATAGTTAGTTTTAAAAAGTGTTATATATAAACCCTTCACGCTGCATGGCATGAACCTGAAGTGAGTAAGAAACTGCCTCTAAGGGTCTGTTATTCCATAAGTATCCACTAGGGGGGATTCTTGCACCTTCCTCGAAAGCTGCTATGATTGGTTACCCTCAGAGACAGGAGGCTGCAGACTACCTTGATCCAACAGGTAGTGCCTATGTTCCTAATTAACAATACTTGGCACTTTGTACAGCATAAGCCAGTCTAAAATCGCAAAGCATTTCACAGCAGGGCAGAGCATCATTAGCCCCACTGTACAGATGGGAAAACTGAGGCACACGGAAGGGGACATGACATGTCCAGGCAAGTCACTGGCAGAACTTGGAATAGAGATCACGCTGCAACTGCCAGGGTCCTACTCTAGATGCTAGACAAACTCCTTCACAGAGCGACAGAATAGGGCTGCGCCCTTTTAAATAGCTCTGAAGACCTCGAGTTCTGTGTTTTAGACACACATCCCCAGAAACCAGCCTGCGCAGCAGCATGTGCGCAGCGAGGCCGGGCGTGTTTGCGTGTCCTTAGCAAATACGGTTCTTTGGGGCCGACCATGCCTGGTTTAATTGGGCTTTTCCCAGTCCTGCAGCCTCCTGGAATCCTCATCACACCAGCCCCCTGCTTGCCTCTGGTCTGGTAACGTAATGAAAATACCTTCGAGGAGACGAGTTCTGGCTCTCTGCTTTAGCTAAAACGCTGCCTAAGTTTATGGCTCCGTGAGTTCCTCTTGGTTCACACGCCTCCGGGTGAAAACACACGCGGAGGAAATTCTCTGCACAGATGGATCGGGAAGGGGAGGACGTACCACCAGGCCAAAACCTCAGCTGGTTCAGCGGTTAGGGTGATGCCTTAGGACTTGGGGGATGTGAGGTCAATGCCTTGTTCTTCCAAAAACTTGGGCAAGTCACCAGTGCTCCACTGATGCCCAGGAACTACAGAGATCTGGCCCTATTCCCACCCAGAAAACAGTCCCTTGGCATTTTAACTGCCTGCAAGTGCTTTTAAAACACCCCAGAGAAAAAAGATCAAGTCAAACGAAGAAGCGAGAAAATAGACGCCATGAAACCACTCTGGGGAGGCTCTCTGGACTCCCAGCCCCGAGGAGCGCTGGTGATGAGAATGAGCCTGAGGAGGAGTGAATGGAGAAAGCAGCTCTCAGGCTGAGGATGGGCGAGAGGAAAAGGCGGGGGGAAAAAGGCACTCGGATGCAGACGTGGGATTGTTCGGCCAAACTCTGCAACTTAAATCAACCATCCTCACGCTGTCTGTGGTGGTTGAGCACGGCTGACAGAGCTGCAGAGGAACAACGGATTCAGTTCCCAGATCCTCAAAGATGTTTAGCACCTAACTCCTCAGGCGCCAGGTGCTTATCCACATGCTTAACTTTAGTCCTGTGACATGTCCCAACTGTAAAACAGCGACAACAGCGCTTCCCTCCCGCACAGCGTAAATGGATTCACAACGGTGCGGCACTCTGATGCTGGGCCTCATATAGGCACTTCAGATCGATCGATCTATTCTTGGGGTACCTGCCTTCCAGGCCAGCAGCTTTTGACTTGCCAGCACTCATCACAGCTTGTTTCGTTTTTTAAAAAGCCAGTGGCTACTTAGACAGCCGATATGCTGGCGGCCCTTCGGGATCTTGGCATTGGCCCGATATTGTTTTATTAGGGCTGATCGAAAATTTTCCATCAAAACTTTTGTTTGGGGGGAGGGAGGGGAGGCTGGGATGGAAAACTGGGGTTTTGACGAAACCAAAATGTTTACTGGATGCGTCAGCTTTCCTTGAAAGGTTTTGATTTTTTTTTTTTTTCAGTCAGAAAACTGAAAAATGTGGGTGGAAAAGCCAGATGTTTTTGAGTTTGGGGCCAAAATTTTTGATTTGTTCCCCCCTGTAACGAGGAGTTCACTTGCTCTCGCAACAAATCAGCCAGAGACCTCTTCTGAGTGCAATCACCAGTGCTTTTTATTTTCAGTCTCGGTTCCCACCACCTTCTATTTACGGTCTGCTCCAAACCAATAACCTGGGGGACAGCTAGCTTCTTCTCCAGCCAGCCAGCCAGCCAGCTCCTCCCTTCTCTTTCTCTTTCCCCCTCACTTCCTTCCTGCTGGCCTTATATAGCCCCCTGGCTAACGAGGCCCGCAGGTGCTTCTCTTCTAGCAATTAGGCGTGGCATACTCAGGCAGCCCCAATTAATGCTTCTTAATTGGAGCTGGGCTAACAAGGGCCTGGCTCAGGACCTCCAGGCCAGCACCCTGTTACACCCCCTCAACAAAAAGTCAACATTTTCCACTGGACGTGTTGACAAAATGACAGGACAGATTTTTGGTTTTTGTGAAAATTGTCCATGGAGCGCCCCTTCCCCCCTATTTCCCAACAAGCTCTACGTTTTCCAGCCCGGTCTCCGCACTTTAAAGTGGCTGAAAGTTTGAGGGAACAGTTCTAAACGTGGTCGGACGTACTGCCTTTTCCGTCCTTGGTGGAAGTTCTGTCGTAGAAGCTGTCATGGCTGCTCAGAACAGGATCGCCAATCTTAGGCCCCAAATTTAGCCCAGGAGGGAAACCAGTTAAGGTCTGGAGGTCGTTTTGTCCGTCAGCTACTTAGCCGAAGAACACGGAGTTGGAGACACACATTTTCTTGGGGGTGGGCAGAGGTGCCATCATGAAAGACCTGCACAGCAGCTGCAGAGGAGTGGCAATAGATGCTTTTCATGGGGACAGCCTCCCTTTAGCTTACTGACACAGGGGGGAGGGAGAGCTCAGTGGTTTGAGCATTGGCCTGCTAAACCCAGGGTTGTGAGTTCAATCCTTGAAGAGCCATTTAGGGATCTGGGGCAAAAATCTGTCTGGGGATTGGTCCTGCTTTGAGCAGGGGGTTGGATTAGATGACCTCCTGAGGTCCCTTCCAGCTCTGTGATTCTATGCTCTTGCCAATTTTGGGAGGGACTGTACCTCAGGAGTCACATGACCCCATATTTGGGTCACTAACCCTCACCAGTGATCCCATGAGGCACAGCGAACATAAGAACGGCCATATTGGGTCAGACCAAAGGTCCATCTAGCCCAGTATCCTGTCTTCCAACAGTGGCCAATGCCAGGTGCCCCAGAGGGAATGAACAGAACAGGTAATCATCAAGTGATCCATCCCCTGTCGCCCATTCCCAGCTTCTGGCAAACAGAAGCTAGGGACACCATTCCTGGCTAATAGCCATTGATGGACCTATCCTCCAGGAACTTATCTAGCTCTTTTTTGAACCCTGTTATAGTCTTGGCCTTCACAACATCCTCTAGCAAGGAGTTCCACAGGTGGACTGTGTGTTGTGTGAAGAAATACTTCCTTCTTTGTTTAAGGCAATCTGAGTGACTATGCAGATTGTAGAGCTTTAGAAGAGTTGAGCTTTACAGAGAAAGCTGGTCTAAACCTTAACACTAATATCATCCCTCCTCATTGCAGCTAAGAGAGAGGACTTGATTCCCTACAGCCTGTTCTCACTTGGGCATCTCTTGCTGAGACTGGCAGCCCAGGGGGCCAGTTAGCACCAATGAAGATGTGGTCGCCAGTCCACTGGGAATGGTTCGGTGACCCACCCACTCCTACATTGGTCACCTAATGGATGGCAATTTCGGGTCACCCTCTGAGCTCATATTCAAGCCATAAAATAACACTTGCTCCCAGCTCAGCACAGCGATGGCTGCAGATCCAAGACTTTGCTCCAAACACCCACGGACAGCTGTCGGCCTGTTACTTCACTCCCCTTTCCCCCTCCAGAAACCCCCCCATACTATACAGCGTTTGTTTCCTGTATTCAGATGACCTTTGTGTCAAACAATTACGATGAACAGTCCCGGCCGCTGCTGGCTCCTGCCGGCATAACAGTTGGATTTCCTGAGTGCAGAAGATTTTTATTTTTTCCCCCTTCTCCTTCTGTGAATCATTTTCAAACAGCAGCCGAGTCAGGGCTGCTAGTCATTTCCTTTTATTTTTTTTATAAACTGCTGATGTGCGCTTGGGGAAATCAGGGATACGGTTCGGACTCCTCGCTCCCCTGCTCCTGCGCACGGCTGCAGCACAGATGCTCGAATTAAAGCCAGGGGGAACTCGTCAGTTTCAACGGGGGGTCTCCAGTTTTTGTCCCCTTTGGTGCCTCCAAGCTCTGGCCATGCAGTGCAGTGAGTTTAACCAGTTTCTCCCAGCTTTGAATGTTCCCCAAGAGAGGCAGCGTGGCCCAGTCGTTAGAGCAGTGGCCTAAGACTCAGGAAGTCTAGCTTCCCGGCCCAACTCTGCCACTGACCTTGGGAAAGTCACTTCCCTTCTCCCTGCCTCAGTTTCCCCTCCCACCCTTTGTCTGTCTTATCTGTTTAGATCAGTGGTCCCCAAACTTTTGAGGGTCATGTCCCCCTTACCCCTGTCTGTGCCCCCGCCCGGAGCCACGGTCAGGAACAGGACTGCGGCTCGGAGGGGAACGACATATGGGCGGGGTAAGGGGCCAAGGCTGGGGCCACACCTGGGGGTGGGTCTGGGGCCAGGTGCGGGGCCGGGGAAAGAACTGCGGCCAGGGGCTGAGGCTGGGGATGGGGCTGGAGCAAGGAGCTAGGGATGCGGCTACGGGCGGGACTGGAGCAGAGCTGGGGGCGGGGCTGGGTGGCACTCCCCCCCCCCCCCCCCCCCCCCCCCCCCCCCCCCCCCCCCCCCCCCCCNGTTTAGACTGTAAGTTCTGTATGGACGAGCACAACAGGGACCTGATGTTGGTTGGGGCATGTCAGACCGGAGTCAAACTGGTTTCCAGTTATGGCCCGAAAGTGGATTCGAATTAGGAATGCAGCTGTGAAAAGCACATGCAGCTGTTGGCTTGCCTCGGCTCACTCCCTCTCACAAGCCCCTGTAAAATTCGCACTGTCCACGCTGGCACGAAGGGTTGCCCCCTGGAACGTCTGTGGCAGGTAATGCTTTCCACACTCACCATTTCTCCCCTCCGGCCTCGTGCTGCAGGACTTTGTAACCGAACTGAGCCTCCGGTGGGCCCTGGAAGATCTGGGGTCTCTTCACATCAATGTTGAATGACCTGCATAGCCCTAAAGAGACACAGAGCAGAGTGAACAGGAGGACTTGTGGCACCTTAGAGACTAACAAATTTATTGTAGCATAAGCTTTCGTGGGCTACAGCCCACTTCATCGGATGCATGCAGTGGAAAATACAGAAGGAAGATAGATATATACACACACATGAAACAATGGATGTTACCATACACATTATAAGGAGAGTGATCAATTGTCAGCAGGAGAGAAAAATAAGTCTTGGTGGTGGTAATGAAAATGGCCCATTTCCAGCACTTGACAAGGAGATATAAGGAACTGTAGGGGGCGGGGGCGGGGGCGGGGGCGGGGGGGAAAATAAGCATGGAGAAATAGTTTTACCTTGTGTAATGGCCCATCCACTCCCAGTCTTTATTCAAACCTGATTTGATGGTATCCAATTTGCAAATTAATTCCAATTCAGCAGTCTCTCTCCTTGGAGTCTGTTTTTGAAGTTTTTTTGTTTGTTAGTCTAACCCAGAGACCCCCAAAGTTGGGGGAGGTGCAAAGACGTAGGGGTGGAGTGGGAGGACAGAGCCAAAACTCTCAACCATTCTCCAGAATCTCGGCTTTCATTTGAAACAAGAGTCAAGTCTCCAGATGTTACGGCTGCAGAGAAAAGCTTAAAAATACGACCCAAATAGTAAGTTAGCTGGAAACTGTATTTTGTGTGACACTGAAACCATTGGCCAATTCGGCGAATAGCTTGGGCCGAAAAAGGAACCAAACCCAAACATTTCAGACACGTTTCGGTCCGAAAGGTCGTTCGGAATTGACATTGGAACCGTTTCATGTGGCCCAACTGGAACATTTTTTCTCGTTTAGTCGAGGGGGAAAAAAATTGAAAAATTCAGTTTCAGTTGAAACTAACCGCCTTTAGTGGGTGATTTTTCAGTGTACATCTTTCATGCACTTAAGCGAACTCCAGAAAATTCAGACTAGTGTGTTACTTTAGCATCCCTGATCGGAGCCCCATCGCGGCAGGCACTCCGCACGAAAACAACGTGCGTTAATCCTAATGTAGACAGGACAGTGGGAGTTTGAACATGTGTTAACTAGTCAATTCCCTGGACCAGGTCCCATCTGCATCAGAATTTTAACTTGGTAAAACCACATCTTTTTTCTCAGCAAATCTCAAGCTGTAGTAAAACAGCCCCTCTCCCAAATTACTTGCAGTCTAAGTAGGTGAAACAAAAACATGTGAGGGGAAACTGAGGCGCAGAGAGGCAGATCCTCAAAGGTAACTCCTTTGGGAGTTAGGTGCCTAAATAACTTTGAGGATCTGGGCCAAAGTGACTTGCCCAAGGCTGGTGTCTCAAATTACATGGTTCACAACAAATCCATCTGGTCCACTTGCTGCAGGACTCGGGCGGGGGGGGAGGATTTCAGGGCCTGGGTACGCAGGAGGTCAGACTAGATGATCACAACAGTCCCTGCTGGCCTTGGAATTGGTGAGTCTCTGTATCGTGAGCTGCTAGGAGAATGGAAACATTTGTGCAGCCTGCGACCAGGTGCTAAAACAACCCCCCCCCCCCCCCAGCCCAGGCAGTCCATGCCCTCAATGAGACTTTCAGACTCTTCCCAGATTGGGTTCTTTCAGGTTACCGGCCGCAAGGAGGACAAGCAAACCGCAGCCGGCAGCACACGTGGCCCGGGTTGCGTTTGTGCAGCCGATTCCCCCCGGCCACAGGAAATGTCGTCGCCCCGTCATGTGGCGGATTTTGTTAGCCGGCCTGCCCCTAGAACTCACTGCCGGCACTTGCATTTCGACTCCCCGCTGGAGTCACAGATTCCAAGGCCAGAAGGGACAACTGCGATCATCCAGCCTGCTCCGGGCCATGGGCATCCAATCGCCTTGGGCTGCAGGCCCCGCAGGGCCACGCTGCCCTGTAATGGTCAACGTAGCTACACCTGGAGCTTTTAGGACAAAGGGTCAGGGGAGTGAGATACACAGGTGTTTCCACACCACCCCTGGGAAGTAGTAGCCTTAGGGTGCAGATAGGGAAACTGAGGCACAGAAGGGTGGGGGAAGTGACTTATTCAGAGCTGAGAGAGGAGCTGGGGCCTGAGTGCCCTAGCCACATTATGATTTGTACTTCAGTAGCACCTACTGGTTCCCAGCGAGACCAGTGCTCCCCAGGGCACACTCAGTGAGTGACAGTCTCTGCATTGAAGGGGCACTCAACAGGCCAATGGTGGGAGGGGAAACTGAGGCACAGTGCATGGGGGGGGCGGGAGTGACACCCCAGGACATACAGCACGCCAGTAGCGGAGCCGAGAATAGAACCTCAGGAGTCCTGAGTTGTTTAATTCGGAACCCAGCCATGGGTCTTAAGAGCTCAAGTGATTGTTTCCAACCAGGCATTACCGTGAGGCCGTCAGGACTGCACGTCACTGTCTATTGTGCTGCCCGCTCACCCGGCTTTATCACACCCACACCCTTCCCGGCTCCCCGGCCTGGACCCTACCCCCGGGCTACGCTGCCTCTCCCGCACCAGACCAGAGCTGAACTCCGGCCCGGTGACAGCATGGCAGGGTAAGAGGAGAGGAAAAGGGACCCCGATCCCCTTGTGACCCAGCAGCAGCCTCTCTGACGGCGAGCAGGAGGGAGTGGATGGGTCTGGCACGCCCACGCTTTAAACGAGGCCCAGATTTAGGTCCTGTCTGCAGCAGCGACAGTCCCTTCGCACGCATCACGAATGGGATTTCGAGAGCAGTGCTGGAAACCACTGACCGCGGCGGGGAGGCCATCCTCGCAGAGAGCACTGCCTGGTGCCCGTGCCCACCCTCTGCTGGACTCCAATTCTAGGCCCTTCCAAACCACAACTGGGTCATCGCTACCCTGGGCCGTACTCTTCCCAGTTGGCCCTATTCTCCCCCTTGGCCTGAGCATCTGCCAGCCACCCCCTTCCCCTTGTAATGCAATGCCCTTGGGGTGGGGGAGTCGCCAGCACCAGGATGTGAACCTGCGACCTCTTGGCCGAGAGGCACAAGCGATAAAGACCCACCTCTGGGCTGAGCACTAGACAGAGCCAGAGCTGCACTGCGGAAGGGTGGGTTAGCGAAGCCGGGTCCGGCATTGCGTGAGCGTGGTTCGGAGGTAGAGCGACAGGCCGCCGGGAGCAGTGCCGGTAATTCAATAGCGTAGTCAGCGGGCCTGTCTCCGGAGACCCTTTGCCTGCGCCTCCGGGCCTGGGTTGACAGCCGCGCGCTGGGGGCTAGCCACCCGAGTGCCGATCCAGGAGGTCGCATGGGCTTGTACCCGGGCCGCTAGCCCACGGTGCCCCTGGTGCCGCCAGATCTTGAGCAGCTACCTGCAGATGTGGGATGGGTGGCATGGTGCCTGATACCGTGTAGACAGTGGCGGATTCATAATTTTGCTGCCCCTGGCCCCGCCCCGCCTCCACCCTTTTCCCTCCCCCATTCCAACCCCTTCCCCAAAGTCCCACCCTAACTCCGCCCCCTCCCTGCCCCTATTGGATCCCTTCCCCAAATCCCCGCCCCAGCCCCGCCTCTTCCCCAGCACACCGCATTCCCCTTCCTCCCCCCTGACCAGCGAAACAACTGTTTCGCGGCGCGATCGCTGGGAGGGAGGGGAGAGAAACAGGAAGCGGCGGCGCTCGCGGAGGAGGCAGCTGGAGCAGGGGAACTTCTCCGTAGGTGCTCAAATTTGCCGCCCCTGCAAATTTGCCACCCTAGGCCTAGGCCTTGTCGGCCTAGGCGATAATACGCCGCTGCGTGTAGACATACCCAGAGAGAACAGCAGGGTGTCTGTCTGTGTCCAATGGAATCCCCTTTCTACTATTCATACTAGACCTGGTCAACAAAAATATAGACCCAGCCGTTTTCCTTTGCAAAAAGCGGTTACGGCAAAAATCAAAACAGTTCCTGGGAACGTGTTCATTTTGCAATGGGAAGAAGTCAAAAAATCCATGGAAATGACGCAATCCAGCTGAAACGTTTTGATTTCTGTTCGTGTTTCAAATATCTTTCGGATTGTAACTTTCATGTTAACGGAGAACAAACGTTAAAGCAAAAAGTGGCCGCGCTACTGCAGCAAAACATTCGTAGGGTCCCAAGTCGAAATTTCAGAATTTTCGTTTCGCGGGACGTTTCGGCTTTTCATTTCATTGGGAACAACCACCACCACATTTCTACATGCCAGAATTCCTCCGGGAACAGAAATTTGGGTTCCCAACCAGCTCTTATAACCCCCAGTCCTGTCTCTTCTCTGGCCCAAGAAGCAAACGCTGTTCGCAAGTTGGCACTAGGAGGTGCTGTGCTGCCGGACTCCTTGCAAGATGGATGTTCTGGTTCTTTTGGTGTCCCCAGCAGCCCGGGGCACGTTTTAGAAACAGGGGATGAGCCCTTGTGAGCTGGGCTTCTCCCAAAGTGATCATTTAGTCCCATCTCCTTAAAAACAACTCGTAGTCCCGGGGCTCCTCCCTGTGCCTGCTGATCTCAGTGCTACCTTGCATCACATCCCAATCCCAAAGCACTTTACGGATCACAATTAACCCTCACGCTCGCGTAGGGAAGAATCAGTCCTGCCTTCCTGCAGCTGCACGGTGAAGGGAAGAAATGCACCCAGCGGTACAGAATCCCAACTCACGGCCTCTTTCTCTGATCCCACAGCCCACGTTCCCCCCGCCTCCCAGAACTGGGGCCTAGAACCCAGAGGCCCTTGAGTCCACTGCACGACTAGTCCATTTCAGCGAAGCACCTTAAAACCAAATCCAGGAGGAGGAGGAAACGAAACTGACCATGAACCATCAGGTGAAAGTGACTGAATTTATTGCACCAGCCAAAGGGCTAAATCAGGAGCAGTGAAAGCAGCGGTGAAAAATGTTCAACGCTTTCCTATTCACTCCTCTGCGAAACCCAGGGAAGGTGTATTCTTTTGAAATATACAGGGTCTGATTTCCATGTACACCCAGGCACTGGCAATCTAGGGGCCCTCCCGAGGTGTGGGGGAGGGAACTGTAATTGACACTTGATTTTAAGGCTGCTTTACACTGTCCTTCGTGGAACTATAAAATCAAGCCCATGATGCGGCCAACCTTAAAAGCGCTGATGCATTTCGTGCATGGGTGTCAGTGAGGATCGAGACTGGAGGAGTTGTCCTGAAATTATAGTTTCCAAGCTGAGATCATAACAACCTCCCAGCGACAGGCTCCAGCTTGGCAGGGCAAAGCGGGGCAGTGTATTTCCTGCCTCTCTGAGGATGTGTAAGGAGAGGGCGGAGGCTGCGCCCCTTGCACAGTGACTCCTCTGTCTCGGGAGCCGACCGTGCCCCAGATTCGCAGCAAACCTCAGGAAGAAAACAGCCTAGCAATTACGCAGGGTGTAGTTTGAAAATAGAGCGCCTTCGCCCCAGTATGGAGCACACGCACACGCTGCAAATTCCTTGCGTGGCTGGCTAGCTAATTACCAGCAGCACCGAGAAGCCAGCTTCGGAAATTAGCCCGCACGGGTATTTTAGGAAACTCAAATTAAAGGGAGAAAAAATTCTCGTTGTCTTGAAATATTTTGAGAATTGCACTGGCCCAGAGCCAAGAGCCTTGTTTGTCCCAGCCCGGACCTGCCAGTTAACTTCATATGTTATTGCTGTCTTTAAAATTGTCGTGCAGTTAGAGCCAGAAGGCAGCGTCATGATCGTCTGGTCTGATCTCTTGCGTAGGACAGGCCAGAGATGCTCACCCAGGGACCCTTGCACTGAGCAATGGTTCTCAACCTTTTTTGGGCTCAGGACCCATTTGTAAATGTTTATGGCCCATCGCAACCCAGTAAATAGCCTGAGGGTGGAGTAGGGTTAGCGCCTGGCTGGTATTTGATCGGCCTGGCTGGGTTTTTTTACAGATTTGCCAGTTGCCAGAAAAAGAATTTAATCTGCCGAGTTTTTTTTTATGTGGGTCTGAAGATTTGCATTATTATCACAATACACGGGGACATCTAATGTTAAACGTTTCTGTGTCCAGCTAAAGATGCTGCAGTGTTCTCACTTCCCCAGTTTAAGTAAGAAAATGATGTTATCAGTCTTATCCAGGGGTTCTCAAGCTGGGGGTCGGGACCCCTCAAGGGGTCACGAGGTTATTACATGGGGGGCCGCGAGCTGTCAGCCTCCACCTGCTTTGCCTCCAACATTTATAATGGTGTTAAATATATTAAAGTGTTTTTAATTGATAACGGGGGGTCGCACTCAGAGGCTTGCTATGTGAAAGGGGTCACCAGTACAAAGGTTTGAGAACCGCTGGTCTTATCTATATGTAGGGTGACCAGACAGCCAGTGTGAAAAAGCGGGACGGAGGGGTGGGGGGTAATAGGACTCTATATAAGACAAAGCCCCAAATATCGGGATTGTCCCTATAAAATCGGGACATCTGGTCACCCTATCTATATGTTACCTGCGTGTGTAGCTACACGCAGCCGTGAAAGTCTTTAGCAGAGGGGGAGGCAGCGGGAAAAAGCTCCAGCAGCTCCCTGAGGCAGGAAAAGGCTCCAGCAATGGGCACTGCACATGGGAGGCGCTGGTTGGGTGTGTAAAGACCCTACAGCCGTGGGTGTGTAGAGAGCCGTGGTTGGGTGTGTAGAGACCCTAAGGTTCTGGCATGTCTTTGCTCGGGATAACAGTCTACACTGTTATCTATACCCACGCCAGAGGAACATGCAGTGGATGTACCCTACACGCCACCATCAATGTAGACATCAGAAAGAGCCGTCCAGTCCCTGTTGAAAGGTTTCAAGTAGCGCCAGCGGAAAAATTAGGCAGAACAGTTTTCCATTGAAAAATGCAAGTTTCATTGAAACCTAAATGTTTCACGTTGACATGCTGATTTCAACTCAATTTGTTAATGGGAACGGTTGAAACATTTAGCTTGGATTCATTTTATTTAGTAAAATGATATTTAAAATATTAATTTTAGATGTATTAGGCATACATAGCATACAAAATATGAATACACCTCTACCCCGATATAACGTGACCCGATATAACACGAATTCGGATATAAGGCGGTAAAGCAGCGCTCCGGGGGGGGCAGGGCTGCACGCTCCAGCCGATCAAAGCAAGTTCGATATAACGTGGTTTCACCTATAGCGCGGTAAGATTTTTTGGCTCCCGAGGACAGCGTTATATCAGGGTAGAGGTGTATATTATAGATGTCTAAACAGTGTTTCAATATTATCCAAATTAGATGTTTTGATGGTCCCAAATTGGAATTTTCTGGATTTTTCAGTCATTTTTGGTATGAATTTGAACCATTTCCCCCCCCCCCCCCCCCCCCCCCCCCCCCCNAGTGGGATGTAACTGGCCAAGGTGCAGAGCAACAGGGAACATGGCCACACAGCCACAAGGATTGTCAGTCTAAGTTTCTTAGAAGTAGCATCCTGCAGCAGGGCTGTCTGAGTCTCCAGTACTTCTCAGGGGACATGTGAACAGCCCTGATCTGTCTCCACATGGTGTTCACCCTGAAACCTAGTGATGCCCATTTTAAAGTGTGGCCGAAATTGGCTGCACTGGGAGTTAGACCTGGGTTTTAGTCCCAGCTCTGTCACCGACTCCCAGGGATACTTTGGCCAAATTCCTGCCTTTCTGTGCCTCAGTTTACCCACCTACAAGATGAAGATACCTATTCTTGCAAAGCATTTTGAGAATTATGAGTGGAAAATGCTACTGCAATGATGCCAAGTAGTGTCTCTTCTGGTTAAAACAACGAGGAGTCCTTGTGGCACCTTAGAGACTAGCAAATTTATTTGGGCATAAGCTTTCATGGGCTAAAACCCACTTCATCAGATGCATCTGATGAAGTGGGTCCAAATAAATTTGTTAGTCTCTAAGGTGCCACAAGGAGTCCTCGTTGTTTTTGCTGATACAGACTAACACGGCTACCACTCTGAAACCTGTCTTCTGGTTAAGTCTCCTTGTTAACTATTTCCCTGCCAATTATTTAAGCAAAAGCATGACAGCTATTCAGGCACTGTGGGTGGAGCTTGGCATCATGGGCGGCGCTTAGCAAGAATACCACTTCTTCCTTCCCTCCTCTACTGAGGCTCCCCTCCTCCATACACACACTCACACCAAGGAAGGGGAGTTTATATGTAAATTAAATGGACTAGTCTGGAACCAATTAGACATGTAAAGAAAAGAGGAACTTCTCACTATTCCCCTGATGGAAGAAACCCTCCAACTATGTGTTAAGAACAGTATTGTCAGCCAAAAGCGTTTCAAAATCCCCCAAAATCATGAGATTGGAATAAAAACCTTACGGTTTTTAAACTACTAAATTAAGTTTGAGCGTCTTTACTTGGAACGTTGCCAAATCCTGCTGTTTTATCACGAGTTCCAAGACATTGGTATGTTTTCCCTAAAAACTCCAGCTGCTGGAGTCATGCGAGAATCTTATTAAAAAAATACATTTCTAGTAAGTTATAAAGAAAAGCTCAGAAATGTGACCTCAGTATCAGAAACCAGAAGACACAATTAGATTTAAAAAAAAAAAAAAAAAAAAAAATTGCAGAATTTTTTGAAGTCAGTCATGATTTTGGGGGGGCCTGACTCAGGATTTTTGAATGCTTGGGGTTACGGTCTGCCCTGAGGTTTGTGAGCCGGGTCAGACTTTTCTTGGCAAGCATTGAGGGCCAGAAACCTTTAAAAAAAAAAAAAAGAAAGCAAGCAAGCTGTGATTTTCACTTAATCACATGACTCCAGAAGCTGCGGGTTTTAGAAACAGAAACACCAAATACAGCAAGACTGCCCTTCTTGTGCCTCAGTTTCCCCCTCTATAAGCACATGCTCAAGGTACATCGTAGATTGGATTCCACCTGGAGGGAAGAAAAGGTGTAGAGGACAAAGAACGACCTATTGTAGGAAAAGGATGCTACAATCATGGAGACATCTCACAGCAGAGTTACATCGCTCTGGACAGACAGCGGTGGGAAAAGTGGGCCGCTTCTAGACATAGGAGAGTCTAAATCTAAGTCTCTCTAAAAGAGAGATACTTACATCTACAACAAAATTATGAGCTGGCTCTGCTGTGAGCAAGTGGCAGGCTCGGGGACTGTAAAGAAGCCCATGAAAATCTCCCTGATTTGCCAAAATATTTCCCTCTTTGAGAAAAAATATCCTCCGGGAATTTCTCAACCACCACAGCTAATGCCTGCCAATCCCCTGGAGCGGGATGGGGAGGGCATGATGGGACGAGTCAAAGCAGTTCCAGATGTGCAGTGATTTATGCCATCGCTTGCCGGGGGGGCAGGGGGGAGAAGGCCAACCTGCTGCTCAGAGATGAGTAGAGCTGGTGGGACATCCGTTCCCCCCCAAAAAAATCCAGATGTAATTTTCATGCAAAGCTGTTTTTCATCAAAATTTTTAAAAAGCCACCGAAACGTTTGACTGAGTTTTGATTTTCCAATGCCACCTCCCAAATGTTTCAGCTTCTGCTTTTGCTTTTTCCTCCAAAAAAACCCACTACAAAACATCAAGTTGTTCCTGGGGAAATTCTGATTAAAGAAAGAAAATAAAATAAAAGTTTCATCCACGTTTCCATACAAAACCATGGCATTTTCCAGCTGGTTTTCGTCAAGCTCTGTCTGCCCAGCTCCTGCCCAGCTCAAAGCAACGAAGATGTCCCAGTGCTTAGAGGCTACAGCTGACTGCAGAGTCGTGGCTTGAGTAGACATACCCGAGCTAGCGTTGATCTAGCTAGCTCCGGTACTACTAGCAGGGAAGCCGTGTTTTTAGCACAGGCCAGCCGTGTAAGCGATCACCCTGGGATCCAGGCAGTCTGTCCGGCCCATGCTGCCATAACTTCATTGCTATGGGGACCTTAGCTAGCCTGATTAAAGCCAGCGGGGGTCCATGCACCCCGTGGCTGCAGTGCAGAAATACCCTGCCGCACTCTGATCTGATCCTGGAAGAGTGAGAGGCTATTTGGATCAATGAGTTTGGGTCGGTCCATTAGGAACCAGCCATGAAGTTCACACCTAAAGCTCCCGAGTGTCGGGAACGGCATTTGGGCCTCCAAGCTCCTCTGGAATTGCTATGTTTGGGATCTATCTGAAGCTCCCCCGCAGTCCAACCAGGCTCTGGGGCCTGGGCTGGCCTAAAAGGGCCAGGACTTTCCAAAACAGGCCAGCATCACCTGATCTCAAGAGCTTCTACAGCTTGCTGGGGAGCCCCAAGGAGCCCAGAGGAAGGGCAAGCTGCTCCCCTATTCCTCACCTCTGCTCTCCCCTGCTAAAACCCTGTGCAGATTCCTGCAGAGTCTCTTGGGAAGAGCTGCAAGAGCGCAGGAGCTGGCAGACTGGATCAGACCCAAGGTCCATCTGCTCCAGGGTCCTGTCGCTGACAGTCACCAGCTGCTTCAGAGGAAGGTGTAAGAACCCCACAGAAGGCAGATGTGGGCTAATCTGATCTCCGTAGGAGATGGGCTGAAGCCCAGAAGCATGAGATTTAAAATCCCTTCCAAACATGAGTTCGCATCAGTCACAGCAACTATTCTTGTTATCCCTATAAGTGTCCAATCCCTTTTTGAATCTTGTGAAGTCCTTTCCTTGACAGCACCCTGTGGCAATGAGTTCCACAGTCTAATCACACCTTTTATGGGTTTGAATTTGCTACCTTTCATTTCCAGTGAATGTCCATTCGTTCTACAAGACAGGAAGAACAGAGTCTAGCAAGCTAGCTCAGGAACTTTGATTTGTTGATAGATTTATGCCCCCACGTATCCATCTCTTTTTTAAGGTAACAATCCCAATCTTTCCAATTTCTTAATAGGAGAGGTTTTGCAGATCTGAAGAAGAATTCTGTGTAGCTCGAAAGCTTGTCTCTTTCGCCCACAGAAGTCAGTCCAATAAAAGATATTACCTCGCCCACCTTGTCTCCTTAATAAACTTTGTCATCTGCAAGATTTTCTTCCTCATGTCTGACCCACCCTTTTCCAGATCAGCCAGTATATTTAATGCTGGGCCTCAAATAGAGCCATGAGATGCTGCCTTGTTAACTTTTTGCCATGATTACAATTCGCCATTTATTCCTAATCTGTTTCTTGTCTTCCAGCCAGTTTTTGATCCATGACAAAATCTCCCCTCTTATCCCATGACGACTTAGTTTCTTGAGTAACTTCTTGTCAGAGGTCTTTGGAGTTATGTCACCCTGTTCTCCTTTATCCACTCGACCGCGACATTCAAAAAAGTCTAATAGATTAGAGACACGTGGTTTTCCTTTGTGTGCTAACCTGATCGTCTTGTGCTCTTCCAGGCTTTATTCTATGTAACTGTTCCAACCAATTTCCTAGGTACAGATGTGTAGCTTACTGGTCTGTAATTCCCTGGATCTCCCCTAGAGCCTCCTTCCGATACAGGTAAAACCTCCAGTATAGCAGCTGTTTTTAAAAGATGGCGTATTTCTCCCCAGCAGCTCAGCCGCTGAACATTTGAGCTCCTTCCGTACTCTGGGACAGAGACCATCCAGGCCCGGGACTCATTCCCGCCCCCCACCTCCTCCACTTTCCAGCATGGGGGGCGGGATTCAGCAGCCAGCCGGGCCCCCTCTCCTCCCCAGGGGCACAGAAAGGCCAGCTGCAGAAGCGAGCAATGTGCCCATTTCACCAGGTCATGAAAAACACAGAAGGAGTCCAGGACTGCAGGGGGAACTGCCCGTATGAAGCGTCTTCTGTCCTCAGCCAAGGGGATAAGGAACCTCATCGCTTTGCCTGGGCAGCATCTGTCAGATGGATGTTGGGACAGGCCCCGAATCATATGTCCCAGCATGCCCAGCCCCACCATGGCGCTCCCCCACCCTAGCTCCTGGGCCCTGATGTGGAGCAGGCTGCTCTGGCAGTGGGCCCCACTCCCCACCCCGAGCTGGGACAGAACTCGGGAGTCCCACATCCCGGCCTCGTGCTTCACTCCTCAGCCGTCCCAACTCGCAGCCACTCAGATGCGCCTAGGGGGGAGACGCAGCCTGTGGGGGGAATGTGGCTCTGCCTGATTCCAGCTGAACCCAGGAATCCGAGAGCATCTGATGAAGCTCTGAGCCGGTTCTTTAATCCCCGACACTTCGCTCACGCTGGAAATACACCAGCTTCCCCACGCTGTAGCCACATGCTCTCCCCCCCCCGCCCCCTCCCCAGTGACAGCAGGCTCCAGCCAGCACTGGGCATGCAGCCCCCAGCAGAGTCTGCACGGTGCGCACATGGGGCCTGCATATTGCAAAGCCAGCTGTGCCTGCATTTCCGTGACACACTTTTCCCCTGGTCTGACTCTGCACGGCCCGGGGAATGCAGCGCCGGCACCCTCTCCCCTCCCCCAGACCATGTGCAGCCTCCAGAAAGCAGAGCAATCTGGGCCTTGTGGTTAAGACACAGGGCTGGGGATCTGGAGAGCTGGTTCTGTCACCGAGTCCCTGTGTGATGTGGAGCAGCTCGCTCCATGTCTGGGCCTCAGTTTCCCTCTTCTATAGTTGTGGGGGGATGCCTCCTCCCCATGACCTTTCTAGACTGTAAGTTTCCAGGGGTCAGAGACTGTCTACGGATTTGCACCCAGTATGACAGAATCCGCATCCCAGCTGTGACTCTGGTTGCAACGATAAGACAAAGACCCCAGCGTCCGCGTTCACCCGCCCCCAGAACCCGGGGGTGCAGGCTCTCCCCCGTGCACAGATTGGCTACAACCCCGTCCTTGCTCGTGAGTGGGGGGTAAGATTTACAAGAAGAACCACCCCAAATCGTTTTGTGCCCCGCGCCCTGGGTTCAGCTCTGGGCGGGGCTCGCCGGATGCGACGGCAGAACGTTTTTGCTGCGGCCAATCAGAGGTGTGGAGTAGGGATGGTTCTACAAAACCCAGGTGCAACGCTGCAGGTTCCTGAGCGCCATCCCTACACCCATGTACAGACCCCGAGCCCTGGTCCTTCTCAGGCCCCAAGCACATGAGCGCTTTAGGGGAAGTGAAAGCACCAGCGCAGTTCTTTTTATACTGCAGTAGCCCCCCGTGGCACCAATTGGTTTTTGGACCCAGTCGTGCTAGGCGCTGTACAAACACAGAGCAAGATGGTCCCTTCCCCAGAGGGCTTTCTAGTCGATAGGACAGTGGTGTGTAAGCCACCAGGTGGTGTGTGGACCTGCTCTGAGCAGAGTCAGGCAGGGTATTTAACCCCTGGAGCCATCTATCCTACTGCTGCCACCAGTGCTACCTGCTGTGAAGTTACACCAGAAAGCGCAACGGTGAGAAGTTTTCCAGGAGAGAGGCTGGTGTCAACACCTCCCTAACAAGACCATTATCTATAGCAAAGCTTAATTCTAGAGCAAGTACTCCATGTTTTCCATCTCACCTGGACCCCCCATTTCCCATACTTGGGCCCCCCATGCCATGGATCTAACCAGGCGTCCACATACACTTAGCAATATTGGAAGGTCTGGGGTGGGGGGTCTCACTCCCTGACACCCGTTTGCGACCCCCCCCCCAGCTGAGAATGCAGAGGGAGCACATCAGTATGCAGAGGGACCATCCAGAGTTCTCTTTCTACTTCGTGTCAGCCAGGGGTTCATTAGAAGCAGATGCACCAGAGCTGTGGCACATTTGCTTGGGGGGTTTATACAGACCAGCAATCAACGGTCTATAGACGACAAGAATCGCCCACCAGGCGCCAATTTCCCATTCCTCCAAGTTGTCTCTCCCACTCAACGGCTTCTGCATTTGAAGTATTGCCTGCACACCAGCGGAGCCCGGAGCCCGTGCGATTCTCCCATGGCACTCGGAGAGCCACGTTATCCCTTACCCACAAAAACCCGGCACTTTCCTCCAGCCCGGCAGCAACGCACCAGAAAAACGAGAGCAACGTTTGCATTCCAACCCACCGTTAACTCCTCAAAGCCCACGGTCTGGGCAGCTGTGACATCCCCGGCTAGCCAGGGCACGAGTTGAGGGCTCTTACGGGTTAATTTCGCCTGCAGCACTTTTTAATAAAGTGGGCGCTGATTAGAAGGGGACACTGCCAAAGACCCAATGGGCGTTAGGTGGCCAGTTAGGCTGGATGCCCACCGGTGACTTGGAAAATATCTCCTGGTGAAGTAAGACTCAATTCAGTCCTGGATTTCACAGTCCTGCTGGGTTTTTGTTTTTCCTCCCTTTTAATATAAAGAAATTAAGAACCAGCTTCTTTACCTCTAAGCAGCAGCAGCAGAATGCAGAGGACACAGAGACGGCGGGGCGGCTCCATCGCCCAGTCAGAGTCCGGCCGGAGCGATTGTTCCAGGAGTGCGGACAGCCAGACTGGGCATAGTGTGAACGTATGCGAATGCTGCTCGCTCCCACTGCCTCAAAGGTTACTCTGTCTTCTGCTGCTTTATTACACGCCACTCATATTTTTTCCTCCTTCATCTCCCAGACATTTCAATTGGCTGCTAAAAATAAATGGCAGGGTAGGGATTTTTTTTTTTTTAAAGCCAAAACAGCAGAAACAATGAAAGGGGAAGGGGGGGGGGGGGGGGGGGAANTTGGGGAAAGCGAGATTCTGTAGCACGGCTTTTTGAGGCACTCTTTTCACGAAGCCTGTTCTGAGTGTTTGCACAAAGTACGGGTGGAAAGCGTGCAAAGAGCTTTCTGCACACTCCCCCCTGACCCTGCCCTGGATTTTTGCCCAGCCCTCCCACCACACACACTTGTGCAAAAATACAGGGTTGGATGAGTCAAATAATCCTGTACATTTGCACTTTTTTGTACACTCTTCCAAACATATGGGACTTCTTACTAGTCCATTCCTGTAGGTTTGCCCTCAGGACCAGGACGGAGTGTGCAGAAAAGTGCAAACACCTGGCAGTGATGTTTCCATCCCCTGTTGTTCACTCCCAGCTTCTGGCAATCAGAGACACGGGACACCCAGAGCATGTGATTGTCTCTGACCATCTTGGCTAATAGCCATTGATGGACCTGTCTTCAATGAACTAATCTAATTCTTTTTGGAACCCCGTTATAGTTTTGCTCTTCACAACATCCCCTGGAAATGAGTTCCACAGGTTGACTGTCCATTGTAAGAAGACGTACTTCCTTTTGTTTTAAACCTGCTGCCTATTAATTTCATTGGGTGACCCGTTTTTTTTTATTATTATGTAAAGGAGTAAATAACGCTTCCTTATTCACTTCCGCATCATCCTTCTTCACTTCCACGTTTGTTTTTTTAACCTAATCCATTCTTGCATCTTTGCACACCCTAAAGAAAAAGCTGAATAAATATTGCTGCTCTTTGGGGACACTTGTTAACCCTTTCTTCCACACTTCTTTCGAAGGTTTGTGCCTTGAACCATTTCAAAGTAACACTGAAGTCCCCCCCGCCCCACCCATTAGCATCCTTATGGTTTGTAGGCGTCTGTATTGTGTGTGGAGTGCATTCTAGAGAAATGTCCCATAGTTCCACACCTCCATCCCTTAGCAACTTTGCCCACAGCCAAAGCAGGGCTGGAAGTGACAGGGACCATGAATTCAGCCCCTGTTCAGCCCCCCCCCTAGGTTTTCCACTTAACCTCACTTGCACACAGTGTCAGCGATTCAACAGAGAATGTGCCAAGAGGAATCACACTGAGGCAGGGAGCAGCCAGCCAGCCAGAGCAGGTAGCATTTTGTAATTGCTAGCTAGGCACCGCTGGCTCTGAGGAGTGAGCCAGTGTGGGTCTAACCATCGGCCAGCAGGGGGTGCTGCAGTGTCACCTTTGACATGAGCGCCACATTTCCAGGACCTGAGCCTTTGAAGTCACTTTCCATTGATTTCCATCGAGGATTCTGGATCAGGCCGCACTACCCATGGCTAGCTGGGGACGCTTGGGATCGCAAGCCCGATCCTACACAAAAACACAGGGCATGTGTAATAGTTTTCCAACCCCCTCCAACTTGAAATTAAAGTCCTCTGTCCGGAGCAGGGCCAGCCCCAAGGAGAACCCCTCTATGGGTAGTAAATGGGAGTCCAGTCCCCAGAACGGCCCATTCAGCGCTTGGCCTCCTAGCTGAGGCTGCCAACAAAAGGGGACGGCTGGTGCAGCACTGATCCCTTCTGCAGTGTGGCCAGCTGGTGAGACTCATTCCACATAGGTCACTGGCTGGGAGCGACTGCCTGGCAAGACCAGCCTGAGCAGGGTTCATACAGGAGAGATGGGCACCCTGGGTCAGAACAGAGGCCCTGGCACCTCAGCTACACATGGTAACTCCTCTGCTCCTCAGTGTGGCTGCAGGAGTAGCCACAACTGCAAGGGTGGTGACTACTGCCTTGGGCACAACCCAGGATTGAACCACTGACTTCCAGAGCTAAGAGCAGCTGCTGCTACAGCTTGAGCTACAGGACTGAGCCCCCAAGCTGGGAGCACTAACAGATCCCTCAGTGGATCAGGGATGGGGGGGAAAGGGACACACAACACCCTGGACAGAGGTTTACAGAGGCTGTGGCCCAGCCAGGGTTGAGACCCCTCAAAGCAAGAGGCCTCGTATTTAACCCAGTCCCCCTCTTCACCGTTAAGAGAATTGTAGTTGGGGATTTAATCGTACCTCCTGGTGTCTCGATATTTAAGTTCCCATAATGGCCAGGGACGCCGGACCGCTCCCGGGTCCAATTCTGCAAAGCCTCAGCCTGGTTCTGATCCCCGTCTTGGCCACTCACCCAGGGCCTGGTACAGCGGCCGCGTCTCCCCGTTGGAAATCCTTGCTATTGGGTTGCCCTGGAGATGGACATTCTTCGGTGGTAAGAAATTAGAAGGTCTGGATGGAAAACAGCGACAGAAAAAGCACATGACAGCTCCCCAAGCCCTGACTGAGGGCTGACACAGACACACATGTGCGGGGGCCGGGGAGGGGCAGCTGATCACTGAGCAGCGTCAGGCTACAGAGGTCTTATTCCACCCCTGCCAGCTTTTAAAACCCAGCTCAACACAGGCATTCCCGTCCCCCAAAGGGAACCCGACTGGAATGGCTCTTCCTGTATAATACCAGCCTGGACCCACAAAAACGCGATTCCTGGATGACTCTGTTTTGGAAATGCATTAATCCTTCCCGAACAGAGCGACTTATTCCGGAACAGAGAGTTCCCCAAGAGGAACGGTTCTGGAATCGCTTTTCTGGTCAATTTCCCACGTGTAAACGAGCCCCAGACAAAAAGTGGTGTGTTCTTAAACAGGTTGAAATCTTAAAAGCTTGTCTTCACTAGGGGGGAAAAGGACTCGAGCTAACACGAGGTAAAACACTAGTGAAGACAAGGCCGGCTGGAGGTTTTCACGTGGAGAAGATTATGGGAGATGTGGGGTTTATCTTGACCTGCCAACACATGTTAACAACGACAAACTGCCTCCTCTTCACAGGGGTTTTAACATGCGTTGGACATGCTCTTTTTTTCCTAGTGTAGACGCGGCCTTAGGGTTTGTCTGTGTTAGAGAACTTTGACCCTCGGCGGAGCACTTGAAGAGCCAAAAGCTGTCCACACTAGCCTTCACAAGCATTAGCCACCTTGAAAGAGGCCGTCAGTTAACTTGAGGCAAGAATCTAGAGCAAATAAACGCTAATGGAAGTCCCTGGGGGCACCGAGAGCCGTGACTAGTGAGGGAGCCAGGCATGGTCTAGGGGGTTAGTGTATAGGAATGCAAGTCAGGACTCCTGGGTCTCCTTGCCACCTCTGCTATCAACCTGTTGGGTGAGCCGTTTCCCCCCGCGCTGGGCCTCAGTTTCCCCTCTTGAGGAGGGGGCTGCTGAGAACACGAACCCTCCTTGTTCTGGAGCGCTCAGAGCTCTTCAGATGAAGAGGGATAAGCATTAATGAGCAAACTCGGCTCTTGGCAGGGAACCCCTGCAGTTAGGACTGGGCGGCGTTACCCATAATGCTCTGGGGACGGGAGGGATGTACATGCGGACAGCACCTTTTAGCTGAGCGTCCCACATCATTAATGAATGTCTCGTCACCCCACCCCCCATGAGCCATGGACTGTTACCTCCAGTTTGCAGCTGGGAACCTGGGCCAGAGATGAAGGGACCTGCCTAAGAGAATACAGGGAATCCGAGAGCCAGGAATAGAACCCAGGAGTCCTGATTCCCAGCCATCACCACCCCCCCTTTCTTACCCACTAGACCCCACTGCCCTCCCAGAGCTGGGGATAGCACCCAGGAGTCCTGATTCCCAGCCACCCCCCTCTAACCCACTTGACCCTGTTACCCGACATTGGGCCAGCTAGTAAGCTTAGGGAGGACTAATGACCCACCAGAGTTTGGCAGAAAGCAGCACGTTTATTATACTGAGAGCTAAGCTCAAAAGAAGGGGAAGGGGGGGTCACACTCACATACTCACGCTCCCAGGACAGGCACGGCATTGGAGATGTCAGGATCCTTTAAGGTAAGTGTCCCACAGCGCAGCGATGGCCGGGGCGATGAAGGTGAGTCTTCCCGGTGGAATGCAACGCGGCGAACCACTGGCTAGGCGGTCCGGGCGAAGGGTCTTCACGGGAGGTACAAGCTTGTGAGTGCCCTGCCGAGCACATGGCCCCGTCCCCTTTTACGGACCTGCTCCTCATGGCCTGCGACTAGAGAGGACTTGGCCGCGTCTGGTTGGTCTCACTCCACCTTGCGCCGTGTCCATGGATTGGGCGTGTGATCGCTGCCTAATCAGAGTCCCAGACACCTTGTCTACCTGGGAGCTCTTCTGATCTTCCAGCTGCTCAAGCAGCCCATGCATCCCACAAGCATTCCAGGGGGGAGGGGGAGGGGGAAAGCCACTTCACAGGGATTCAACGAGGGAGAGGAGACAAAAGGGGGGGGGGGGGAGGTGTAACAGACCTTTTGCGCATACAGGTTATACACAGCATACAGATCACTGCTGCTCCTGCCACAGACCCCACTGCCCTCCCAGAGCTGGGGCTCGAACCAGGAGTCCGCACTGCAACAGCCACATGTGCTCCAGCCCCTGAACGAAGCCCAGCCGGTGTTAGGGGAAGGCACGACGCAGCCTGACGCCTGCTGCGACTCCTGGAGCTGTAAGGTCAGTTCAGGACCATGGTAGCTTTAAAGGGTGGGACTCGAGGGTGCCCCTGTCCTGACAGGGAATCAAAGCCAGCAGCCCTGGGAACCTCCCTCCTGGGCTGCTACCAGCACTGGCCGCCCGAGCGCAGGGCCAGACAGGACGCTGAGCAAGTGTCGGGAGGTGTCTGGGCCACCGACTTGGAGCCAAGCAACGGAAACCCAGGTTGCTATTTAATGGGCTCAAGCACCGGGGTTTGCAGGCAGTGTCTGTCTCTGGGGATTCCCCTGAGGGGCGCCATACTCCTTTTGGTACCCCTCAAGCAGGGACAGCCCCAGAATCATACTGTCCCCCAGATCATGGGACAGACCTGGGGAAACCAGACCTCTGCAGATTGGGAGCCAGCCCCACCGAAAACACCCCCCTTTTGGAGCTAGCCGAGTTGATTAGCTTGGAAGCACTATGGGCAGGGACCATCGTTTTCTTCTGTGTTTGTACAGCACCTAGCACGCTGGCATCCTACTTGCTATGATAATATACATAAAACAGCAGGCACCGCTCTTAAAAAGGCAAGGCCCTGGCTGTGCTGTGTGGACAGCAGAGATCCCATGGGGCGCTTTGCCTAAGAATAGGGGGGCAGTGTGCCCTCCTCCCACCCCCCAGCCCGAGATTTCTCCTCTGCGGCACAATTGTGCAGCATGCTGTGTCCTAGTTAGTCTCCACCTCAGAGCCAGCTGCATTTCAGCAGAAGCATGTTGCCTTGTAAAAGAATCTGTGGCCTTCTACAGCAGGCCTGTGTGATAAGGGGTGAGGGGGCCCAGGGGTGCAGCGGAGAGAAACGGAGCCTGTGCCACGCCGTTTGGAACGGGGGGAAGGAGCTCAGCGATGGGCGTTCGCGCTGATCAGTCACGTCGATCACATCCTGGCCCTGCCGCTGCCTCCCTCTGCCCCAGGGCCTCCTCACGGGAGCAGATCCCCCCACAGGCAAGATGAAAAGTTTAGATTCAGTTTCTTAGCTGCCCTCAAAATCAACCTACTCCCACCCTGCAGAAAGGAGGGTGGGTGCATCTGCCACCTGCTGGCCACACCAGATACTGCAGCCTGCGTTTAACCAGCAGCACCAATTCCACCGACACCGGGCCTGTCCTGCTAAAGGCAGTGAGTGGGCGCTGCAGGGGGGCAGGGCAGCATGCCCTCTGCCAAAAGCCTTCAGGATCCAAATCAGCCATCAATTGCCATTCGATAGACATTCAGGGTAGAGGCCCAGAGGGCATTCGGTGCCGAGATCCCACTGATGTTCAGTAAAATAGGGACGCCTAACGCTCAAGCCCCCCAGCTCACTTGGCCGAGAACCCCGAGAGCGCACGACCACACCCGCCTGCAGGCGGCCGTGCTGTGGGAGATACGAGCGCCGTGGGAAAGCAGAGATCACTGAAGAGTCGCTCGACAAACGCAGCCCCGCAATGTCAGCCGCAGCCTGAAACTCGACGGGCCTGGACGTTATTCGCATGGGACAGACAGAGGAGGGAGAAAAGATACGCGAGGGAAAATTGTATCCACCCAGCCTCCTGCTTCAGGGCATAAACGAGGCAGGAGATGGGTGGGGAGGGGGTAGAGGAGGCTCGTACCAGCAAGTGCATTACCAAGGATTTTCCCGAACCCTGGGGCCACTGCCAGATGCATGTGGGCTCAGGGAGTATTTAAAGTGCGCCGGGGAAAAAGTGAGGTTGTGTGTGGGGGTGGAAGGGGGGGGGGGGTCTATCATAATCTAAGAGCAGCAGCGTTATAAGTGCTTAAAGTGCACCCTGCTGAGACCTGGCTTGCACCCCCTTCTACCCAGGGGCGGATTAACAAATTTGCCGCCCCTAGGCCCTGAAAAAATTGCCGCCCCCCCCCCCCCCCCCCCCAGCTCACCTCCGTTCTCCCGCGGCAAGCCTGGGAGGGAGGGAGAAGGGGAGTTGCGGCGCGCTCGGGGGATGGCAGCGGTGGAGCGGAAGTGAGCTGGGGTGGGGAGCGGTTCCCTGCCCCCCCTCACCAAGGGTTACTCCCCGCGCCCACCGGCCCCAGCTCACCTCCGCTCCGCCTCCTCCTCTGAGCCCGCCGCTACTCGCTTCTCCTCCCTCCCTCCCAGCACTTTCATGCAGCAAGCCTGGGAGGGAGGTGGAAGGAGGGAAGTGTGGCATGCCCAGGGGAGGAGGCGGGCCGGGGATGTGGGGAAGGGGCGGAGTTGGGGCGGGGCCGGGGGGGGGAGCGAGCAAATTTGCAGCCCTAGGCCTAGGCCTTGTTGGCCTAGGCGATAATACGCCGCTGCTTCTACCTCCCCGCCAGCACCGGGCTAGGGGCTCGCTCCTTGGAGTCGCAGACAGGTGGGAGCGTCTCCATGAGCAGAGAATCTGGGCTGCAAATGAGCTATTGGGATTGTTCCAGGGTGGCTGTTTCCTCTTTTCCTACTGGAGCAGGGGAGGATTTCCCTGTTCTGGGGTGGGGGGGGGGGGGGGGGGGNGACCCTATGGAGACAGTAAAGTGGTAGCACAGGGGATCACATATGTATACAAAGGCACTTGAGAGGACTTTCTGCAATTGCATTGCAGCTGGAAGGAGACTCCGCGCCCTTCGTTCCAGGGAGGCCTGGATTCTGGCTGCCTCTTATGGGCTGTGCCCCCCACTTTGCTCCCCTCTAGTCCATTCCAACCCTTCCCCCTCTGGCCAGAGCTACGTCCCCGTCCCCCCCTCCGTCCCCAGCCCTGCTTGGCTTTTAGCCCACTGCGGCTTGGTGCAGAGGGGGTGATGCGCTGTTGCCCCCTAGTGGCGGACTGGAGCCTACGGTGGTAGCTACTGCTCTTCCCCCAGGGCGGGGTCAGGGTTATTTTCCCAACATGCGAAGAAGAAGGTTTTTTCCCAGCCTGCTTGGAACGGACACCTGGGTAAACAGGATCCCAAGCCAGACGAGCCAGCTCACCCGCTCCCTGCAAACCCAGCATTGACGCAGCCTGTTCCAGCAGCGCACGCGCAGGGGGACAGACAGGCTGCTGCTTTGAGGGGTCTGTGGAGGTCGAGCGGCCCCCCACGCCCCTTCCGGCTGCCTCTCTCCACCACATCCCACACGTGGCGCAAGCTTCCTCTCCTGTTCCAACCTGCCTGAAAACCACTCGGCGCAGGGTACTGCCAGCCTGGCTCTGCTGCCAAACACTCGCCCCCCAGGCACCCGCGAGTCGGGCATCGGGGAGGGATCGGACGTTGGGCCGACATTTAAACACTGAACCTTTAATTAGTGCTACCGCCCCGTCCGCTTTAAAAGAGGCACGACCGGTGCGGGCTGAGACGGAATTGCTCCTGTCCCCACATTCGCCTGCAGTGTTGCATAGACATAAAAACGGCCATGCTGGGTCAGACCAAAGGTCCATCTAGCCCAGTATCCTGTCCTCTGACAGTGGCCAGTGCCAGGTGCCCCAGAGGGAATGAACAGACAGATTATCATCAAGTGATCCATCCCCTGTCGCCCATTCCCAGCTTCTGGCAAACAGAGGCTCGGGACACCACCCCTGCCCATCCTGGCTAATAGCCATTGATGGACATATCCTCCATGAATCTATCTAGCTCCCTTTTGAACCCCATTATGTTCAAAGACGTTAAGACAACGTATTAACACGTACCCCATCCATGTGCACGCATGCTCCTATCAGAGAACCATAGGACTGGAAGGGGCCTGGAGAGGTCATCTAGTCCAGTCTCCTGCATTCCCCTATATACGCGCCTCCATCCATGTCTCCATCCTCACCCGGTGAGACAGTGCCCTGTATGTCATGCATCTCCCACAAACAAGTGCACAAGGCTTGTACCTCCCCCCCCCCCCCCCGGGGTGTGTGTGTGTGTGTCAGACACACACACACACACCAGTTTGCCTCCAGCTCACTTAAGGCCGCCTGAAAGTGTCCCACTTAAAAACCACTGTGCAGTCGCGTTAGGAAAAAGACACCACTCTTTTATTAAATATAAAAAGGCAGCAACATGCTGTACGTCACTTCGAAGGCCGGTGCCGACGTTTGTTTGCACAGACAACGGCGGCGTGGAGCCATGCTCCGAGCCCTGTCGTCCTTTTGAGACCTTTACATTGAAAAAACAAACCCACAACGACTTCATTTTTAAAGAAGGTGCATTTAAAGCAGGGGAGAAAGTATTTGAAGTAAGAGCCAGTCTGAATGCGGGGACAGCTGGTTCGAAATATTAGCACCTTATATACATTTGTTCTCACAAGTAGTTATTCCGCCCCCCCCCCTTTGCCCCCCCAAAAATCTGTAAAAATGGGGAAACAGAAGCACCCAGAGAGGATCAGACCCACAAACAGAACTCTGGAGTCAGGCTTCCCGCTTTGGACAGCACAGCTTCTTGTAGGGAGGCTAACCCCTAATGAAGTCAATGAGGGGGGGAAAAAGGTAGAACCCCGATTTCAGATGTCTGAGTGTAACTTGGAAGAGATACCCCTGCCTCCACCACGGGATCAGAACTGACTTCCCAGCTATATTCCCAGTGCATGGGCAACCCAGACAAGAACTGCCAGCAGCCCCATTCGGCTGGGCCCTCTGCCCCACATTTCAGAGGGGCTGGCCTATCTCCTCAGGAGCTTAGTAACGCAGGCCCGGTGGAGACCCCAGAAATGGATCGCGCTAAGGGAACCCCTCTGCTTTCCAGGAGTCGCGATGCAAAGGCGGCGAGGCTCAGTGGGCCGAAATGAAACAAGTCACCTCCAACGGGCCCTTGTGGTTAAAAGTACGGCATAAATCCATTACCTAAACTAGGGCTGTCACGCGATTAAAAAATTAAATCGCTCTGGTAAACAATACTAGAATACTATTTATATAATTGTTTTTGGAGATTTGTAATAAAAATAATATAAAGTGAGCACTGTACATTTTGTATTCTGTGTTGTAATTGAAATCAATATATTTTAAAATGTCGACAAACATCCAAAATATTTAATACATTTCAATTGGTATTCTATTGTTTAACAGTGCGATTAAACCTGTGATTCATTTTTTAAATCACAATTAATTTTTTAAAAAGCAACAAAGAGTCCTGTGGCACCTTATAGACTAACAGATGTATTGGAGCATAAGCTTTCGTGGGTGACATGCGTCTGACGAAGTGGGTATTCACCCATGAAAGTTTATGCTCCAATACATCTGTTAGTCTATAAGGTGCCACAGGACTCTTTGTTGCTTTTTACAGATCCAGACTAACACGGCTACCCCTCTGGTACTTGATTAATTTTTTGGAGTTAATCGCATGAGTTAACTGCGATTGAAAATCGACAGCCCTAAAATAAAACACAACAGAAATACGTTCTTCCCCTCTCTGGCTCCACGAATCCCGCTCCAATGTGCTCAGTTTGCAGTTTCAAGCACAAATTCCCCCTTCCCCTCCCCACTAGGGACCTCATCTATCCAGCCACATCAGTGGGGAGATGGAAGATTTTGCCACCGGAACTCTGCTGGCAGTTTTGTCCATGGTACGAGACTCCAGCTCAGTGTGCCGTAACCCAGCCGGAGGCCAAGGCCGCTGAGAGTTGGAGGTCAGTAAAAGAAGCCGATTTTTGGCAGAGGCATACCTGGAGCAGATAAAGGCACCTGTCTCGGTCACTTTCAGTGATCAGAAGTGCAGAGCGCTCGGGTTATAGCTATTGTAGGGACTGATCCTGACAGCCATGGTTCTAGACCACTGGAGTGTAGAAACTTCAGTCAACGTCTCCTACGCAGAGGGTGCCGCTCACTCAGGCAAAGGGTCAGCGCAAGCTGCACGCAGCGCTGACGTTAGGAAGTTTAGACTTGAAATTAGACGAAGGTTCCGAACCATCAGAGGAGTGAAGTTCTGGAACAGCCTCCCAAGGGGAGCAGTGGGGGCAAAAGACATATCTGGCTTCAAGACTAAGCTTGATAAGTTTATGGAGGGGATGGTATGATGGGATAGCCTAATTTTGGCAATTAATTGATCTTTGATTATTAGCAGGTAAATATGCCCAATGGCCTGTGATGGGATGTTAGCTGAGGTGGGATCTGAGTTACTACAGAGAATTCTTTCCTGGGTGTCTGGCTGGTGAGTCTTGCCCACATGCTCAGGGTTTAACTGATCGCCATATTTGGGGTCGGGAAGGAATTTTCCTCCAGGGCAGATTGGCAGAGGCCCTGGAGGTTTTTCACCTTCCTCTGCAGCGTGGGGCACGGGTCACTTGCTGGAGGATTCTCTGCACCTTGAGGTCTTTAAACCACGATTTGAGGACTTCAATAACTCAGACACAGGTTAGGGGTTTGTTACAGGAGTGGGTGGGTGAGATTCTGTGGCCTGCGTTGTGCAGGAGGTCAGACTAGATGATCATAATGGTCCCTTCTGACCTTAAAGTCTATGAGTCTATGAGTCCTCGAGCGGGTAACAGCTGGGACGTAAGTGGCTTGTGCTGCAAAGGGATGAATTTTACTCAGACACGAACGTGCACAAGCCTTAGCAAAGTTGTATCCTTCCATTACGACTTGCCTGGCAATACTGTCGCTGGTTAAACCTTCAGGAGAAACAAGAGGTGGCAGGATCAAACAATGGACACCGTAGGTTGGCTACGTTTTCAGAGTTTGACCTGGAATAGGGGGGCTCCTTACTCCCAATCCAGGAGCACAGGGTCTCCCATTGGCTAGTGGGTAAATACGATGCATTAGGTAGTACTTAGGTGCCTTGATTTTCAAGTGCCTCCAACTTTCAGAGGGCAGGGGCTCAGCACTCTCTAACAAGGAGGCCCCTTTAAGAGGGGTCTCAAGTTGGGCCAATAAGATCATTCCTCCCTTCCAAAAAAATCTGGGTCTGGAGTTTAGTAGCCATTCATGCCGTCCCCTGTGTTTGATCACAGTCCGTAGGGAATGGAATACTGGAGAGCTGGCCAAGACCTGGAGCAATGTTCTTCCCACCACATCTGCAAAGCAGGACGTCGGCGTGCCAACGCACAATGCACTGTGGGAGGCGTGTAAATCAGGAGCAGAGGCAGCGCGGCGCTGGAGTCCAAGCAAGCGCTAACTGGCAGGGCTAGCCACGGCGTCGATGGCAGTTTCCTCTTCAGCCGGACTACCCACAACCTCATCTGAGCCCAACTCCACGCTGGCCAGCGAGACCCGATCCTGGCCAGGCTCGGCTGCTCCCGGTTTCCCCAGCACGTTCCTGAGCTGTATCCAGAAGAAAGGCTGCCGGCTGGGCTCCAAAGGCCATTCCAGGTAGGTTTTGGTGCTCAGCATCTTCCGGAGCTTGCAGAACTTGTTGGGCAGGCTCTGGGGATCGATGGCCTCCTTCACCACCAGGATGACGTCCTCGTAGCCCAGCCCGACGGCCCGCTGGTGGGCGAAGTAGAGCTCGTAGTTGCACCACTCGCTGTCAACGAAGCTGCGGGAGAGGACGAAGATGACCTTGTAGCTGCTCTCGATGTTCTCGATGATGTTGTCGATGATCCACTTGCCCGGCGTGAAGTCCCTCTCGTGGATGCAGACGCGGTACGGGGGGCTGGAGCTCTCCAGCCGCTGGAGCAGCTCCTGCCTCACCCAGTCGGCGTCTGAGCAGCTGTAGGAGATGAAGGCGTGGTAGGCGTAGGCCCGAGCGGGGTGAGCGTGGCGGGCGCGGTACTTCGACCGGACGATGCGGTAGGTGGCTTGCAGATACCACAGCACGTCGAACCTCCAGCACAGCACCATGGTTGCAATGATCACAGCGGCCGTGACGGAGACAGAAATGGCCACCACCACCCTCACGTCGCACTCCGTCAGCCCCGGGGCGTAGGCAGCCACGCCCATGTCCAGCAGGGACTCCGGGTGGTAGCACGTCCAGCCTCCGGGCCAGTCCAGCAGGGTTAGCTTACCCTTCCTCCGAGTCTCCTGCAGGAAGCCGTAGAGGTCACAGGTGCAGTGGTAGGGGTTGTTCCCGGCCTTGAGGCTGGTCAGCTCTGGCATGTTGACGAAGGAGCCCTCGCTGATGACACCAAAGGAGTTGCCATCCATGGCCAGTATTTGCAGGCTGGGGCATCTCCACTCTGAGGGAATGAACTTGATCTTGTTCCCACTAAGCTTCAGCTCCTGGAGGTCTTGGCAGCGGACAAAGTAGCTCATCTCCAGCCGGTCCAGCTCGGAGTAGGACAGGTCCAGGTAGTGAAGGGTGATAGGCAGGCACTTGAAGATCTCCATGGTAACAGTGTTGTGGTCCAGGGCCAGCCAGACCAGGCCGGGATTCCACTGGCATGCCATCTCCTTCAGGCCCCCGATGTGGTTGTGGCTGGCATTGATATGGGTCAGGCGAGGCCAACTGGCCGTGAGCTTAGCTACTATGCCCAGGCTGGTCAGCTCGTTTTTGGCCACGAGGAACCGCTCCAGTTTGGGCATGACGTCCTGGTAGTTGCAGCCCTGGTTGTAGATGTAGGCGTCCTTCAGCCGGTTGTTGGAGACGTCCAGGGTCACCACGTTGCGCATCTCTTCCCAGGTGTCGCAGGGCACGAAGTTGAAGTTGACGTTGAGAATGGAGAGGTTGGCCACGCCGCTGAACCAGGTGAAGGTCCAGTCGAAACGCAGGATGTCGGGGTTGCTGATGTCCTGCAGCAACAAGCTGTCCAGGGTCAGGTTGGCGATGCCCGCTTCCGAGCGGTTCCACTGGGAAGAGCGGGCGAAGTCAATGGCCATCAGGGAGAGGTCGCGGATGCGGGACTTCTGGATGTTCAGCAGGGCCAGCCGTAGCAGGTTCTCGTTGAACTTCCCCCGGTAGAAGACCAGCTTGCTGGCTCGCACCTCGGCCAAGCCGGAGAAGAGATCTGCGGACTCAGTGTAGTAGGTGAACTCAAAGAGGTTGCGGAAGCGGAGGTACTGCAGCGGCTTACCCCTCAGATCCCGCAGAATCATGGGCAAGGCCTTGGGATTCTTGTCCAGGGCTATGTCGCACCACAGGGCTGTGGTGTTGAGCACCGAGAATGCCCCTTTTTGATACTCCAGTAGGCTGGAAGCCGTCTTCAGGGCAAACTTCTGCAAAGCTATATCCTTCAGCGGGAGGAAGTCCCGCTTGCCGACCGTCTGGATCAGAGACCCGCCCATGGAGAACTCCTGCAGGTTCCTCAGAGTGCTGAAGACCTCGTCCAGAGTCGAGCGGAGGTACAAGTTGTTGGACATCTCCAGCCGCCTCAGTTTCCTCAGAGGCTTCAGGGCCGGCGAGGGGATCCGGCGCAGGGAGTTGTTGAACAGGCTGAGTTCCTCCAGCAGGACGTTGGAGGCGAAGGCATCTGCCGAGATGCACGAGATGTTGTTGTAGCCCAGGTCCAAGCTCTGCAGCCGGGTCAGCGCTGAGAAGTCCCCTGGGGCGATCTCTTTGAGCCTGTTATACGAGAGATCCAGTCTGAGCAGGGTGCGGGGAAGGTGCTGGGGAACGCGGTTCAGGTTCTGACCTTTGCACGTGGCGACGTTGTCGTCGGCGGTGACAAGACATGGGTCGGCCCCGTCTGCCAGTCCCACGATCGCCACGCACAAAGCTACGCACATCCCAGCTAGTGGGCGCATGGTCTTCTCTTCACATGTTTGTTCACCTGAAAGATGGAGAGAGTCGGACGTCCTGTGAAACGCCCTCGAACGTTACTTTCGGAGACCTGTCCACATGCTAACGTTAACCTATAGAGCAGAGACCTCTACCGCCCCACGGTACAGTCGTTCAACTGGCTGAGGAGAACACCGCACCACTGAGTTACCGATGGTTACGCTTTGCGGATTGACATTTACAGCAGCACTATCCCTAACCACTGAGACATCCAGTCCAGCATCCTGGAACAAACCATCGGCCTGTAGTCCCGCCCCCCCCGGGACCCCACCCCCTATCCACCTGCCCTACCAGATCCAGCTATTAACCCACTTTATTCCCTCCACCTCCTTCCTGCCATGCAGGGCCGGCTCCAGCTTTTTTGCCGCCCCAAGCAGCGAAGCCACAAAAAAAAAAAAAAAAAAAAAAGCAGCTGTGATCGGCGGCACTTCGGCGGCAGCTCTACCGCGCCGCGTCGTCCTTCGGCGGCAATTCGGCGGCAAGTCCTTCCCTCCAAGAGGGAGTGAGGGACCCGCCGCCGAAGACCCGGACGTGCCGCCCCTTTCCATTGGCTGCCCCAAGCACCTGCTTCCTTTGCTGGGGCCGGCCCTGCTGCCATGCAGGACAAGCCAATGGTGCCTCTACCCCCATCTAGTTCAATATCCCCCACCACCTACCATTCTCAATTAGATCACCGTGATCCTGGACAGAAGTTAGACGTTGGCCCCTCCCATCCGGCACTTCACTTCCCACAATCCCATGGGGCCAGTGATCGTGTTCACTTTACCCTTCCCCCCCGGCTAACAGATCTTGGCTCCACAACGGGAGAGAGTGCCACTTACAGAGCAAGAGGTGCTGCCCCTCAGGTGATGGATGGGGAGCCGAACACAGCGCTGCAGGGGGCAGCTGTCCCTTCCATGCCAGCCCCAGACAGTCCTAGATCAAGAGAGAAGCAGCATTTTACTGGACGCAGGTAGCAACACAAGATGAATCAACTGGGCTCACCAGCCACCCACGCTAGACACATGTCAGGGAGACACACTGTGTCTCAGACTTGCTTCCCGGACCAACCCCCACCCCCATCTTCTGTGCAATGCTAGAGGAACATGGCAGCCAGAGGGAGACTTTCAGAAAGTACAAATGGGAGGAAGATAAACCTCAAGGAAGCCAGGTCAATACCCGGATACTCGCGATGGAAAATGCTGCCGACGGCGTTGTGTCCCCGCCGCTCAGTCACACGGGAAGAGGCTACGCCAGAAAGAAAGGCACGGCTTCTCCATCACTCAGGACGCGTCTTCACTGCAACAGATAGCATGAGTTAGTCCATTTGAACTAGCCTAGCTCAGGGCAGAATGCTTCCCATTCGAGCTACACGACGAATCCGACATCTGGGCAGGGGTTAGGGTCCCTTCTAACCCCATGGCTCTCCAGTTCTACAACTCACAACCCCCCTGCATTCGTCACTTCAGCACCAACCTCCTCACTCCTCCCACACCAGCCCACGGGCCGCCTAGGTCAAATCGACAGCACCTCCTTCCAACCCAAGGGAGTGATTTGTGTGTGGATGGGAGTCAAGTTAGGGCAAACCTCCAGATACAGCTCAAAGTGACAACGCACTGAAGACAAACCCTTGGCGTCTTTACAGCGCTCGAGTGGATCCAGAAGTTGTGGTGTTTGATTGGAACAGGTTGAAGTATTTTGTTCAAGACTTGTTTTGGTAAAAGCGATGGGAAACTGAGTAGACAACACTTCCCCCCCCCCATCCTCCCACCCCCCCACACACACACATACCCCCAGCCTTGAAAACTTCACTGACGTTTTGGCCAAAAACTTGGCTATTATTTTTTTTAATTAAAACCCCAAAACGGGTCAAGAAGAACTGACTGAAAACAAAGTTCAAGATTTCCTGACCATCTGCAGGTTCAAAAAAATCACAGGTGAGATTTTCTGGTCTGCGCTATGCAGGAGGTCAAGTTACAGAGCCATATACCGATCCTCTCTGGCCTTGAAATCCAGCTGCCCTTTGTGCTTTTACAAGTCTGGAGCGGGCGTTCCCCGTAGGATTTCTATTGCAACTTTCTTCCCAGAGGACGGCAAGTTGTAAACACTCCCAGAGAGCCCAGCATACTGAAGCATTAACTAGGGCTTATTCCCGAATAACTCCATGCGCTGATTCTTATTCCAGAATAAGTGTTTTGTCCCTGTTTAGCTAAACCCAGAGGTTAAGCTAAACAGGAACAAGGCACTCTTATTCTGGAATAGGACTATCCGGCACTCTTCAGGAACAGCTGTATCGTGTGTACACAAGCCCTTAAACCAGGGGTAGGCAACCTATGGCACGCGTGCCAAAGGTGGCACACGAGCTGATTTTCAGTGGCACTCACACTACCCAGGTCCTGGCCACCGGTCCGGGGGGCTCTGCATTTTAATTTAATTTTAAATGAAGCTTCTTAAACATTTTTAAAACCTTATTTACTTTACATACAACAATAGTTTAGTTATATATTATAGACTTATAGAAAGAGACCTTCTAAAAATGTTAAAATGTATGACTGGCACGCGAAACCTTAAATTAGAGTGAATAAATGAAGACTCGGCACAGCACTTCTGAAAGGTTGCCAACCCCTGCCTTAAACCATCACTGAAATGCAGCCACCTCTAGAGTGGAACGAGAAGGGGGAAAAAACAGCTACAGAAATCGCCTGTGTAATTGTCCAAGCTTGCCCTTCTCCTGTGTCCCTCACCTGCCCTACTGTTTGTTCTATACTTGGTACATGCTTTTAGAGCAGGGGTGGGCAAACTACTGCCCAGGGGCCACATCCTGCCCTCCAGACATTTTAATCCGGCTCTCGAGCTCCCGCTGGGGAGCAGGGTCGGGGGCTTGCCCCACTCCCCACGTGCTGTGGCTCTGTGTGGTTCCCGGAAGCAGTGGCATGTCCCCCCTCTGACTCCTACGTGTAGGGGCAGCCAGGGGACTCCGCACGCTGCCCCCACCCCAAGCACCACCCTCACAGCTCCCATTGGCCGGCAACCACGGCCAATGGGAGCTATGGGGGTGGCGCCAGTGGACGGGGCAGTGCGCAGAGCCGCCTGGCCGCGCCTCTGCGTAGGAGCTGGAGGGGGGACATGCCGCTGCTTCTGGGAGCTGCTTGAGATAAGCGCCGCCCGGAGCCTGCCACTCTGACCCCCTCCTGCGCCCCAACCCCCTGCCCCAGCCCTGATCCCCCTCCCGCCCTCTGAACCTCTCAGTTCCAGCCTGGAGCACCCTCCTACACCCCCAACCCCTCATCCTCAGCCCCACCCCAGAGCCCGTACCCCCAGCCGGAGCCCTCACCCTGAACTCCTCATTTCTGGCACCACCCCAGAGCCCGCATCCCCAGCCGGAGCCCTCACCCCCCTCCCGCACTCCAACCCCCAATTTCGTGAGCATTCATGGCCCGCCATACAATTTCCATACCCAAAAGTGGCCCTCGGGCCAAAAGGTTTGCCCACCCCTGTTTTAGAGGGTAAGCAGTTTGGGGCAGGGATGAGCCATATGCTAGCTACTGCACATATACATTGGGGTCCCTCCCAAAATCCTGATAACATCCCGATGCCCCTATTCACAGTCTCAGGTAGCTTTACTTCAACTTCAGCTTCGTTAATTTAGATTGCAACACCGTTCACGCCATCATAGTACATTACGCTGGGCAGTGACGTGGGGGTGGTGTCTTGCTTCAGTATCTTACAATGCTGCCATAAAAAACCCTTGGAACAAGTAGTAATGTGAAACTAGACATGAGGATGGACAACAGTTCAGAATGCCCTGGCTAAAATCCAACACCAGTAACTCTAGTAAACCCATACAGCTTCCCAGAGTCCTCGGCAATGAAAGCCACTAGACACATTTATGTTATGAATAAAAAAATGCCAGGGAAGAGTTCATTTCCATTAGATTCAACTTTCACACCCCAAACCCTGCGTTACCTTCCTAAAACCAGCCCCTGCCCCCATGTGATTTAAAAACAAACAAACAAACAAACCAAAAACATCAGCCTTGTCTGCATAAAGCAGACACTTTTTGCTAAAGCTATTTAGTCAAAAACCCAGTTTCTGGGGGGCAGGAGAGGGAAGCCGTTGAAGTGGAAAATGTTATTAGCGCCAATATTTCTATATCACAAGTGTTATGTTATCAGGAGATTTTTCACCACAGCTCTCAAGCCACGTGGATACATTTTTTGTCAATTAGATCAGTACATGACAGTTGAGGATTCTAGTAAACATGCATAATTTGTCTAGAGAGGCCATCTAATAGGGACCATGATTTCAGTTGCCAGCTATCTGAAAGCTAATACTGTACCATGGTTTTCGAGGACCGGGGAGGTTGGTACACCAGGGGAGACAGGAAAGGAAACACAGGCTGAACATCAGATGAATAGCATGAGGCTGCTGGGCAGTTAGCACTAGACATTTAGCACTAGACTGGAGGCAGGAGAGCCCACTGCACTGGGGGTCAGGAGTAGGGTGACCAGATGTCCCGATTTTATAGGGACAGTCCCAATATTTGGGGCTTTTTTTTTATATGGGCTCCTATTACCCCCCACCCCAACCCCTTGTCTCGATTTTTCACACTTGCTGTCTGGTCACCCTAGTCAGGAGACAGGCTTCTATTCCCAGATCTGACACCTGGGGCAAGTCAACTTCCTCCGCGCCTCAGTTTCCCCATCTCTAGGGCAGGGACAACACGACTCACCTTTGCAAAGCGCTTTGCGGTCTCTGGAGAAAAGCACTACGATAAGTCTGGGGGGTTTCTTACTTAAGGTGCTGCAGGCAGGGATCTTCTATTGGCAGGGAGCTGGCCGGAACAATCCCCACCCCCTGCCCGGTTTTCAAGGCACCTTTATCTCCTGGAGTCACGATCCAGTGGGACCAGCATGCCAATGCGGCGTGGGAGAAAAGAACAGGCGCTGGCATATAAACGCTTCCCCACTTCATCTCCAGTGGCCCGGGGTGCACACGCAGCCTCCCACTTCAGCAACTCCAGGGCGCTGCCAAACCCCCCCCGATGAGCCCCATTGCGGCTCCCACACCGAGACCAGAATCCGTCCAGGGGGATGGTCCAGCTTAAACCCGGGGGGCTGCAGCGGGCAGGGCGAAGGGGCGCATCCGGCAGGTCCCCCCCTGGTCCTAGGTGATCACACGGGGCTGGGGGGACTTTACTTGGGTCCTTCCTTGGGTACGAAGAGGCAGCTGCTCCTGTAGCCCCCCCATGCAGCCCGGGGGCCTTTGCTGATCTGTCGCCCCCCTTGGCTAGGTCCCGGGGGGCCACCAGCCGGGGCTCCCCTCTGGCCCCACCATGCTGCCCGGCCCGGCCCTCGGAGCGACTGAGCCGCGTTGCAGACGAGGAAGATTTCCAGGCTCGGCAGGGTGGGGCGCCACCTCCCTCTTAAAGAGACAGCGCGCCTCGAGGATTTGTTTTCTCTTCCCTTCTCCCAGACACCCCCCAAACCAAACAGGGAATTAACCACCCTGGCTGCAAACCGGGGTGATATTTCTCTGCTTCACAGGGGGCTGCAAGGCTCAGCGCATTACTGTCTGGGTGGCACTTTCAGAGCCTCCCATAACATGCCAGGTTAGTGTTCTGGGTTGCGGTCGCTCCTAGGGGCCCTGGTCGTGGGATCAGGGCGCCACTGTGCTCGGTGCTGTACAGAGAGAGGAGCCCTGAGGAGCTCGGGATGGAAATAGGGAGGCCAGAGGGGAACAGGCACAGAGAGGGGAGGTGCCCAGCCGAACAGAACTCAGCTCTCCTGTGTCCCAACTCAGTGCACTAGCTACTAGGCATTTCTACCCAAAGGTCATTTCCCTTCCCCGCTTACAAGAGAGAGATTAGGGTGTATTTCTGGCCCACTAAATCACTGGATTAATGGCCCAGTATCCCATCTCTCCAACGCTGGCTGCTTCGAAAGAAGGAGGAAGATCCCAAGACAGGCTCACCTGCCCCCAGGGAAGTTTCTTCCTGGCCCCCTGCTAGTTAGTGGTTAGCTCGTGCCCGGGAGCATGGGGGTGGGGGGGGGGGGTTGCAGCTGGCACAGGGCAACTGACCCCTTTCAGGGGAGATGGACCCAGCCCAGGTAGGGCCGGCCCGTCAGGCTGGGGTGGTGGCATCGATCCTTTCGTGAGCAGGTCAGCCAGGCCTGCAGCTCACAGTAAGCTTTATTAAAAAGGGTATCCCTCTAATGATGGGGGAGTGTTGTCAGATGTTTATATGGATAATCCTTTAAAATCTCCTAAAGCACTGACCTTAACCATATCCTGCAGCAGGGTGTTCCACAGATTAATTATGCACTGTGCATACTAATTCCTTTTCATCCAGAGCCCTCAGTAAAACACTCTGGGCTCTACTGCTGGAGAGGGCTCTGTTAAGAGCTGGGTGTTATGACTTCACTTGTGAGCTCTCCGGAGCAGGTTCTGTCTCTTTGCTCTCTGTTTGCACAGCACGGTCTGTGACACCACCACAATCCAAATAAAAAATCCCTGGGTCAATTGTTCCAATGGCCAATTACACTCAGCGTTGAAAATCTGCATGTCGAATGGGCAGTGAGCTCAGGGTTAAGAGGCTGCAAAACCTACACTCTGCAATAGGAGCTATAAAGAACTGTTTACCCAGGGTAGCATGGAGACCCCAGGACTGGACAGAAACCATAACAGCCATAAGGATTTTGCAGGAAGCTGTCTCTGCTCCCAGCAGGAACAAACAAATGAATTTATTACCGGAACCGAGACTGCCAAGCAGCAACCAATAGCTGCTGTCAAAAAACTATGTAGGCAGTGAATGCCTGCTGGATTCAGCCCTGGCCCTTTCCGTGTATAAATGCCCGACATTCCTTACCTGCATGGTGGCGTGACAGATCCCGATGCCCAGCACCCAACCCTTATTTAGACCAACTGTTTCAGCTTGCCCAGACCAAGGTCTCAGGTCTGCCAGTTGGAGCCCCCGTCTCTTGTTTAACTGGGCGTGCACTAGCCTGCTGCGAAGTTTATGCTTTTCTGAACCCGTCCTGCTGTAAAAGACATCCTGGGAAACTGGGTCTTCCAGCCCCAAATCCAGAGGGCTTCCTAGTGTCCCACATGGTCATCAGCCGCTGCTGAGACTGCCAGGTAGTGTCCAGCATTGTGATGCGCCAAGGGAGGCTCAGAGCAAACAGAGATAAATCTGTCCCTCCCAGGTGTGTTTAACGTCACTCCTCAGGCTGAGTCAGCCCCCAAAAGCAGCCACAGCAAGGTCTAATTATAGCCAGTGAAGGGTTAAACCCATGGTGCATGTCAGCCAGGGCTGGTCAGTGGCCTATATGGAATGAGTTTGGCAGGACTCATCCTGCTCACCCACGGCCCACAAACCCCAACACTAGGACTGGCACCAATTGGCTCTCCTTGTGGCCAGCGCCAGCAGAGGCCAAGGACTGGATGGGGCACCTCCCATCAGTGGAAGCTTGCTGCAATCCCGCTGTGTCTGTTGCCATATCTTGTGCCCCCGCGAGCCGTGAACCAGGCCGGCGCATCCCACCAGCGCTGGAGCCACGTACGCACACAGGAACAGGCTGAATCACCTAAGAGCCGGCTCTGAACTAGCACAAAGATCCACCTAGCAACTGAAGCCGGACAGATTCAGACTAGAAATGATGCTGCGTTTTAATTGCTAACCCTTGGAAGAGCTAACCTGGGGGCCGGGGGACACTCGCCAACACTGGAAGTCTTTAAATCAAGACCGGATGTCTTTAAGAGACACGCTTGAGTGCAATCAGACATTACGGCTGGATGCAGGAGTTGCAGTGTGAGCTCTACAGGGGGTCAGACTACGGGCTTGTCTACACTCGGAAATGAACCGAAAGAGCTATTCTGGAATAGTTATCAGCTCCTGCATGCACCCTCATTCCAGAGTAAATTCACATGGGGGCTTATACCAAACTAGTACTGTACTCCTCTTTTGGTAAGTTTCCCAGTGCCGATGAGCCCTAGATTGTCATAATAGTCCCGTCTGGCGTTAAAACCTACGAATCTGAGAGGGCGGGGACGAGGGGCTAGAAGCGATTTCCAGAAGAGAAGCTTTCATTGTTGACAAGCCTGGCTGGAGGTCAGGGCGTTCCTTTCCTTTAACTTTACCAGCCAGGAAGTCCGTCCTTCGCCTGGATTTATGTCCCATGGTTTCTCCAAGGTTTCTAGAGAAGGCAGCTCAAACATTCCTGGGCAAGTAAATGTGTGTGTGTGTCCACCGCACCTCAACCACAGCAGCTTAGTACTTACAACTAACTTATCCCTTTAGCTTGTGCTGTTAGGGCTTGATTTTTGAGGGCGTTCAGGCACCTAACGCTGCAGATGGGCACCCGACTCCCACTGAAATCTCACTAGGTGCCTAAAGAAATGATACGGTCCAGCCCTTGGTGCTGATGGTCCTTTTTCGATCCCCGCTGTCGACTAGAGCGGGCACACATGTTAACATGGTCATGGTATGTTGGCAATTCTTGGCCAGCTAAACCGAGCAGCCAGGCAGCGACTGGCATCCTCCCCTAGGGAGAGAGAAAAGGGTGAGGATTAGCTTTCTCCTGGAAGACCGTAGACATTTAAGACAGCAATTTAGTTGTGTCTCTTCAAATTCCAGCCAGGGTAGGATACAGCCCCGGGGAGAGGGCAACCGTCAGAGTGCTGGTCCCAGTTTCTCCTGGCTGTCCCACAAGCTAATTTCTGGTGTATTGGGCACAGAAATCCCCACCACACTGGGTAAAGCACGGCAGTGAGAAAGTGTTTTGGTTATGGATGGGACTCCAGACTTGGACAAGCCAAGCTGTGGGAAAGTTCAGAATCAGAGCCTTGGACTCCTCTCTGGCACCACGCGCCAGTCGTGTGGGGACAGGACATTGGCTCATCTTGCTAGTGAGAAGCCGTTTCTGCCACTGGACAAACTTCAATAAAGTAGCAGCTAGCAGGGCTGGTTTTGTTTTGTTTTTGGACACGCTCAGTGCCCAGAGAGACTGCAGGACTGCCCCAGGGAGCTGTTGGGAATGCCATTCCCGCATTCCCAGTGTCATATCTAACAAATACTACAGCTCACCAGAGCCACAGTCTTGTCTCTTGGTGCTGGCAGAAGTGCCTAACTGAGAGCGGACGAGGTGAAGGAGGAGTTCTGAGGAGAACAGCAGGCTTTGTACAACTCATTCACAAAAACCCTTCAATTTCACACACCTCCCAAAGCCAAGCTATATGAATAACATCTATCTCCTAGGGAGATTTGTCCAGTGCAATTCACACACACACAAAATTCTGTTCCCAGAACTGCCACCAACTAGCCGTGTGCCCTTGATCAAGTTGTGGCACCTCTCTGCCTCAGTTTCCCCACCTGCTAAAATGGGGATGTCACAGTTTTGGGTTTCACCCAAAGTCTTCAGCCTCCAAGGTTCATCCAGTCTAGTTACTCCCTTATCTTAGCTGGGTTTCACTATCGCAGAGGTGTTTCAGAAAACAAAGACATGCAAGACCAAAGATAAACTACTCTACAGAGTGAGATTCTAACCTGGCAATAATTAACTTGTGGAACAGCCAGAATGCTCTTAAAGTTTATTTGCTGTCTCACCAAAAAAATATGCCATTGTGCTTTGATCTCTGCAATCAATCCAGGCCACTGCAAGGGTGGAGGGAAGGGTGAAAATGGGCCAGGTCTAGGATAAACACGTCCTTTACCAATGGGCTTGCATTTACCGGATTTTTTCCATGCCACACACAAGAAGAAAAACAATACTGAGCTGTTTGAGGGTGTAATGGAACTATTGATCTGTGCACATAGATGGACCAGGTAACCATGAGATAGGAGGGGGAAAAGCAGTGACAATCATAGAATCATAGAATCTCAGGGTTGGAAGGGACCTCAGGAGGTCATCTAGTCCAACCCCCTGCTCAAAGCAGGACCAAACCCAACTAAATCAGCCCAGCCAGGGCTTTGTCAAGCCTGACCTTAAAAACCTCTAAGGAAGGAGATTCCACTACCTCCCTAGGTAACCCATTCCAGTTCTTCACCACCCTACTAGTGAAAAAGTTTTTCCTAATGTCCAACCTAAACCTCCCCCTCTGCAACTTGAGACCATTACTCCTTGTTCTGTCATCTTCTATCACTGAGAACAGTCTAGATCCATCCTCTTTGGAACCCCCTTTCAGGTAATTGAAAGCAGCTATCAAATCGCCCCTCATTCTTCTCTTCTGCAGACTAAACAATCCCAGTTCCCTCAGCCTCTCCTCGTAAGTCATGTGCTCCAGCCCCCTAATCATTTTTGTTGACCCTGGGCAAATCAGAGCCAGGAATGGAACCAGGTCTGACTCCTAATCCGCTTCCCTTCTCCGTTCCGTCCAGGAAAGGGACTGATGTTTTCAATGGGTAGGTCAGAGTCCCGCCCTGACCCACCTACACCCCCATTGTCCAATAAACCCCCTAAAGATCTTGGTAATAAGACATACATGGCCGCCTCCCCACAACACAGCCTGGTGTTTGGCCTCCTGGAAACGGGCCAGTTCACCAATAATTGTGAACACACTTCAAGATCAGTGATATGCACAGGTCTAAGCAATTCACGCAACACGCCCTGGGGAAGGGGAAGAATGCTGGCCAAGCTATTCTAGGTACTTAACTGACTCCCTCATCCCCATCGTATCTCCCAGTCTTTAGTGTATTTATCCTCACAACCTGCAGGGCTGTGCCATTATCCCCATTGTACAGACGGGAAAACTGAGGTACCAAGAGACTAAGTGACTTGCCCACATTCACAGAGCAGGTACTTAAACCCAGGTCTTCAATGGGCCAGGTGAGGGCCTTTACCACTAAGCCATCCTTCTCCCTAATCATCCACAGCTCCTGGCAATCTGGAAACGGGACAAACAGAGCAGGCCTGTTTTGTTCAGGGACATTTGACTTCCCTCCTTGGCTCCATCTCCCGGGAGCCAGGGCCAAGATAAACACGTTGTATCTGAAAGAACCCAAACATGCTGTATTTGAAAACACCCATGTTAATGGATCATGGAAACCCAAACAACAAATTAAAGACGGCAGAGGATTCGACCCACTGTCTCGGGCCGCTAATTCAGCCTTCAGCGTGCCTGGAAGATTCAGCATCGGAACGTAGCCTGGCTCATCTTGGGGCAGCTGCAGGCTGCCCACTGCAAGTTTCAGTAAATAACTCGACTTCAAACAGCCAGCCAGATTCCAGTTGGCTCCAAGTCTTCAGAGCAGGATCGCTGCTAATTTTGCCTGGGAAAAACCTCAGTAAGGTTTCTTAAGAGCCAAGCTACTGTTTTAGGATGATCACCAGTGCTGCCTTGTAACAGGACAGGAGACAAACACCCAGCGGTAAAGAGTTACTTACAAGTACATTAGTCATTGAAAATACCACACTGCAAAAGGCTTATAGAATGAGTGACTATTCTAACACTGATCACGTCCTAAGTGTGCAAGTGCCATGTTCCATCCCAGGAGCTCTTAACCACCCTTAAAGGTAGGGAAATATTTTGCCCATTTTACAGATGGGGAAATGGAGGCATCGGGAGTGAGGCGAGTGATTTGACCACAGTGATAGCAAGTCAGGAAGAGAACAGAAATCTCGATTCCCAGCTCCGCCACTGACCTGCTGTATGACGCTGGGCAAGTCCCTTCTCCCTCTCTGGGCCTCCATTTCTCCTCCTATCCCTTGTCTGTGCAGACGCTAACTAGGATTGCAACTGGCATCTCAGGCCCAGCACCTGTGGCCGCCCAGTTTCAGGCAGTCGACTGTAATTCAGGGGCTGATCTGTAAAAGGCGACACCGCATCAGAGCAGGAGCACGGAGCACCTGCTTTGCACTGGGGTGAGGGCGCTCGCCCAAGGAGCAGAGCAATGGAAAGCACAGCCTGGTCCACCCCCAGACTCACCCCTGTTCAAGGTTGTGCCAACCCATGTGGACGCCTGCATTTCAGCCCGAGCGGCTTGTTTCGGCAGGGCCGCTCCAACTGGACTCCCTCTCGTTATGAAAGAGGGGCTGCATGCTCCTAGACTCCAGGACTTGCTCCCCTTCCTGGTCCCCACACCTAATACGGTGACCTTCCAGACACACTGTAAGACGCCGGCTTGCGCAGGGTTTTGCGGGGAGCTGTGCGTGAGCTTCCTGGGGATGGAGCAGCAGGAAGGAGTTTACGTCGGTAGGTGGCCGGCTGGGTGTACGTTCCTGCTGCTGATACTTAGCTACATTGCTAGGAGTACTGCGGTAACGAGAGTCGCTAGTTATTTCAATCATTTTGGTTTAGCTTCAACCAGTTCCTAAGCAACTAGAACAGGGGTGACCAACGTGTGGCTCCAGAGCCACATGCGGCTCTTCAGAAGTTAATTTGCGGCTCCGGGGCTGGAGCTACAGGTGCCAACTTTCCAATGTGCCGGGGGGTGGGGGGGTGCTCACTGCTCCACCCCTGGCTCTGCCCCCACTCCACCCCTTCCCGCCCCCTCCCCTGAGCCGTCCGTGCCCTCACTCCTCCCCCCCAGAGCCTCCTGCACGCCACGAAACAGCTGATCGGGAGGCATGGGGAGGGGAGGGGGAGGTGCTGATCGGTGGCGCTGCCAGTGGGTGGGAGGCGCTGGGAGCCAGGGGGAGAGGAGCTGATGGGGCGCTGCTGACGTATTACTGTGGCTCTTTGGCAATGTACATTGGTAAATGCTGGCTCCTTCTCAGGCTCAGGTTGGCCACCCCTGAACTAGAACAAGACTGAAGTCAGCCTGGTTGAAAGAGAAACAGGTGCATTCATACAGCCTTTTGCACCAGTTTAACCCAATAGGTTTAACCCTCTCCCCGCACAGACACCCCTTACGTATAATAAACCTGGTGCAACTCGTCATGGAGAAACCCTGTCCGATTTTGACTAGCTTAGCAGGAAGTGAGCAATCCCCGAGTCAGTGCTGAATATACACATCCAGGAAGGCTCATGTGGTGAAGGAAGTCAGATACAAAGAAAAAAACAAAAGCACAATTAATGATCAGATAAGAGGACATCTGAAAGCCCTAGTGTCAGCATTGGTTGCACATGCAGATTACGGTAAAGTCTGTTTCACTGCGAAATCAGAGCCCTCCATCGCCATGCCAAAGAATGGCACTATTACTGCCATGGCCTGTATGGCCGTAGCTCTGCCCACCACGTCCCTACTGTTAACGTCATTATACGGGTCTAAAACGTGCTTATGCAGGTATCGTTTTCTCCTGTATGGAAAGGGGAATACGCTGTGACAGCACCTGTGTGGACAACAGCCACACAACGGATTGTCCAGCTCTAATTATCGTGGTTAAAGAAAAGGGTCAGGTGCCTAGCAGACGTATAGGAGAGACACGGTGGGTGAGGAAATAGCTTTTACTGGAGCATCCGGGGACCAGCACTGCAGCCGCCAGACAGACAAATACTGTGTGTAGGCCTGGGGCGGTGAAGCGCATGGAAATCACAGATACACCATCCAGCCAGATCAGGGGAAAGCGACGTTTTTTCAGAAGCAGCTAGTATCGGCGGGTGCCTGAGGTTTTCGGGGCCCAGAATTCCCTTACCCTAGGGGTCAGCCTTCAGGAAGTCACTTTGCCTCCAGTGAGCCACTTTCACCATCATGCCTTCAAAAGTCCTGACAAGGGTTAGACGGCTGGTACGGCGAGACCCCTGCCTGTCCTGCTGCCTCATTGTTTCCTTGTGCGCCCATCGGTCTGTAGCCACCTGCTGTCCCTTGTCTGCTTAAATGGTCAGCTCTTTGGGGGCGGGGACCGGCTTTTGGTTCTGGGTTTGTTCAACGCCTAAAACTGTGTGTGTGTGTGTGTGTGTGTGTGTGTGTGTGTGTGTGTGTGTGTGTGGGGGTGTGTGTGTGTGGGTGTGTGTGGGTGGGTGGGTGTGTGTGTGCGTGTGTGTGTGTGTGTGTGTGTGTGTGGGGGGGTGGGGGGGGGGGGGGGGGAGACGGGACTCTGGTCCAGGACTGAGGCTTCCAGCACCACCGTGATACACAGAGGTTTGTAGCCTGGAACCATTATTTGGGCAGCATCAGGCCTGGCCTGGACACATCTCATAGCTACCCTGAGTGAATTAGCAGGAGGAGTGGAGCCACCTTAAGTGCTCCCGATTCCCCGAGCCTGGCGACCCAACTCGAGCACTTTCTAACCATCAGGTTCCCTTACCGGGTTTCAGATTCGCTGGCCCCGTTTGAAAGTCTCGGGCTCCATTTATTTACTTTGTTCCAAAACAAAGGCTCCATTTATTGTGCAACTTTTCCCTTTAGCCGGTGCAGCCTCACGCTTCCACTGCACAACAACACCCCCCCCCCCGCCCACCCCACCCCACCCCTGGCACTGCAGCAGGCGTCTATAAAGGCACTCAATGTGTAAATAAGACTGTAGATAAGATACGGGATGGGCGGGGAGGAGAATATTTCTGGGGCCCCTGCAGTCCTGCTCCGTGAAGCACAGACGTCCATCCCTGACCGAGCACCTGCAGAGCCAGTGGAATGAACGTGCTGGACTCCTGCATCAGTCACAGCACACAGGGAAGTGGGAGGGAAAGGAAGGAGGAGACAGAGCAAGCACGGATGCCAAACCGCAGGGGGTGACAATGAGGTTAAACAGGCCCTGGATCAGACCCAGCAAGGAACTTCTTTTGCTCAATGTTTACCTGCTTGCCTATGCTTTATAGTTCAAATGCAGCCTGGCCCCGCCTCCATCTCAATAGGCCCCTCCCTCTAGGCCAAAGTTACACGTGTAGAGGGGACTGCAAAACTATCCTGACCTCAGGATCCTGTAAGAGTGTCACCAGCGAGGGTGCTGATGGAGCACCAGGCTTTTCTTGGCACTGAACACAGCGGGTGCAGTGGGTGATGGGAAAAGCAAGGCAGGCCTTACGCTGGAGTGTGGGTAAAGGCCATGGGCAGAGTAGGACTCTAACCCCTCCCAGGGATGGAGGACAGTGCCAACTTGGCCATGGGATGTCATCCGGTAAGTCTCTGCCATGCATGGAACTGCTCTGAGAACAGCCCCGTGTCTTCATCTCACCCAAGTCTCCAGACTGAGCGTACTTAGCAAATACATCAGAGGCTGCTTGTATGCTAGCTGGCCATCGATAACTCCGTAGGGCCCACCACCATCGTGTCTGAGCTCGCTCCAGACACTGAGTTAATAGTGCAGGCAGACTAGCCCTGTATTACAGATGGCGGGGGATGGAGACAGAGGAAGTGATTTGCCCAAGGTCATGGGAAGGAATCTGTAGCAGAGCCAGGAATTGGGCCAGGGGAGCGAAGCTGGCAAACGAGGTCTTCAAATCCGACAGGGGCCAGAATCGGCACTGTGCGGTCCCATGGGGCTACCACAAGTGTAAGTGAGGGTGAATTTGGCCTGCAGACTCGCTACCGCTGGTGGTGATGGTATATGAGTCATGAGTCAGACGTAACCCTGGGGCTGGGGGAAGTTAGAATGGAGGGAAGGGTAGAGTTACGAGGCCTTGTGGTTAAGGCAGCTGGACTGGGACTAATCTGCTGAGGGGAGCAGCGGCAGCCGGTCAAAGAGAGACAGCAAAGGCAACGGGTTTCCACCAAGACTATTAAGCAATCTGAGGGGCTGTCCGTAACCCAAGGGAGACAGCGCGGTCGAGCGGGTCGGGCGCTGGCCTAGGAATCGGAACTCCTGGGTTCTGATCCCAGCTGCAACTGACCGGCTGGGTGAATCTGGCCAAGTCCCTTCCCCTCTCATGCTGTGTCTTTGCCGCAGCACTTACCCAAGCTCTCCCCAGCCACCTCACTGACTCAGCCTCTGCTGTCATGAGGGTGGCCACATTGCCAAATACTGGAGCTGCCCTGAGTGATTGCATTAGCAGCTGACAGGCAGTTCCAGCGCCTGCTGCGTAGCCCATCCCGCCGGCCAGGGGCCAGCCAACTCCCAAAGCACTACCACGCTCTCTTGAGATTGTAAGCTGCTCCAGGCAGAGGCTGTGTCTCCCCATGGGTCTGTACAGCACCACGCCCCGGCCTTGCAGCGCGTTAGTGCAGGCACACAAAATAGATCTCCCCCGCCCAAGCCTGAAACACTTACTAAGGCAGGAGCAGTTGCCGTGGGGAAGGCGTCTCCTCTCCAGGGTGCAGCAAGCAGAAATCCCAGAGGATCCTGCACTTCCCTGGCTGTCCCCTACAAGAGAACGAGGCAGGGCACATGTCAGAGCAGACACAGCTGTGCTAGTGGGGACCAGGGTGCTGGGAGAGCGAGATCTGGCTGCCCCTCACTGCTAAGGACCCCAGCAGCTGTCTGTCCCTCCAGCATATTTCTCTAGCACCTAATAGCCAGCTCTGTGTCTGTCTGTCCATCGCTGTTGGACACGGAAGGGGAAACAAGAAACCCTAGGAGCTGTGTCTCTTTGGTATCTCTGCAGCACCCATCATGCTGTCCAAGCAGCAGGCCGCTGTCTGTCCCTCCCTCCTAGGGAGCGGGGAGTCTGTCCCTCGCCCCAGCAGCTCCCTGTGCCAGTGTCCGTCTGCTCTTCGCTGCTTGGAGGGAGCCTGACCAGCTGGTAGCTCCCACCTGCCCCAGCCTCATCTGCACCCAAAAGCTTCTCTGCTCCCCTCCAGCAGCTGAGGCTCAAGCTTGCCTCCTGGGCGATCTCAGGCTGCCCCTCCCACTCTCAACCTGGCCACGCCCACTCCTCAATTCCACCCTCCACCCCCACAGGCCCCTTGGCATGGCATTCACTCTTCCAAGCCCTCCTGCCACTGTCCCTTCATCTCTGCAGGGCCGGCTCTGCCTTCTCCACCCCCACCTTCCTCCTTCTCTTCCTTTTCCTCCTGCCTTCTCCTTTTCTCTCCCCCGCTCTTCTCTCTCCCTGCAAGGGGCGCTCCTTCTGCTAGGGGTCATACCGTGAGTCTGTATCATTGATTAAAACAGGCGGAGGGGATGAAGATCATCACCCCAAAACCTGGGATGAGATGGGTTTTCTCTGGCCCTCCAGCATCTGCTCTGATCCTTGCTGGAGCGGGAAGTTGCGTATAAAGGCAGAAGGGGATCTGGGTGCATTAGCCTGGTTTGGGGATTGATTCTTGACCCGTGGCCAGCTGGGCCCATCATCGTCCAGGAACTGAATGCTTTGCAACGTCCCTGCAACAGCACAAGAGCCGTGCCGGCGTCCCGAGGCTGCTGGGATCTGGGCAGCGGGTTCAGGTTTCTGCCCGTGAATATCCGCTAGGCGAGTCAGCCTGTGGGGCAGCTGCAGGGAGGTCATGTTAATGCTGGAGTGGGGCGAGCTCGGCAGTGCGGTGCCCATGGGTGGGCTGTTGGCAGCAGGACTTGAATCCGGGACCCCTGGTACTAAATGCACCCCTCTCTGCTGCCTCAGCTACAAGAACCCGTGCCGTTCACCAACTCTGTGGCAGGCTCGTCCCCAGCCACCATGAGCCGGGGGGCCGAGCACCACGCGGAGAGGGCAGGGCTTACACGCGTAGGAACTACCCACCGGAAAGCAGCATGATCCCAGATGCTGCAGCCATCACCCTTTGGTCCTAGGGTCACGCTTCTCGGAGAAGAGACAAGACCAGGGGCAGGCTGTAATGTACACCACAGGAGTTCTTTACGGAGGCTGATGGACGCAGACAGATCCAGCAGTTCTCCAGCTTCCATCTCATATCACAGCAGCATCTAAGTGGAGATCAAGGCTCCATTGTGCCAGGCACTGGACACACAGAGAAGCAGAGACCGTCCTTGATCCAAAGAGCTTTAGGCAAAGGAAGCTGTTCTCTCATTTTACAGCTGGGGAACAGAGCGGTTAAGTGTCTTGCTATGTGTTCTACAGGAAGCCCAAGGCAGAGGCAGGACTAACCCCCTAAATCCTAGCCTGGTGTCTTAGCCTTCGCTAGCATTTTCTGAGCATTAGCTGAGTCTCATGAGCAGGTAGATCAGTGGGGAAACTGAGGCACGGCGCAGAGAAGTGAGTTGCCCAGCAACTGTGGCTGAAGCAGGAATAGAGCCCAGCTGTCTTGACTCACCCACGTGTGCTTTAAAAAACAAGCCCGGGCTCCCTCCCTGGAGCTGTGATGTCACAGCTGCCACTGCCGTGAGGCAATGAGTGGTTCCATTGCAGAGCCCAGCGGAGTGTCATCAGGGGGCGCTCCACTGAGCCCAGGCTGCTCAGCGCCCCAGCATGTAACACAGCCCTCTCCACATGCTCCGTGAAGGTCTCTCTGCTGCAACTCGGCCTGCCCTGATGCACTAATTGATGCCTGGCCAATGCTCATGATTTTATTGCAAGCCTTGCAATATCTGATGTTTTTTCTTAATGCCCCAAAAGCAGAACATTATGGCTGTTCCCTGCTTCCCAGGTGCCATAGGAGGCCAAGGGAAGCGGAGTGTATGTTAGAGCAGCCCTGAGGCCACTCTCACTTACACAGGGGGCAGGGCAGCTCCACACCAGCTTGCACAGGGGGGATTCTCAGAGGGCCATTTCCACCTATTTTAAGGCCCCTTAAGGCCATCACTGCAACCTAAAGAGCCCGGAGTGTGACTGAGAACCAGGCCCCTCCAGCACAGACTGGAAAATCGTCCTATTGCCGGGTGTGGGTCAGGGTAGCAGAGTTCAGAATGGCAAGACACCGATGCACCAGAAAGGGGCGGTCCCCGCTCAGGGTAGGAGAGGGCCCCTTTCGGGCACAGGGTGGTGGGATGCAGCGGACATTCTTCAGAACAAAGCATGTCGAGCAAGGTGAAGGAACTCCCACTTAGCAGAGCAAGGCAGGCCAGGGGTTAACCCCAGAATCACAGAGCTGCCCTGACAAGATGGAAATTGCCCTGCTCAGGTGAGTGGGAAGTAGATGTCCGAGGCTTTCCACCAGGAGTGGCAGAAGACCCCTAAAGTGTGTGGGAGGGACCTACTTGTGCCCGAACCATGGCCCTGCCGTCTTCCCTGAGGCTCCGCCCCACACCGCCCATTCCCTGCGGCCCCGCCTTCATATTGCCCCATCCCCTGAGGCCCCGCCCCCATGCTGTCCCTTCTCCTGAGGCCCCACTCCCGCACTGCTTCTTCCCCCCCAAGAATCCGCCCCCCCGCTTGCTTCTCTCCACCCCTCCCCCATCACTCACCCTTATGGCCTTTTAAAAGGGGGCAGGGGGCATGGCCTCCTGCCCCGCCCCATTCCAGCACCCCTGCTTTCCACCTCCTGCACACAGCCAGCGCTTAGCGCTGTCCTACAGGCACCGAGTCAACCAGATTACCCGGCGCAATAAGGGGCGTATTTCCAGACGACTAGGCAGACGAGTATTAAGCCCTAGGGGCAGCGCCAGTGTAATTTTGCTGCTAATTTGAGCCCTGTATATAACCTCCTGTGTCAGAGACGGAGGACAATGATCATCCTTAACATGTATCTAGCCAGCGCTTTCCACCCGCAGATCACAAGACACTTCCCAAAGTTCAGTACATTTTGGGGCAGGGAGCGTCTTTTCGTTCCGCAGCACCTTGAGTCTTGGGGGCCTGGAACTCCTAGCTGCTAATGCCATAGAGCAATAGCCCCATTTTACACTGGGGGAAACTGAGGCAGAGCGAGGCGAAGGGACTTGCCCACCACGGTCACACAATGGCTCAATAGCAGAGCTGGGAGTAGGACCCAGGTTTCCTCCCTCCCAGACGGGTCCCACTGCACTTGCTGCCTCCCTCCAGGATTAATCTGCGAGATCTTTGCTATTCCGTCATCCTATAGCGACCAATGATCTTAGATTGGGATTAGGGCCCGGATTCCCTTCTCCCTGGCATTGGCAGCATACGCCGCTGTAACTCAAGTGACTCAAATGCAGCAGCGTCTGTCACAGCACAGGGCAATTGCACTTGTATTCCTCCTCTACCGTCCCGCAACGGCACCTTCTCCAGGCTCCTTGGGCGGAGACCCGCTCTCTCTCCCTTTTGACCAGGGCATTTCCAGGCTGTGCTGTCCCCCGACTACTGCGAAATCCCCAGGGAAAGATGGACACCTAAGCAGCCCTGCTTCATTTCTCTCTGCGGAGACTTTATACGGTGTAATTGCCACCTGTGGCGGGGCGACGACTCACCGGTGCGGCGCCTCCTGCTGGTCGTCCTGGGAATTAGCTCTTCCAGCCCGGAGCGCCCTCTGCAGGCCGGTGTCTCACCTGCCGCTGGCCCCCGTGTCCATCCCGGACTCCGGTGCCCTTTACCCTGGGGTTCTGCCCCAGTAGTACCCCCACAATCTGGGTCTCCCCCCCAGGGAACCCCCAACCCTCTAGCCCCACCTTGCCTCAGTGGCTACTGCCAGTCATCATTTAGACCCCGCTCACTGGGGCGGACGGCAGTCTGTAAACCCCTCATCATCGGCAAGGGGGGTTGGACCAGCTGCCTCTGCCTATTCCTGGGCTGCCCCTCTGCAGCCCTAGTACCCTTTTGTGGGCCCTTAACTCGGCCTGTAGCCTGGGGCTTTGCTAGGCTGGAGCTCCCCAGCTCCCTCTGCCCTTCCCCAGCACTGCTCCGCCCTCGGTACTGTTGTGGAAAATCGACCACACGTTGAGTTTGGATCAGATCAGCCTGATACAAGCACAGGGGGGTAACAGCTCCCAGTAGCTGCCCCCCGATTTCAGGAACACACAAGCTTTTTAAAGCTTAAAACCACAGACAAATTACACATACTTCCGTATTAATTACCCCAGTTGGAATACATTGCAAAATGAATACAGGTCAAAAGCAAAAAGAACAATCACCCTTCTTTCAGACTAGCAGCCGTGTTAGTCTGTATCAGCAAAAAGAACAGGAGTACTTGTGGCACCTTAGAGACTAACAAATTTATTTGAGCATAAGCTTTCGTGGGCTACAGCCCACTTCATCGGATGCATAGAATGGAACATACAGTAAGAAGATATTTATACATACAGAGAACATGAGAAGGTGGAAGTAGCCATACCAACTGTAAGAGGCTAATTAATTAAGAGAAGCTATTAACAGCAGGGGAGAAAAACTTTTGAAGTGATAATCAAGATGGCCCATTTCGGACAGTTGACACGAAAGTGTGAGGCTACTTCAACATGGGGAAATAGATTCAATTAGTGTAATGACCGAGCCATTCCCAGTCTCTGTTCAAACCTAAGTTAATGGTATCTAGTTTGCATATTAATTCAAGTTCAGCAGCTTCTCGTTGGAGTCTGTTTTTGAAGCTTTTCTGTTGCAAAATTGCCACCTTAACGTCTGTCACTGAGTGATTAGAGAGGTTGAAGTGTTCTCCTACTGGTTTTTGAATGTTATGATTCCTGATGTCAGATTTGTGTCCGTTTATTCTTTTGCGAAGAGACTGTCCAGTTTGGCCAATGTACATGGCAGAGGGGCATTGCTGGCACATGATGGCATAGATCACATTGGTAGATGTGCAGGTGAACGAGCCCCTGATGGCATGGCTGATGTGATTAGGTCCTGTGATGGTGTCACTTGACTAGATATGTGGACAGAGTTGGCAGCGGGGTTTGTTGCAAGGGTAGGTTCCTGGGTTAGTGTTTTTGTTGTGTGGTGTGTGGTTGCTGGTTCGTTTGCAGTTTGACTTTTCTAACAGTGCTGTTGCGGTTATATATTTCCTAAGCTTGGGCTATTACAAATGATGCTACTTGGGATCTTTTGTACTCTGCCCCCTCATGCCCTTTATACTCACAAAGCTATTGTTCTGCTTTGGGGGCTGTCCATACAAAAACAGGCTCGGTCAACTCTTTAGGCCTGTAAGCTTGACCAGAGTCCTAAGGCCCCCCTAGATTTTCCTTCACAATACCCTTCTCAGCTTCCCAGGCAGCCAGGTCCTTCTCTCTCTCTAAAGCTAGAGAGAGTGTGTTTCAGCCTCTGGCCCTCAGCCCTCTTATAGGGCCAGCTGTGGTCTGATTGGGGCGTGGCCCCACCTTCTCCCAATCAGCCTGGCTTTTCCCCCATCGCAGCCCTCTCCCAGGGCTGTTTTAAGCCCTTCAGGGCAGGAGCAGGGTGACCACCCCGCTACACTACCGTTATAAGAATCATAGACTCATAGACTTTAAGGTCAGAAGGGACCATTATGACCGTCTAGTCTGACCTCCTGCACAACGCAGGCCACAGAATCTCACCCACCCACTCCTGTAACAAACCCCTGACCTATGTCTGAGCTATTGAAGTCCTTAAATCATGGTTTAAAGTTCCCACACTGCCCTTTCTAAGCAAGCGCTTTTATTCTTAAGGTAAAAGCATATTTAAAACGATCAAAGAACCTCCATGCACGCTACTAAACTCACCGGAGCTCACGCCCTCACTCCAGCAAGGGCTCGGGTTGGTGGGAAGTCCTTCAAACCCCAACACAGGGGTTTTGCCTGTGGTCACCCGTTCATACCCCTTTCACTCAGAACTTGCTTGCTCATGGATCTGAGCCTCTCTTCCTTTCATCCAGTGGGGCTTCCAAGCCACCGTGACTAGGTCATCAGCCAGAGGATGGGTTTCTGCTCAAGGTGCAACTTCAAAAGGATGGCTCCAGAGGTGGATCATTTGCATGCCCTGCCTCCCAAGTATTTCCTGGGAATCCTGCTACGTTGTTTGTCTAACACAATGGAGCTGCAAATGGCTCTTCAATGTGTCTCCTGCGGCTCTTTGCAGCACATGATATTAAAACACGGTGTGATTTAGTTATTAACCAATCTGAGTTATTAGCCAATCGGGATGCTTTTGCTATGTTATTAACCAATTAAGTCATCAACTTGCACTAAGTTATTAACTTATTTGCTGTGAGAATAATATATATATTAAATATTTCCCTGGTCATTCACCCTCCCGGGGCTCTTTTGGGTCACTTTGATCACTCATTTGGCTCCTGAATCACTGAGCTGTGAGTATCACTGGTCTAACCCATTGTTTCAAAGCATCCTTTGAAGCACATAACACATCCCAGGGTTTACATTAGCCAAGCCTTCTCCTTAAAGAAGGTACAGACAATCCCACGTAACACACAAACATAATGCGATGAACTCCGAAAACACTCAATAAAGTTTGTCACTTGCAGGAAATTGCCAGAACAATCACATCTTCCGATTTACGAGAGTGGAAGAGCACGTCCACTCTGCAAACTCAGGTGTGATTGTAGTGCAGACAAGTAAAACCATGCTCGCTTTCATCCAACTAGCATGGGTAACAATAATGGCAAAAGCAGCAAAGAATCCTGTGGCACCTTATAGACTAACAGACGTTTTGCAGCATGAGCTTTCGTGGGTGACTACCCACTTCTTCGGATGCAAGAAGTGGGTATTCACCCACGAAAGCTCATGCTGCAAAACGTCTGTTAGTCTATAAGGTGCCACAGGATTCTTTGCTGCTTCTACAGATCCAGGCTAACACGGCTACCCCTCTGATACTTGACAATAATGGCAAAGACATGGTGGCACGGACGTCAATATAGGTCGGCAACAAGGGTCTGGACCTGGGGTCTCTGGTTGCAAGCTCATAGTGGAGCCTCGGCTGTCACATCTTCACTACTCGCCCAGTGGAGCCTACTAGATTGAAGCTAGTCTGGGAACGGCCACCTGAGCTGGAATCATTCCTTCACTTGCAGTACAGACATAGCCTGAGTGAGAAGCGAATCGGGCCCTAGATTCGAATGAGATTAGAAAGATTTATGCACCGGTTCGCCTAGAGGAGAAAGGCGCCAATATGTTGAATGGAATTTATGGGAGAGGCTGCAGTACATTCAGTCTATATCCTCACTAGTAGGATGCAATCATTCTCAGATGGTGCACTTTGCAGCTCCCCCACTGACACAACCCTGACGGCCAGCCCTGCACGGCCCAGTGTAACGGGGCAGGAGGGCTATTCGGGGATTGCTGCCACATCCGGCAGAGATTCAGCGTTCCAAAAGCGCGGGTAGTCTGTGCCAGGACTCAGTCCCTCCCACGAGCCGGGTGGAGCTGCGTTCTACACAGAGAGCAGGTGGCAGGACATCAGACGTTCTCTACGCCAAGGCAGCAGAGATGCTCCCATCTAGGCCTCTCGTTCTGGGCTGCTCAGAACCCTTTGTTGTTGTTATTTGTATTTCGGTAGGGCCTAGAGGAGGGCCCCTTTGTACCGGGCACTGTATGTGATCGAAATCCGGGGCACTCCGCATAATGGAGCGAGCAACTCCGGCTTCGCCCTGAGATGAGAATCTGGCCTCGGGGGGGGGAATCAGAGGAGGAGCTGGGACTAGTCACAGAGCACTCACTGTACAGCTGGTTCAACTTGTTCAGACACTTGAGAGTTTATATGTTCCCCGATGCCACAGCAACCAGCTGAGGAATGAGAGTGAGAGATAAGCATCGTGTGCCTCCCACGGGAACCCTTCCACCTGACAGACGGCTGCCTCACTCCCCCTGTCTTCAGATTTCTCCCTTTAACTGCTGCTCCCGCCCTGCTGCCAGTCATTAAGGTAGGGCGAGCCGGGGATAGCCAACAGCATGGTAGGGTTCTACCTGGCGGGCGCCTGGTACATTCATTCGCACAGTGATACCCAGAGATCATGTTGGGCCCTTCGCCCAGGGGTGAGTTGCAATCCCAGGGCAAACCTAGGACAGCTGGCAGGCGGCTAGAAGGCCTCCGATTGCAACACCTGCCCAATGCTAATGGCATCTCGATGTGCCAATGATCAACCCAGCGTGTGAGCTGCACAATGGCTCCCCCCGATGCCAAGAATAATGATAAACGACGTGGCTTTGCGCTGCAAAACATTCTTCGGCTGGGAGCAGCCCCCACCTGCTAACACCTGATTTTCTGTGCAAGGCAGATACAGGCACCTCCTGGATCTAGCCCTCTCTCACTTGTCTGTTGCTACAGCTACAAATCTGACCCTTGGATAATACCCTGCGGCTTTCTTTTGCCCAGGGTCTCTGATACCAAAGGGAACACATTCCTTGCCTACTGTGCTCTGGGCTTTCCTGCAGTTCTGTCGCCACCTGCTGGCTCCTCCAGGCCGAGAACTCTGATCCCTACAATGATGTGAATGCAGAATTCCACCGTAATTTACAACCAGAGGCCGCCAGACCACGTTAATGTCCCTAGAGGAAGATGGAGCATGTGGGATGCCCGCTGTAGGGTTCCACATGAAAATGATGCTGAAAGGATGTTTGTAGTGTTGTTAGGGTGACCAGATGTCCCGATTTTACTGGGACCATCCTGATAATAGGGGCTTTTTCTTATATAGGTAACTATACCCCCTCCCGGGGAAAAAAGTGTCCCAATTTTTCACACTTGCTCTCAGGTCACCCCAAGTGATGTAACTATGCTGGTCCCAGGATATTAGAGAGACAAGGCGGGTGAGGTAATATCTTGTATTGGACCAACCTGTGGAACTCCTTGCCAGAGGATGTTGTGAAGGCCAAGACTATAACAGGGTTCAAAGAAGAGCTAGATAAGTTCATGGAGGATACGTCCATCAATGGCTATTAGCGAGGATGGGCAGGGATGGTGTCCCTAGCCTCTGTTTGCCAGGAGCTGGGAATGGGTGACAGGGGATAGATCACTTGATGATCACCTGTTTTGTTCATTCCCTCTGGGGCACCTGGCACTGGCCACTGTTGGAAGACAGGATACTGGGCTACATGGACCTTTGGTCTGACCCAGTATGGCCGTTCTTATGTTCTTATATTCAACTTCTGTTGGTGGAAGAGACAAGCTTTTGAGCTACACAGAGCTCTTCTTCAGGTCTGTGGAAAGAAATCAGCGTGTCTGAGCTAAATTCAAGTTGGGGCAGATAGTTGAGCACAAGGGGTAACACACCGTGGGAGGTCCCCCGGAGATGGAGTGGAGACAGGCTGTTAAAGTTGTAAAGAGAAGAATGGAAAAAGTAAATGCAAAAGTTAAGGCTGCACAAATAAGTTTAAACTTGCCCCCTTGTGGCTGTAATCCGTGATCCCGGACTATTTCTCATATACTATACAAATTTTGGTATAGCCTTCAGACACTCCTGTCATCCCCCGCCCCACTTCAGACCCACGGAGCCATTCACATAGGCCAACCACATACTCAGCCACAACCACACACACAACCACAGTCATGCACAAAGATCTACACCAGGGGTAGGCAGCCTATGGCACGCGTGCCGAAGGCGGCACGCGAGCTGATTTTCAGTGGCACTCACACTGCCCGGGTCCTGGCCACTGGTCCGGGCGGATCTGCATTTTAATGTAATTTTAATGAAGCTTCTTAAACATTTTAAAAACCTTATTTACTTTACATACAAAACAATAGTTTAGCTATATATTACAGACTTATGGAAAGATACCTTATAAGATTTTTAAATGTATGACTGGCACCCGAAACCTTAAATTAGAGTGAATAAATGAAGACTCGGCACACCACTTCCGAAAGGTTGCCGACCCCTGATCTACACAGACACACATAGATCCACTACATTCACAACCTATACACGCACCTAACCACATAGACACACTAATACACAGTCTCCCACACACTCTCACCCAACCTGTGCATACACTCACAAACACCTACAGACACACTAACACACAGTCTCCCATACACTCTAACACAACCTGTGCATACACTCAAACACTTACACGCACACTAACTGTTAACACACAGTCTCCCATACACTCTAACACAACCTGTGCATACACTCACAAACACCTACACACATTCTAACACACAGTCTCCCATACACTCTAACACAACCGGTGCATACACTCACAACCTACACACACAAACATACCCACTCACACACACTCTAACACAACTTTACAAACACATGAACACACACAGACCCATCCAAACACAGCCAGACACACGTGCAGAGAGCCAGCTACACACACACAGAGCCAAATGTGCAACCACACACACAGCGCCCCATCCACACAAAGCCATGTACACAGGCACATGCACGCACTTACACCCAGCGCTGTCGCTCTCTGCACAGCACATGTGCCCTGCACACACTGACCTGGAGCCGGGCACACAGGCAGCAGAGGCACCGAAGCAGCTCCCCACCCCCAGACCTAATTAGCACACGCAGCAGAGAGCGCAGGCGACACAAAGGGCAGTGCTTGCCCAAGCTGAGCATCACATGCCGAGCGGCGTGGAAGGCACGAGAAGGCAAAGGACGGGAGATGCCAACCCAAATTCGGCAAAGCTTGAACCGCTCGCAACACCGTCCCCCCGCCCATCCCCCCAGCACCTGCTCCCAGCTCCCCAGCTCACATGCACTTGTCTGGGGCTAGGTATTTGGCAGGCGTGTGGGAAACAGCTGCAGCTCACTCCCCAGCACTGAGACCGGCCTTTATAAACATGAGCCTCGCAGCCTCCCCTAGGAGGCAGGTCAGGGTCTTTATCCCTCTTTCAAAAGTGGGGAAACCGAGGCACAGAGCTGGGCAGGGCCATGCAGCAAATCAGTGGCAGAGTGGGGAATAAAACCCAGGAGCCCTGGCTCACACTAGCCCACAGTTTCCTCCCGGAATAGGCATAGAAGAACCCAGGAGTCCTGACTCCCCGTCCCAGCACACATCTCTCCACACACAACTACAGAGATGGGGCAGGAATCCCGCCTCCATTGTGTTATCCCAAAGGCTTATTGGGCCTGATTCTCAGTCACACTCTGGCCTCTTTGTGCTGCTCGGGTCATGGGGCCTTCAAGTGGCTGGGAACAGCTCCCCGAGGGCTCCCCTCCCCTGCAAAGCCCCCGGCTTAGGGGAAGGCTCGGGGCACTGGCCAGAGCGCACTGCGCGGTGACTCTTCTCTGCTCCCCGGGGGCCATGAGGCACACAGCGTCAATCAGAGCAGCCTGGCTAATACTATTTGGCTAGAAATCACTTTCAGCTCGTTTATTTCCTGGCCCCGAGGTGGCAGCAGCATTCCTGCCTTTACCAGGCACTCAGTGTCCTGCGTGTGGAGCCCAGCTTGCCAAGGCTCCTAAAATGAAAGAAAAAAGGCCAGGAGAACTGTTGTGTCGTAAAGACTCACTTCTCTCTCTCCATCTGCACCCCGGCTCTCTATTCCCACCCACCCCATCTACTTATCTAGCTCTTCCAATGCCTCTGATCTATCCCCACCTTACTCAGCAGCAGGGCATCTGTCTGTCCAGCTGTCGTCTAACCCATCTGCGTAGCGGGGGGTTCAGAGATGGGTGGTGGAATTAGGAAGAAAATTCCCCCCCCCGAGGCAGTTCATTCCATCATCGTCCCCTAGAAATTTTCCTCATAGAGCTGGAAGGGACCTTGAAAGGTCATTGAGTCCAGTCTCCAGCCTTTACAGCAGGACCAAGTATTGTCCCTGACAGATTTTTGCCCCAGCTCCTTAAATGGCCCCCTCAAGGATTGAATTCACGACCCTGGGTTTAGCAGGTCAATGCTCAAACCACTGAGCTATCCCTCCCCCTCATTGGGCCCTTGGGAGTCAGAGACCTGGCTTCTGTCCCTAGCGCTGCCACCAACCTGCTGGAGGACCATGGGCAAATCACTTCCCCCACCGTGCCTCAGTTTCCCCCTATGTCCCAGGTCTCCTGGGCACTGCCTGAGACAGGCTCTAGCCATTCCTAATCCCCCTAGACCAGTGGTCCTCAAACTTTTGTACTGGTGACCCCCTTTCACATAGCAAGCCTCTGAGTGCGACCCCCCGTTATAAATTAAAAACACTTTAATATATTTAACACCATTATAAATGCTGGAGGCAAGGCGGGGTTTGCGGTGGAGGCTGACAGCTCGCGACCCCCCATGTAATAACCTCGCGACCCCTTGAGGGGTCCCGACCCCCAGTTTGAGAACCCCTGCCCTAGACTATGCCTCTTATTGTGCTGCCTGCAGAGCTACTGGTATGAAATTGGCACCTGGGGGTCAGATCTGGAGCATCCCCAGACTTCAGTCAGGGGATTGGCTCTCGGTTTTTGGCTCAGATCTGACTGATTTGGAGGTTGGTCTCTGGGTGCGCTTGCATCCTCCGAGGGGCAAAGGCCCAGATCTTCAGAGGTATTTAGGCACCTAACTCCCATTGACTTCAATGGGAGTTAGGCACCTAAATACCTTTGAGGAGCTGAGCGCCCCTGGCTGTGCAGCAGAGCTGAAGGCGCTGGGGCTTCCGGCTGGGAAAAGGCAGCTGCCCAACCTGCTACGCCAGGAGAGCACAGGGTGTGAAATGGACTCTTGCAGGCCCAGGCATGACATGGCTTCCTGGCTGGGCTGAGCTGAGCTGGGAGGAACAGTTCCCGATGGGAAGCAGGGAGTTCGGAGGGTGGGCGAAAGCAGAGAGGGAAAGGAGTTTCCATTCAGCTCTGTGTGTGTGTGTGTGTGTGTGTGTGTGTGTGTGTGTGTGTGTGTGTGAGAGAGAGTGAGAGAGAGAGAGTCGGTGTGTGAGAGTGTGTGTGACAGAGAGAGTGTGTGTGTGTGTGTGTGTGTGTGTGTGCGCGTGTGTGTATGTGTGGGTGTGTGTGTGTGTGGGAGAGAGAGAGAGAGAGAGAGAGAGATTCGGTGTGTGAAACTGTGCGTGACAGAGAGATTGTGTGTGTGTGTGTGTGTGTGTGCGCGTGTGTGTATGTGTGTGTGTGTGTGTGTGTGAGAGAGAGAGAGAGAGAGAGAGAGATTCGGTGTGTGAAACTGTGCGTGACAGAGAGATTGTGTGTGTGTTTGTGCACACAAGATTCTGTGAGCAGGGGTGAGATTCTCTGCGTGTGCATGTGTGTGAGCATGAGATTGTGTGTGTGTGCACATGAGCGTCTGTGTGTGTGAGACTGTGTGCGGGTGTGCGCAGGAGATTGTCGGTGTGCACACACCCAAGGCAAAGAGTGCGTGTACAAGGGAAAGCATGTACCTGTGTGAGAGCATCGGCGTGTGTTTAAGTGTCAGTGTGCCAGGGAAAGCAGGCGTGCAAAGGAAAGAGTGAGTGTGTGCATGCAAGGGAAAGTGTGCACGTGTGTGTGAGTGTGTCTCTGTGTTTCAGTGTGTGTGCAAGGGAGAGGGTGTGATAGGTCAGTGTGTGTTTGTGCAAGAGCACCAAGTGTGGGTTTGCTGCCTGCTTGTGCATGTGTACAGGTGTGTGAGGAACAGTTTGTGTAATTTTGTGTCTGTGTGAATATAAGTGTACCTGTATGTGTACGTGTGACTACATCTCTGTACATGTGAGCCTACCAGTGTGTAGGAATGTGTGTGTCTGTGTGGAACTGTGTTGTGTGTAACTCTGGGTGAACTTGTGTGTGTGTGTGTGTGTGGGGGGGGGGGTTATACCAGGGGGCAGCTGCGTGTCTCAGAAAACTCAATAGTTGTGTGAGCATGTGCGTGTGAATACCTCTGTGTGAATGTGAGTCTGTGTATTTGTGTGCCTCTGTGTGTAAGGATGCCCTGGGCTGTGTGTGTGTTGTGAATCTGTGAAAATGAGTGTATGTATGCGTGCCCCCAGAGTGTGTTGTAAACCTGTATTTGTGTGTGTGTCTCTGTGAAAATAAAGTGTGCATGTGTGTGTGCACCCTGGATTGTGTGTGTGTGTGCGTGCTGGGTTTTGTGTCTATGTGTGTGTGTGTGTGTGCCAGAGTTGCGGGGGGGGGGGGGGGGGGGGGGGGGGNCTGTCCCTGTGTGTCCGTCACTCAAACCCCGGCTCCGCCTCTCCCCTATAAAGCGGGCTCCGGCGCTGTCCGGGCTCGCAGAGCAGCAGCGCCCGCCCCGATCCCTGCCCCGCGCCCCGGGATTACAAATGGTGATTCAGCTCCGCCCCGCGCCCCAGCAGCCCGGCAGGATGAACGAAGGGAGCCAGCCCAAAGTGGAAGCCAATATCCTGGTGCTGGGAGCGGAGAAAGTGGGGAAATCCGGTGAGTGCTGGGCACCCCACAGCCTCCCCCACCCTCCCGTCCGATCGCTGCCCCCTTCCCTCCACCCTCCCACTGCCCCCTTCCCTCCATCCTCCCGTCCGATCCCTGCCCCCCTCCCCCCCCCCCCCCCCCTCCCCGCCCCCCCCCCCCCCCCCTCCCCCTCCCCCCCTCCCCCCTCCCGCCCCCCCCCGCCACCCCCCCCCCCCCCCCCCCGTCCCACCGCCGCCCCCCCCCCGCCCCCCTCCCCCCCCCCCCCCCTCCCCCCCTCCCCCCCCCCCCCCCCCTCCCCCTCCCCCCCTCCCCCCTCCCGCCCCCCCCCTCCCCCCATCCCCCCCCCCCCCCGCCCCCCCCCCGCTCCCTCGCCAGCAGCCTCCCGCCCGATCCCTGCCCCCTTCCCTCCTCCCTCCCGTCCGCACCCTCCCCGCCTCCCCCCCCCCCCCACCCCCCCCCCCCCCCCCAGCCCCTCCCCCCCCCCCCCCCCCTCCCCCCTTCCCCCCCCCCCCCCCCCAACTTCCCCCCCGATCACCGCCCCCCTCCCCCCCCCCCCCCCTCCCCCCTCCCCCCCCCCCCCCCCCGCCCGCCCGCTGCCCCCTGCCCCCCGCCCTCCCCCTGCCCCCTGCCCTCCATCCTCCCGTCCGATCCCTGCCCCCTTCCCTCCACCCTCCCGTCCGATCCCTTCCCTCCATCCTCCCGTCCGATCCCTGCCCCCTTCCCTCCATCCTCCCGTCCGATCCCTGCCCCCTTCCCTCCATCCTCCCGTCTGATCGCTGCCCCTTTCCCTCCCACTCCCCCCTTCCCCCCCTCCCCCCGTCTGATCCCTGCCCCTTCCCTCCACCCTCCCCCTGCCCCCTTCCCTCCACCCCCCCACTGCCCCCCTCCCCCCATCCCCCCCCCCCCCCGCCCCCCCCCCCCCCCCCCCCCCCCGCCCCCCCCCCCCCCCCCCCCCCCCCGCCACCCCGGCCGCCCCCTGCCCCCTGCCCGCCCCCCCCCGGTCCGCACCCTGCCCCCGCCCTCCCGTCCCCCCGCTCCCCCCTTCCCTCCATCCTCCCGTCCGATCCCTGCCCCCTTCCCCCCATCCTCCCGCTGCCCCCTTCCCTCCACCCTCCCGTCTGATCGCTGCCCCTTTCCCTCCCACTGCCCCCTTCCCTCCATCCTCCCGTCTGATCCCTGCCCCTTCCCTCCACCCTCCCACTGCCCCCTTCCCTCCACCCTCCCACAATCTTCCCATCCGATCACTGCCCCTTTCCCTCCCACTGCCCCCTTCCCTCCATCTTCCCACTGCTCCCTTCCCTCCACCCTCCCGACCGATCCCTGCCCCCTTCCCTCCCACTGCCCCCTTCCCTCCACCCTCCCACAGCCTCCTTCCATCCTCCCATCCGATCCCTGCCCCCTTCCCTCCACCCTCCCATGCCCCCTTCCCTCCGATCCCTGCCCTCTTCCCTCCACCCTCTGTCCTCCCACTGCCCCCTTCCCTCCGTCCTCCCACGGCTGGGAACAAGCCGCGCTGTACCCTGTGCATGTGGACAGCTGTTCTCTGAGTTCTCACTCCGGCTTCGCCCACCACCCTGATCCCACTGGGACCATGCAGGGGTGAGGGGACGTGCTGGGAGGACCAGGAATGGCTTTCAGTCCTGCCGGGTGATCTGGGTTCAGCTTGGTGCCAGCCTGAGTAACGTTGGGTCTCTTTTGTTCTAGCTCTGACAGTCCGATTCCTCACCCGGAGGTTTATTGGTGAATACGGGGATATTGGTGAGTAGCTTTGGGTTATGACTTCTTTCTTTCTTTCTTTCTTTCTTTCTTTCTTTCTTTCTTTCTTTCTTTCTTTCTTTCTTTCTTTCTTAAGTCCACACTCTCTTAACGGCTCCCTCTTTTTCCCCCTCCCCGTGCGGCTCCAGAATCCGTTTACACGCACAACGTGATGGTCGGAGGCAGAGACGTTTGCTTCAGCATCTGGGACTCCACCTGCCCCCAGGTGAGAAATCACAGCCCGCGGCTTCCAACCCAACCAAATGGGCTTTTGGGACAGAATGGATGGAATGAGCTTGTTGGGACTCAGGCCAGCTCCTAACAGGACAGGTGTCCTCCCAGCAGATGGAGCCATGGCCGCTCATCCCTACCCCTTTCTCCTCCTAAAAGGGCACGTGGGCAAGGACAAACTTGCTTTGGTTCTGCAGGGCCTTTAGGAAACCCCTCTGCCCTCAACAAACATGGCCCCCTCGGCTTCCACCTGAGGCTGAGAAGTGGCACCCAATTCCTTTAATAATGGAATTACTTTTTGGGGGAGGGAGGCTGAATAAAGACCGAGGGGGGAGGGCGAGAGCATTGCTGACAGAACTGACCCTCCCCAATGCCCTGGTGCTACTGCTGCAGCGACCAATGTCAGGCCCTCACCAGCGTCTCCATGTGCCCACAACAAAGATGGCTGCTTCAGCTCTTCCCCCAGTAATGGCCAGACCCTCCCTCCCTTCCTAGCTGGTCAGTTGTGCCATGCGGCCCCTGGAGGGAAAATCCTTTCCTGACCCCCTGACCCCTTCCTCCCCAGCTGGGCTGAGGCAAGAGAGGGGGTGGGTTGATCTGGTCACCGTGGCGACGTGATGGCCTCTTCGCCTCGGCTAACTCCTGGTTTTTGTCCCGCTCTCTCTAACCTGCCCCCGCTGCCTCCTCTCCAGGCCGCCGAGCTCCAGGGCTGGGTGAGCGAGAAGCAGCTGCGCTGGGCGGACGGCTTCGTCGTAGTCTACAGCATCTGCGACCGCTCCAGTTTCCACCTGGCCCGCCAGCAGCTCCAGCGCATCCGGCAGCTGAAGAGACGGGGCGGTTCCGAGAAAGCGCCCGTCATCCTGGTGGGCAACAAGCGGGACCTGCAGCACCGGCGGGCCGTCTCCAGCGAGGAAGGGCGGCTCCTGGCCCTCTCCACGAACTCGGGCTTCTTCGAGATCTCGGCCGCCGAGACGTACCACGGCGCCCTGGTGGTCTTCCACGAGCTCCTCGACCTGGTGCGGGACTCCAGGAGCGCCGGCAAGAAAGCCGTGGGCATCCGCGGCATCGTCCGCACCATGTCGGCCGTCTTTGGGAGGAGGAGGACAGAATAAGCGAGGAGGAGTCCCGCGAAGAGAGCTCGGATCCTGGGGACAACGGAACGTAGCCGGAACCACGCGCCAGTGGCTTGGGTGTCGCCGGTTCCTCGGCCTGGCATGGAGCATGGCACCGGATGAGCCCCTTGGCGAGGGTCCATGGCGAGAGCCATGGGGAAGCAGTTCTGTGTGTGCCGCCGGCCTTCTCTGGTGGGAGCTCTGGCTGGGGTCTCTGGCTAGGGTCTGGTAATTACATTCCGCCTCCCTGCCCGTGCCCGCTGGAGGAACGATTCTCCACCTGCCCCTTCCTAAAAATTGTGACCGTGTGGCTGTTAAAGAGCTGCTGCGCTCTGCCCCAGAGGTGGGTGCATTTCACGGGGTGGGTGAACGAGCGATGTTTACAGTGAACCGGGTTTGTCAAGTGGACATTGGGTGCCCAGTTCTCCGCTGACACCTGTGCAGAGTGGGCGTGTAACACTAGCAACCCCGAATGGCAGCATTTTACGGGCACTTTGACTCCAGAGGGCCAAAATCGCTGCTGGAGGAAATTTGCACTGCTCCATGGAAGTGCACCAAATTTGGAGCACGAGGCAGCCGAGAAGCTGTCACCCAGATCCCATATTTGGATGATACGGTCAGTATATGGGACCTGAGCCTGAATTCAGGCTGAACTCCCATCGAGAGTCGGGGCAACCTATAAAACCTTTGCTTGAGGTCCAAGCATTGGGCCCTCTTAACCAAAGGCTGCAGCAACCTAGAAGCCTGAAGCACAAAGTTTACGTACTTTTAAGGGGCCCATGTTTGAAAACTGGTCTCGGAACCCTCGGGTAGTAGAGAAAAGATTACAATTGTGGTGACGAAATAATGGGGCTTACTGAAGTTTGAGTAGCTTGCACTGGGTTGCACTGGTTTTTCTGCTGGGTTTCCAAATTACTTTTCCTGCTAAAAGTTATCGGGCCAGGTTCTGATCTCACTTATGCTGGTCTGAACCCATGGACTTTAACAGAGTCACTCTGGATTTACACTTGCTATAACGGAGAGCAGAATCTAACGCATTGCGTGACTCGTCAGCTACACCGGTGTCAATCCACAGTCACTCCATTAGTCAGTGGAGTGACTCTGAATTTATTTCAGTGTAACTGACGGAGGAAATCCGGCCCTCTTATTGCACCCTATAAGCAACAACGGTGGCATTTGTCATTGCATGCAGCGAAGGCTAGTGACAGAAGTAAGGCTCAGGACTCCGGGGTTCGACTCCTGGCTCTGCCACTGATTCGCTGTGCGACTTTGGGCAAATCACGTCCCGCCCTGTGCCTCAGTTTCTTCATCTGTAAGATGGGGATAATAATGCCTACCTCACAGTTTGTGTGGTGTGAGGCTTCATTAGTTGCAAAGTGTAAACTATTATTGATTTTTCCAAAGCCAAATTCTCAACCTAGAATATTAGAAACATAGAGCTGCTGATAGATAGGGCTTTCACTATTTAAGGCAGGGTCATTTTAAATGCCACCTGTCCCAGGGTGAGTGGAAGATGTTATGGTCTCCAGCAGCTGGAATACAAATTCTCCCAAATAAAATGTGAACTGTTGTATATTTGTGAATAACAAAAATATTTAACTTATTGGAGCGAATGTTTACATCCGGAATTATTTTTTTCCGGTTAAAATATTCTACTTGCACATTAGACAAAATAAATGATGGTGAAAAAATGTTATTTTTGGATGGACAATAAAAGTTTGTATGTTATAAAAGAAAATAGTTCGATGCTTTCACTATGACTCTTCGCCCTTGGAGGAAAATCTCAAAGGAGCTGGATTCGGTTCCTGGCTTTGCCACGGATGCCCTGGGTGATCTGGGCAAGTTATTCAGGCCCCGCTATTACAACAGAAAAAAAAAGGGGGTCATCAGATTTCTAAGTAATGAACAGACAATAGAGGGGCTCTGGCACTGATCTGTTACCTAGTGGATAGAGGACTGGACGGGGGACTCAGGAGACCTGGATTCTATTCCCAGCTCTGCTGCTGGCCAGCCTTGGGCAAGTCACAGCCCCGCTGTGTGCCTCAGTTTCCCCATCTGTAAAATGAGAATAATGATACCTCCTTTGGAAAGCGCTTTGAGACCTGCTGATGATAACAGCAAGTGGTTATTATTATTTAACCCACACTACAAAGCCAAAGGGATGAGCAGCGAATGGAGTGGCAGGTATTTTCTGCACAGATGCAGGCAGCAGTCTGGTGAGGTCTGTCCTGAGGTCAGAGCAGGCCACCGTGTAATGAGTTGTTGTGCCCTGGGACACTTTTCACAGCACACAGACATAGCAAGGGGGTTTTTGTTGCAGGTTGGGTTCTAGTGGGCAGAGTAAGGGGACTCCTGGGACCCATGTCTAGGAGGGAGTGTTGTCTGGTAGGTTAGAGCAGGGGAGCGGGAGCCAGGACTCCTGGGTTCTCTCCCTGTGATTGACCTCAGAGGAGTCACTCCTGCTCCAGGTGTCTCACTGCAGTCAGTTTTCCCTTCCTCCCTGCATAGAAGCGCTCACACTGTCACAGACACCAAACAGAGGGAGCCGGTTGATCTGCAGCCACGCAGACGGGGGCGGAATCTACGCCGCACTTGGGACCATCCTGTCCCCTCCCCAGCCATGAGGCAGAAGCTGCGGCTGGGGAGCAGACGGCGGAGGGAGGCTGGCGGTGCTATTTGTGAAGCTGAGTGGGATGGGGGCATGGAACCGACGCCCACGTGCCGCGACAGTCACCATCCGTGGGTTCTCGGAACGCAGCTCCCCCACAGATGGGCATTTGGCAGCGTTACCCAGCGTCCAAGCAGAGCGGGTTCAGCCAGAGCCACACAGCTTAGGGCTGCCTGCAGCACTGACTCACATGGGGACGTCTGTGGGGCAAATTCTGGGGTGGTGTAAATGACACATGGGGCCTGAGCCTCAGTCACTCCACCCAGGCTGGAGGGCAGGAGAAGGCATTTAGTCTTTTATTCTGCCCAGCCTCCAGTGTAAATCAGAGTGGCCTCAGGGCTGCTCTAACTTACGCTCTGCTCCCTACGGGCCCTCGGCAGCAGAGAACAGTCACAGTGCAGTATGCTCTGGTCATGCCCTGATTCACCCCCTTGCTCTTATTACCAGCCTCCCACAGACATGAGTGGGGGAATCCACTGTGGACTGAAGGGTGTATGAAGTCCTGAGTTTATATCCCAGCCCAGGGACCATAGTAACCCTGGAATCCAGCCCTCTCTACTAAACCAATTGGTTCAGTAAAAGGGCACTGGGCTGGGGCTCAGGAGGCCTGGCTTTGATGCCTAGCTCTGCTACAGACTCACTGTGTGACCCTGGGCAAGTCACTTGAGCTTGCTCCGTGCCTCAGTTTCCCCATGTGCAGAATGGAGCTAAAGCCCATTTGCAATTGTACGCTGATAAGGGACATTATAAGGACCTAGGCAGAGAGTTAACCCCCTGTTTGCCAGTGCACAAGGGGCTCTGCACTCAGGCACTGAAGATGGAAACTGATCTATTCTCCCTGGGCCCCACTATGGCTACAACAACCTACAACAGCCCTGCAAACAACTAGTCTCTCTGGGACAGTGCAGGGGTGAAGCTTGCCCTGCTGCTCCCTGTTCTGGGTGGATAAACGAAGGGCTCTAGCCCCTGGGATGCCTCACACCAGCACTGCTCTGTGTTTGGTTTTACATCGGAGTCCATACACTGAAGCAAATGCCCTGGAATAGCATTTACCCCTCTGTGTGGAGGCCCACACATTCTCCCCTGAGCCCGCAGGCTACAATGTGACCCAGAGCTCTGAGGACTGCGCAAGGGCAGAGACCGCGCCCCCTTAGTCAGCATCATCTCAGGAATCTGCTAACCTCACAACTGGCTGAGCATTCACAGAGATGCGATCACTTCCCCTTGCTGGGGGCAACACAGCAGAACAAAGCTCAGCTCCCGTCATTTCCAGGATGTTACAGAAAGGCTCTGGATTTGGGAGAGCGCAGTAGCAGCTACGGGCCAGGCTCTGATCTCTCTTATACTGGTGTAAATCCAATGCAGAGAGTGACTCTGGGTTTGCCCCAGGGATCAGAATCTGGCCCAGTCTCCTAATCCAATAGGGATCGGGGTGTGTGAAATCTGAGGCTGTCTCTAAACGAGGACTGTGCAAAGAACATTATAAAAAATAACATGCAGGGAAAGATAGAAGTTAAAAGCAGCTCAGATCAAATAAAAAATGTAGGGTCCCATCCTGGTGCCGATGGACATATATTTGACCTCCCTATTCACCAATCCCCCCAAAGCTGCCATATCAAGAAACAATGGGCCCTTTTGGATCATGGGAAGTGAATCAAAGGATTTGTTCTATCTGGTTTAGGGCATTAAATAGGAACCTTGTATAGGGGTGCAGAGCTACTCTACTGACTCACCCTTTCAGCCAGACCAGGTGGGGCCTGATTAATCCTGCTCAACAACATAAAGGCTGAGAGTCTGGGAGTGAAGGAAGAGCTAGAAGAAGGCCTAAAAGGAAGAGATGTAATGAGCCTGCTCAGGATGGAGCTTAGGAGGGAGGGGGGCTAAGGTTTATCACGATAAGCACAGTCTTGCCTGAGGGCTTTGTTACCTTAATGAAAGAGGATGGCCAACAGTGGTTAAGGGTGAGCTTGGACAATGTCCATCATGCATGTGCTGTGTTAGGAGCCAAGCACAGAGGGCCACTGACCACGTATCGTGCCCAGTAAGTATCTACTGACCTACCAGGAGTTAAAGTGGAATGCAATTCTGGGTAAACAGCTGGGTGCATGGGGCTCTGGCTTCCCACTTACAAAGGGGCCCCAGGCTCTCAAGACACTGCCCTGTCTAGCAGCAGTCGTTACCTCCCATACACCAGGGGCCTGAGTCTCTGCACCGGCGGCTGCCGTTTATACCACGCAAAGCAGGTGTGAAATGCCACGGGCTCAGAACGGCAGCGTTCGACACGCACACTGCACTGGTGTAAATGACAGCGCATGGGGCAGCGTGATGGAGCTGGGGCCTGGAGCCAAACACCTCCAGACTGCGGGGAAGTTCAGCAGGTGGATCTCAACTCCGGAACGGCCTGGAACCAAACCCTGGCGGGGGAGTCAGGATTCGGATCTGAATTCTGCAGCTCCGGTCCACCTCTAACTCCACTGTAACATTTATGGGCTGGGGTCACCTTCCCCTGGCCCTACCAGGAAGGGTCGAGCAGCCTCTGAACAGTGAGATAAAGAAGAGGCCTGGGGCTTGCTCTTCAGAGAGGCTGAGCACCGGCAAATGCAGCTGAAGTCAACAGCCGCTGGGGGCATTGAGGATCCTGGAAAATCAGCTCCATACGGCAGATCTCTGGAAGACTCCAGGCAAATTAATTGAGCAAAAGGCCCCTGCAGTACGGAGGTAACACCTGTCCTGTGTCTGCAGAGACACCAATAAGCATCGGCTTCTGTGCGCTCTCAGCAAGGCGGCGATTGAAGGAGGCGCAAAGAACTGAAAAGGAAGAACAGGAGGGCGAGGAATAGAACAGAAGACTCATTTAACAGCAGGCGAGGGGACGTCAGACTCGGCAATCAATAGCCTCACTACAGAGACACAGGGCTGGATTCTCCACTCACTTTCCCCAGTGTCAAAAAGGAGCAGCTCTGCTGCAATCAATGGGGCTACGCCGGTGTGAAACCGGAGTGAGATCAGATTCTGGCCCACTTGCTGACCCTTGTGCCGCACCCGCTGGTGCGTGTGCGAGCTAAGGGAGGGCTGGAGCAATTCCGCAGTGGTCTCGCAGGGCCCGATTCACACCTCAAACTGGTGTAAGTCAGGGGAACGCACACGCGCCCTGAGGGGAGAATCAAGCTAAAGAGGGATACATATTTTGCAAAGCCACAGTCTGAGGGCGCATGCAATGCACACGGCATGCGTATCGCCGCTCGCATGGGCCCGGAGCCTGCAGCCACTCAGCCCTCTTCTGGAACTGCAATGGAAGGGAGGAGAGACAAGGCCGTAAGCCAGCCTGAATGGGAATGGCAGGTTATTTGAGACAGGTGCGCCTGTTTAGATACAATCCAAAGTGCCCCCCCCCCAATCCTTTACCTATTGTTTAAACACAGACATGGGGAAGTAGCTGCAGGATGCTTATAGCAAGAGGATGCAAGTTCCTGGCCCTGGGAGGAACATGGTCTAGTGATTTAAACAGGGGGCTGAGAAACAGGGACATTCTATGTCTGGCTCTGGGAAGAGAGTGGGGTCTAGCAATTAGAACCAGGGGGCTGGGAGACCGGACTCCTGGGTTCCATTCCCAACACCGGGGCGGGAAGTGTTGTGTAGGACTGGGATTTAGGATTCCTGGAGTCTATTCCCAGCTCTGCCACTAACGTGCCCCGTGACGAGTCACAGTGTCTCTCTGTGCCTCAGTTTCCCCACCTGTAAAGTAGGGGATAACACCCATGTGCTTCGCATGTGCTGAGAGTCTGCGCTAGTGATGCAAGAACCAAGGAATTGCTATTTCCGAGTGAGCTGTGCCCGTTTGCAGACCCAAGAGAACGGCAGGGGGACGCAGCCCTGGCTCCAGTGAACGTGGCTGGGTTCGTGTCTTTATTTTTTTATTACATTTTACAGCACACAAGCACAGGAAGGGAAATGCGAGAGGGAGGGGAACCTAGCCTCATAGCGAAACTGATCAAAGCTAATTCAGGAGGGCCCTGGATTGAGGGACAGGGGCGGCTCTATGTATTTTGCCGCCCCCAGCACGGCAGTCAGGCGGCTTTCGGCGGCGCGCCTGCGGGAGGTCCGCTGGTAACGCGGCTTTGGTGTCCCCGCTGCCGAATTGCCGCCGAAGCCGTGGAACTGGCGGACCTCCCGCAGGCACAGCCGCCGAAGGCAGCCTGCCTGCCGCCCCCACCGCGACCAGCAGGCCGCCCCGCGGCATGCACTTGGTGCGCTGGTGCCTGGAGCTGCCCCTGTTGAGGGAGCTCGTCCTGCTGCAGTGTCTTTGGAGGTAACGACTCGGTCATGCGAGAACCATAAAGGGTTCTTGTGCAGCACCTGCCACTGGAACTGCCTCCCTGTAATGCCATCTCTTCTCTCTCCCTGGCTTGTCTAACTCCACCCTCCTCTCGCTTCCCTTCCACGCAGGCCGGCCTTTCTCGACGCAAGAGCCTTCTCCCTGGAGCAGCCGTCCTGCATCTCTCCTCCCCTGCCCGTGTCTCCCAGCAGATCCAGGCCCTCTCTCCTCTCTATGATTTAGCTTCCTAACTCCATAAACCCACTTAGGGTGCACCTCGCATGGAAGGACAGGATACAAAAGCGAGGGCCCCCTTTTGCACACTGCTCCTGCGCGTTTGAAGCCAGAGGGAGCGAAGGGCGCTCTGCGGCTGGCAGGACTGGGTGGTAAAGCTAAACTGGAGGCATGTAGCCAGCTATTCGGTAACCCTGGCACTTGCACTGCGTTGGGGGTGTTTTGCACGTGAGATTTAGCTCTGGACCATCTCCTCTATGTCAGAGCAAGCTGCTTGGAAGAGCTGGAAATGCATGAGACCCAAGACGGCGTTCAGTAAGCGCCACTCAGCTGTGGGGACCGTTACTGCCGTGGGGAAAGAGGGGTCTTTTTGGAAGCACAGTTGGGGAAGATGTGAAGGGGTGTCAGTTAATAGGGGAGGGAAGGCTTGGCAGCTGCCAGTGATGGGTTGGGCTGGCGTGCTGGTCACTGGAGAAGATGCCTTCCATGGGGGGTGGCTGTTGGCATGTTTACCACTGGAGGTGTTAGGGGGATTAACCTGCAGAACTCCCAGCTGTGGGATATTAACTGAGGTTATCCTGTGGAACTCTCTGCTGCAGGATGATATCTGAGGCTACCCTGTGGAACACCCTGCCACAGGATATTAACTGAGGTGACCCTGTGGAACTTCCTGCTACAGAACGATGTCTCAGGTTAACTTACAGAGCCCCCTGCTGCAGGATATTAACTGGTTCTGCTCAGCCCCCCCAATTCTATTCCTGGCCTAAAGCTTCCCAGCCTAGAACCATCTAAAAATTTCCCCACAGAATGTTTTTCCCTTGGGAAAAATTTGATTGGACAAAAATCAAAATGTCTCACGGGAACGTAACAATTTCGTTGACATTTTCAAAGGGAAATTATCGAGATGTTTCATTTCGCCCTTATCATTTTGACTTTATAATATAATAAATATACTATTAACCTAGCGCTTATACAGCACGTTTCATCCATAGACCTCTAAGTGCTTCATTTCCCCCATGTTACAGATGGGGAAACTGGGGCACAGAGAGGGAAGTCTCCCAGCAGACCACTGGCAGAGCTTGGAATGAGCCCAGGTCTCCTGAGTCTCTGGTCAGTGCGCTAGCCACTAGGCCACTCTGCCTCCCTATATAATAGGTGAAATGATAAAGTCGAAACGAAACAATTTCGATACGGTCATCACGCATGATTTCATATTATTTCATTTTGCGAAAGATTCTGAAATTTCGACTTTCTGCCCAGATCTGGGAGAAAATGAAATTTCAAAATCCCAGAATGCCTTGCAGGATGCAAATCCCACTTCCCGCCTGGCTCCCAGTGGTTGTGGCAGAGAAGGGGGGGCGGATGTCCTGGCTGCAAGCTCACATCTCTTCGCCCTAGGAGGAGAGGTCCCTGCCCTCCCAGAGCCGACCGGCCACAGGGGATGGAGATCGAGTCTTCTTGGCAAGGGGACCCCGATTCAGGGTGGCGGGGAGCCCTCTCTGGGCCGGCGACGGGGTGGACCTGTGACCGCTCCCATCCTGGACGCTGTGCTTGTCGCTAGAGGCCTTGCTGCTTGTGCCTCCCGAGCTCGATTGCCTCCTCTGGACGAGCCGGATGGGGATGGGATCCTGGGGGAAGCCAGGCTGGGGGCTTGGGTCTGAGTCACCCGTCTCGGTCAGAGCAACCAGAACGCGGTGGAGTCGACGTCTCAGCTGGATGGGAACAAGAAGAAGAACCTGGAGAGGTCACCGGCAGGGAATCACACACATACACCCTCCCCCCGCCGCCCGCCCGCCCATCCCTCCTAAAGTCCTGATGTGAGTCTATTTTCGTCCCCGCCTATACGAGCCATTAACGGCTCTTATGTAAGACCCGGGAAATGCAGGGTCACTTTGCTCGGATGTGATTAGAGAGCGCTGCTGGGAACAGTCCCTTCTGGAAACTGCTGCTTTCAAGCCACTCAGGCCCTGTACAGAGGCCTGGCACGGCTGGCCTTACCGGGCCGGCCTCCTGGTCCGGTGAGGCCCCAGCTCTCCCCTGGACTGGTTCCAGACCGGTCACTGGGGCTGGGAAGCCGCTGGCAATGGGGAGTTACTGGTTCAAAACCCCACAGCATCCCTGGTGGCTGAGAGAGGCAGACCGGGCTGTAATGAATGGAAAAGGGGCTCTCTCACTGAGTCTGGTGGACACAGACAGACCCTGTGGTTCTCTAGCTCCCAGCCTGTGCTGCCTTGGGTCACCACACACAGTCTGCCTAGGTTGACCCCTCCATAGGGAGCACCCGTGCTCTGTCTATGAGAAGCTGGATCTTCATTGCGGGGGGAAATAGAGGGACTTACCCAAGCATACTGGGAGAGTTTACAAAGGGTTAACCGTCCCTCTGCACCCTCAGCCAAATCTCCTTCGGGGCTACCATCAGCTAAGATTTTGATACTACATGAGGGAGCTATCCCAGACGGAAACATTCACCATTCACCGCACGAGCGGCTGTTTGAAAAGAACCAGGAGTCCGGTGGCACCTTAAAGACTAACAGATTTATTTGGGCATAAGCGTTCGTGGGTAAAAAAATGGACTCCTTGTTGGTTTTGTGGATACAGACTAACACGGCTACCTCCTGATGTTTGAAAAGAAACGTTTTCAGGGCTGGATCTGTGTTTTCAGAGCCCCTTGAGCTCCCAGGAACTCCACAGGTTTTACCTCAGTTAATAGCCTGCAGCCACGCGCTCTGTAGGTTAACCTCCATTATTGTCACACTGGGATGGCTTTAACAGGGGCTGGAGGCACTCGGTGCTAGAGCTGGTCAAAAAAAAGCAGAATTTCCATCTCCCGGGAAATGCAGAACTTTGAAATGTCGTCTACACTCGTTTGGGACCCCAGGCTAAGGAAACCAGAGCTCCAGCATCTACACTGCATTATGCAGGCACAAGTCCAACCACCATATCCCAGACTTTCTAGTGACCTCCCAAAACGTGGCCACTCCAGTCCTTCGTTCGTGATGCAATGCGGGAAACCTCGACTGTCCCCCAAACCTGACTGTCCAGAGGACAAAGAACGTGGGCCAGCGGGATTATGGGATATTTTTGGTGGACTCCCAGAGCATGAATCCAGCGTGGCTGTGTCTACACTGCAAAGCAATAGGGCTTGGACCCTGAATCCCGACTTGACTCAGGCTCAGACCCTCCACCCCTGGGAGGCGGGCGGGGGGCGGTGGTGTTCTGAGACCTGGGTTAGCGCGATTTGTGTGTAGACAGAAGCGGGGTTAGGTGTGAGGCTGAGTCAGAACCCTGGGCGTACACGACAGTGTAGAAATGCCCTTTGAGTCCCTTTCCTAGACCCGAAGAAGAGCTCTGTGTAGTTCAAAAGCTCGTCTTTCTCTTGCCAACAGCAGGTGGTCCAATAAAAGATATTACCTCACCTCCCCCTAGGGTGACCAGACGTCCCGATTTTATAGGGACAGTCCCCATTTTGGGGGCTTTTTCTTATATAGATTCCTATTACCCCTCACCCCCTGTCCTGATTTTTCACACTTGCTGTCTGGTCATCCTCCCCCTGCCCCTCTCTTACAAATAATTAAATAGCCCGTGGGCCAAAGAGACAGGCCGACTCTCGAGCCCAGTGGTTCGGGCACCTGCATTCAAGTCCTTGCTCTGACTCGGACAGAGAAGGGACCCAAACCTGGGCCTCCCACGTGCCCGTCCTAACCAACAGGCTGTTGGCTATTTTGAGCAGGTCTCTCTCTCTCTGAGCACAAATTCCATCCTGGGCCTAAGCCACCTTCCCGGCAACATTTTCATCTAAACCAACGTCCTGCCGGGCACCGTTCCCTGGAAACCGACGCATTCCCCCCGAAACAGCATTTTGCAACAGAATTTTTTTTTGCCTGCAACTTTTTTGCCGTGTTACAACCCCACCCCCACCCTGAACCAGCCGTTCGGCTCAGGCCTCTGCAGCACGTGAGTTACTGACATGGGATCTCTCCGCTGCCCCGCTGATGACAGACAGCAGAGAGCTGCTGAGTCCCAGACCTGCCCCACTCCCCAGTGACCCCTGGCTGTTGTACATCCTGCAGGCCTCACACATGAGCTCATTGTCTTTCCAGAAGGCATTTGCTAGCTCTGTTTTAGGAGGCGGCTTACGGGACGGCACCCGGCTGTCTGGGGAAGCCGGACGAGGCGAGCATCTGGTATGTAACGGTGACTTTCACCCGAGCCACAAGAATCGCTTATGGTCCATCTAGAGTGCGGTACCCACCCCCGACAGTCAGACAGTAGCTCTCCCTGCTCACGCACGCCCGGGCCATGCTATTGACTGGATGGAGCCCTGCAGCATGAAGTTGGAGACCCTTTCCCTTAGGGTCCTAGCAGGTGCAATCCTTATTGATATAAACATCTAATTCTTTTCTGAATCTCACTAAGCTCCTTGGCAGGGTGACACCCAGTAGCTGTGAATCCCACAGGTCAATCTCACTAATATCCTGTAGCAGAGAGTTCCACAGGCAAACCTCACTAATACCCAGTAGCTGTGAATCCCACAGGTTAACATCACTAATATCCTGTAGCAGAGAGTTCCACAGGCAAACCTCACTGATACCCAGTAGCTGTGAATCCCACAGGTTAACCTCACTAATATCCTGTAGCAGAGAGTTTCACAGGCAAATCGGACTAATATCCAGCACATTAAACCACATTAAAACCGCTAGTTAACCAAAGTAATGTCCTGGAACAGAGAGTTCCAGAGGCAAATCTCACTAATACACAGCAGCTGTGAATCCCACAAGTTAACCTCACTAATATCCTAGAGTAGAGAGTTCCACAGGTGAACCACATTAAAACCCAACAGCAGTGTGTCCTGCAGGTTAACCATAGCAATAGCCCGTTGTAATAGGTGGGTCCAAAGCTCGGCTCACACTTTGTTGGGTTCATTTTCTGTCTACCAGAGACTGTGAAACAGGGAGCAGAGTGGGAGCAAGATAGAAATAGAATATCTTTGGGGCAGGGCCTGTCTCTTTGTTTGTACAGCTCCTAACACCATGGGGTCATTACTGGGGCTCCGAGGTGCTACCATCAGACAAATATAATAAAGCCAGTAAAACATCTACTAAATAGGAGAAATTAGTGGATCTCATGTGACTTCTGACAATTCTGGGCCATCCAAACTGAATCTACTCAGCACTTTTGCACATGATCCAGAACCAAGTGCCAAACTGGCAAAAGGATTTGCAAAAATCACCTCCGTGAGTTAGGTACCTAACTCCCATTGACTTTCAATAGGAGTTAGGCGCTTGACTACCTTTGTAAATCTCACTAAATGCACCTCTAGGTACCTAACTATCTTTGTGAATCTGCTCTCAAATCCAGCAGAAGGGTTTTGCTATTTGATTCGGGTCTGGTTCTTATACAGCCCTCACCACTGTGGCATCTGAGCACCTCCCAGCCAACACGACTAGCACGTGTAGCATGCGATTCCACCCAATGGGAAAATCACAAGAGGGTTTTTTGTTTCAATCGGATGTATCTATTCTATGGCTGTGTTCTGTGCTCGTTATTAAAGGCGGCAGGTCAAAGACGTGCGCCTCGCACTCGGAACAAAAAGTAGTAGTGTCTGAGGCGCTGCAGCTTTTATCCTGGCCCCAAAATTAAAGGGGTGGGTTAGGAGTTGAGGTTCTGACCCTTGTCCCAGTCTCTAATCAGAGCTCTCCCTGGTCCTTCTCCAGACTGAAACACAAGGCCAGGAGATGAAAGTAATATTATTTTCAAGGACATAAGTGCTAAAGATTGAAATGTGGGGGGGGGGGGGGGGGGGGANTGGGAGAATTCAGGCCAGATTCTGATGCAGGGCACCCTTTCTGGAGTTAATGGAGCTAGGGACAGGTTCTGATCTCCATGACACTGATGTGAATCTGGAGTCACTCTATTGTAGTCAATAGAATCATGGGCTGATTCTGATCCCAGTTATACCAGTGTAAGCTCAGAGTAACCCCACTGGAGTCAATGGAGGTAGGGCCAGATTCTCAGTTACACTGGTGTATACATCCATGGAAGTGAAAGGATTCACTCTGGATTTGCACTGGTGTACCTGAGATCAGAATCTGGCCTTCAGGCTTCCGGGAACAGAACATGCTTTCAGGAAGACATATGAATCATGCCCTGTTGTCAATTTCCCCCTTTGCTTGCTACACAAACTGCCCTCCCGGCGCTTCAGACACCCCTTTCTCGGTCTCGGAGACGCAGCTGCGACTCGGCTCATTGACTCGAGCAGGGCGAAAACGCTTTAGCGCTTTGATTTGTCAGGGTAATGGATGCTCCACGGACAAAGCAGAGAAGGAGCCTGGGGAGGGGGAAGAGAAATCACATCTAGTTCTTCTACCCTCCCGTTCACTCTACTGTCATAGTACAGACTGTCCTGAGTGCCCTGCACTTTGCCACTAGCAGCACGGCCAGCCGCCAGTGCATGGCAGAGCCAGAGTAGCCTCTGGCCGTCTCCCCTGTTCAGGAGAAGTGCAATTCCCTCCTGTAGAGGAGAGGAGTCTGGGGAAAACTGGCTAGAGCGCAGGCCATGCCAGGGGAAGCTTTGTTCCCAGCAGGGGTCGGCGTGAAGGGAACATGGCTATTGCATTAAGTCACGAGCAGTTCATGAGGCCCCGAGGTGCTTTGGAAGAGAGTCACCTGGCCATTCGTCTTCTGGTGGGCCCCGTGGCTTCAAAGAGGCCATCTGGAACTGAAGGTCTTACACAGCGGATACACGGAGACATAGGCACTGCCAGTCTGGATCAGACCCAGCGTCTGCCTAGTCCAGTGTCCCATCTCTAGCACTGACCAGCACCAGATTCTTCGGTGGAAGAGGGAAGGAACCCGCACCCCAGAAGCTGAGGCAGCTGCCAAAATGAAACTTCTAGCTAGAGCTTCATTCTTTGTACAGCAGTAACATCGCAGGGGCCCAACTGAGATCGGGGCCCCACTGTGCCAGGCGCTGCCCAGGAATCCATAATAGCAATCCCTGCCCCGAAGAGCTTGCCATCTCCACAGACAAGAGACACAAAGGAAGGACTGTTCTCACCAGCTTACAGATGGGGGAAACTGAGGCACAGCGATTGACTTGTCACACACAGGGAGTCTGGGGCCAGGAATTGTACTTTGAATCACAGTGCAATGTTTTAACCACAAAACCATCCATCCTATTTAAATCCCCTGCCCTCAATGGGAGCTATCGGGAGGGTTGGGGGCGGGAGACAAGATGCAAAGTAGAATCAGGTCCTTGTAGCCGAAACCCATGGCTGCCGTCTGACACCCTCAGCCACATGGACACAAGGTCGCTTTAAACCCCCAGCCTGGCCTGACTTCAGCTGTGCCAGGAGCTTTGCTTCAATAGGCACTGGGAGGCCGGGAGCTGGCGGCCAGGGATAACAGTTGACCTCACGCAGCACAAGCGTGTGAGAACAAGTGCCATGGAGACACAGGGGATTACGGGCTCTTTGACTGCAGGCCCGTTGGGATGACGGCGAAACGGGGCAGAACGTCCTGTGCGATAAAAGCTCACGGGGGACCCTTAGCCCAGGAAGCTAATTAACCAGAGGGGAAATGAGACACCCCGGGCCCCTTCCTGCTTCATTAACGTCTCACACCTCGGGCCTCCCCCGTCAGGAGCTGGGGATCGTTAGCGCACGGCCTCTGCCCGTGAGCCAGCTCCAGTCCGAGCTCTCTGCAGATCCCTGGCCTGTTCTCTCACTCTCCTCCCTCCCCCCCTTTTCCTAGCCCTCCCCTTCCTCCCAGCCCGGCACCTACTCTGCTAGTGCCACCAGCTGTGGACGGAGGCGTCCAACCCTGGATTTCGACTGATTCTTTGGACTGCCCTAACGCCTGGCAGCCCCAGTCACGGACCAGGCCCCCATGGGGCTGGACAGCGGCCCACAAAGCTGCAGGACACCGCGTGCCGCTCACTGCTATAGGAGACAGGATTCTTGCTGAGGGTGACGGGCGCCCAGACCGGACAAGCTCCCTCCCAACCTGTTCCCCCCTCCCAACTGGCTGTGCCGCCGGCCCTGCTGGCCAGATGCTCCCCTCAGCACAGCTGCCAGCGGGGTGGCTGTCGGCCAGCCAAAGCAAGGCTGTTCCCAGAATCCTTGGAGAGGCCAGTTCTCGCGGGCAGGTCGACGCTGCAAGTGAAGGTGTGACGGTAGCAAGAGGATGCCCACCCGTGCCAGTGTTAATCGAGCAAGAGAAGGGGTGGTGGCACAGGGGTTAGCACAATGCAGAGTGACCACCAGATCAACTCAGATGAGCGGCACATGACCGGCCACTAACCCTCCCCCTCAGGTAGCCCTGAATTGAGCCTGGATTCGACCAAAGTATCACAGCCCTCCAGAGACTAAACTGTGGAGTGCGACAGGCAGCAAATAGGAGGGTCAGAGGTGCACCAACGCCCCGAAAATGGCGTGGAATTTATTAGGTGAATCCGTGCTACCAGGTCTCTTCACTACTGTCATCACCGGTGCTAGCTAGATTCGAACGACGCAGGTACGTCCCCCCCCATGGCATCACACCTTGACTGGCAGAGTCGACGCGCTTACAGAGGAGCCCCTCCCGAACGCTGCGCAAGTTGGGATCCGCATCCGAGCTCTGCAGTGCCGGGCCCAGCTCTAACCAGCAGCCACCCAAGGACACGGGCCCCTGCGAACAAGAATTGCACAGGCTTCTGGCTCAAGAGGCGTCTGGGCAGCCTCTCCCGCCCGGGAAAGACTCATTAATGTTTTCCAGGATGCAGAGATGCCACCTAACCAATCGAGTTGTTTCTTGTTGCACTGCACTCTCTCTGCTGACGCTGCAGACTTCTGTCTACTGTACCCATCCCCTGCTCCATACCCAAAGCTTCCAGAGAAGCCAGGCAAGGTCATTTTGACATCAGCACCCAGCAGTAGAAACCACCAGCTCCCGGACACTGGCTGAAGCTGGGGCATGAGCTCTCTGGCCAAGGTACTTACCTGGCCCCGCATCACATTGGTGTCTGAGCACCTCACCGTCTTTAAGGTATTTAGCCTCACAACCCTGCTCCCACCTCCTGTGAGGTAGGGCAGAGCCCCCAGGAGAGGAAGGATGGTCTAGTGGTTAAGGTGCCAGCCTAGGACTTAGGAGCCCTGTGTTCAATTCCTGGCTCTGCCACAGCTTCCGTGACCTTGGTCAACTCACTTAGCCGCTCTGTGCCTCGGTTTCCCATCTGTACAATGGGGATAATAGCTCTGCCCCGCCTCCCAGGGTGTTATGAAGATCAATACACTAAAGATCGTGAGGTGCTCTCAGACACTGCAGCGATGAGGCCAGCCAAGTCCCACTGAGGGATAGACAGTATCCCATTGTACACATGGGAAACTGAGGCACAGAGAAACTGAAAATCACACAGAGCGTGTACAGCAGAGCAAAGAACTGAACCGAGGTCTACAGCCTCCCCCAGGCCAGCACTTTAACAACCGGGCTACCTGCTACCCAGTCTGTACCCCATCTCCGGCCCGTTGAAGCCAGCATGGCTCCAGGGTGGAAACTGGAGCCAGCAAGAGAAGGTGGATCCGAGTGCCATGTGATGGAACTAGCTCAAAGACATTCAGTTTCCCTAATGAGATGAAAGGGCTCTTTGCCTCTCTTACAATTCGCCTCTTCCCGGAAGAAGCACCTGGAGGAGAGATGATCCTCTGAGTCACTGACTTGTTAGGGCTCTGAGGGCTGCCAGCCAAGGCCTCCATCTGACTCATGCGGGGGAAACCTTTGGTCACTCGGAAGATGCTGTTACCATCAGCTTTCCCTCCTGTCCTCCCCCCATTTCGGAGCAGGAGGAGACCTGAGACTTCAATGCGTTTACCTTCACAACACCCTCTGTGGGGCGGGGCAGGGCTGTTAGAAATGGGGAAACTGAGGCACAGAGAGACAACGTTCCCAGATCCTCAAGGGGAGTTAGAAGTCTAAAGACTAAGTGAGTTGCCCAAGGACACACAGAGTCCGTAGCACAGCAGGGAATTGAACCTGGCCCCCAAAGTCTCAGACTAGCATCCTAGCCCCTGGACTCTCCGTGAGCAACCACAGACGCCTGGGAAGTTTATTTAGTTATAAGCTTGTCTTGTCACCATGGTATCTGAGCACCTCCTGAACATTAATGCGTTTACCCGGGAGGCAGGGAAATATTGTCCTCCCCATTTCACAGATGGGGAAACTGAGGTTTTTGGGTTTTTTTAACTGTCTCACCCAAGGACATGGAGGGAGCCTGCAGCATATCAGGGAAATACACCCAAGTCTCCTGCACCCCAGACTTATGCTCTATCCACTAGGTCATGCTGCCTGCATTATTACTACTAGTAAACTGCTTCGATATTAACAGACTCCAAGATTGCGGATCAGGCTGCTCACGGCTAACAGCTGTGGGGAATTTACTTGGCAGTGGGTATGTGGGATAATGCTACTCTAGCTTGAGCAGCTCAGCCAGGGTGCAGGAGGTGCACCCCACCTGCTGAGACAGAGCATTTTTGGGGGGGGGGGGTCAGGCTGTTAACCTTGCAGCCCGTCTCCAGCGCTACCTGCAAAATCACCCCTCATGCCAGTGGACCTGCTGGATGCAGGTGTGACAGAGCGCGGCGGGGGGCCGCCATATTCAATGTATGAGCGGCTTACGTCTGCTTGGGTTCTGCTTCACAGGGGAGGCTTCCCACAGCCCCTCCGGGAACTAAAACAATTGTGGGGGGGCCACCCTGAGGCTTGGAAAGGGCTTTGGGTAATTGCACCCCCTGGCCTCGTTTGCACATCCTGGGGCTGAGGCTGCGTTTTTCAGCGACTAGGAAACAAAGCGAGGGCTTGAGCTCGAACGGACTGGCAGGCTTCCTTTGACTTCAACAACCTGCCAGGACCTTAGGCCCTAGGGGACCCCAGAGTGGGGAGACAGGGACAGTTGCCATGTGACAGTGGACTCAGCAGCAGCCCCACAAAGGATTGCTCCCCAGACACATGGCTCCTGTCACTTTAGCTCTGGCAAGAAGACAACGAGCAGGGGGATAACACAATTAGCGGGAGCCGCTGAGAACAGAGAGGCCTTTGCTTCCTTAATGATCCCGCTATGCCAGGAAGGTAGCGGAGATCAGCGGCTCATGCCCTGCTGTTCAGCAGAGGGCCATGCTAATAATAAATAGCTCATCACAGGCAAAGATGGAAGAGCAGGTTAGGTAACACGGTGGTGGTCAGGGCCGGCTCCAGGGTTTTTGCCGCCCCAAGCAGCGCAAAAAAAAAAAAAAAGCCACGATCGTCCTCGGCAGCAATTCCGCGGCAGGTCCTTCGCTCCGAGAGGGATTGAGGGACCCGCTCGCTGGCGAATTGCCGCCGAAGACCCGGACGTGCCGCCCCTCTCCGTTGTGGCCGCCCCAAGCACCTGCTTGCTGGGCTGGTGCCTGGAGCCGGCCCTGGTGGTGGTGGTGAATAATAATGAGCTCTTATAAAAGACGTAGCTCTCAAAGTATTTTGCAAAGAGGGGTGTCATTCCCCTGCTGACGATGGGGAAACTGAGGCACCGGGAGGGACTGGCCCCAACGTCTACACTGCATCCGGGAGCGAGCCTCCCAGCCTGGGTTCACCGCTTGTGAGCATCAACGCGACGTCTAGACAGCTGCCAGATGCGCTGTAGACGGACCCTAGAAGAGCTAGGCCCGATGAACAGTGATTGAAGCACATGCCTGTCCAGAAATGCGGTGAAGAATAAGGATGCTGTCCCCGAATTGGGGCCCTAACTGAGGGCCACATTTGCCAAAGGGCTCCAAGCTCCCACTGCGACTCCGAGGAGCAGATTTTCCAAAGAGTTTCGTGCCGGGGGCTTTGGAAAAGCGTCACAAGGAGGGGAGCTGCTTGGAACCGAGCGCCTTTGGCAAATCTGGTCCCTTTGCAAAATCTAGTGCCACGGACAACTAGCAGCTCTAAGCCCTTGCCTGCAACTGGAATCTGGAGCTGCAACCCCCTCGTGCAGACACAGTTTGCACAGATGCAATGTGATTTTGCACTGGTGCAGCTTCTTCCCAGTGTAAACGGTGCCTAGAGGTTTGCACCAACGTCCATTGCAAACAAGGCCCAAGGGCCTTCTATAATGACGATCACCGTAGTATGTAAGTGTGCCTGGTACCTATGCAGCTATCACAGTGTCTCTCTCTCTATCTCCCCATGGACATCCTAAAGGAGACTCTCCCAAGCCTGCTGGGTGGCTGGGGTTTTCCCAGGAGCCATCTTCGTAGCCCTAATTTGGAGGCTCCCTGCAGGATCAGGCCCTGTCGCCTTTTCCATCCCCAAAAACTTGGGAAGGGAGAAATGCAGCCAGAGCAAAGGCTGCCCCCATGCTCACCCTCCAGGAAGTAGAGGATGCATCTGGCCAACTACCCATTTCCTTTCCAATATCCCCTTCCCTTCGCTCTTACGCAGGGAGCGCTCAGTCCTGCAGGGCTCATCTCCGGCTGCAACAAGTTATTTCCTTGTGCCACCCACTGCCTGAGTCTCCCGTAGGGATTAAGAGCGTGGCAGGAAGCTGACTCCTGAGAGATCAGACCTGCAACCTGACCCTGGTCCCATTACCTGCCCACCCCCCACCCGTCTCCTCCGGGAGGTGCTCCGGCCATCAGAATTGCACTCTTAGCCAGCTGAGGGAACAAATTCGTGGCTACTTAGGGCTTCACATCTGACACTGTACAACATCCCATGGCTGCTTGGAACACCACAGCACGTGGATAAATATAATTCAAGTGCTCCTGCTCCAAAAACACAGGCTTCTGTCATCTGAGTGACAGGAAAACTCTCCTCCAGCTATTAGCAACACAGGGCCTATGACACACACGATATTATGACCACTGGGCTGTTTCCTCTCAGTTCCAAGCTTCTGCTCTCTGAGCTATGGGAGAATCTCCACTAGTTTTTAGCAGTATTGGGCCTATGACGCACAGACCCTATGACCACTAGGCTAGGCTTCCACAGTTCCAAAGTGACATTCTTGTGTGTATGTCTCTCTCTTTCCGTATTTTTTGTTCTGACAACAGCTGATGTGCTTTAACCATTCACTGTGCCTATGAAATGTAGAGTCGGATGGGATGGGATGGAGGTGTGTGTCACAGATGGATTTAATTTTAAAGATACCTTGCAAGATGTTGCCAAAGGAGCTAGTTGCTAAACAGGTTAGACAGATACACCCAGCAAGCTATGAGTGCAGGATAAAGCATTCAGATGATAGATTAGACAGGCCTTGTCTAAATGCAAGAAATTAATTTAAACCAGTTTAAAAAGATTGAGTTAACCTGGCACAAATCCCCATGTGAATGCTCTTAATTCGGTTTAGGAACTTGCTTAAGTTAAACGGAAGTGGCTCTTAATCGACAAACTGAACCGAAATAAATCAGTTTCAATCCAAAATAAAAGCCTGCACACAAGGGTTAAGGAAATCTTTTTTTTTTTTTTTTTAATCACCTGGCATCATTTTCTTGTGTGAACACCCTTCGATGAGGTTACATAAATCCTAGCAGGCTACGTGAAGAGAAGCAGTAGCTAGATCAAACAGATGATTGTGATCTGCAGAATATAGCTAGTGAAGGAGGTTAGCATGACCAGCTGCCTCAAGCCACTTAATACATTTCTGATGCTGCCACCGACTCAGGCTACGTGAAAACTCCCATTGGAGCATTCCTCGCTTGGCCCCTCAGCCCTTCTCGACATGGCTCTTCCCAGCTGACAGGACTCGTAACAACTTCCATCAAGCACCCAGCGCCGATTCGTTTGTCCTTCAAAGGAACGACCTCATGCCACCTGACGTTATCCCCAATCTATCAGCTCTTCAGCTGCAACCTTACCGCTACGCTCCGTTCCCCTGCGAGAACAGGACTGCCAAACTGAACTCTCCAGCCTGAAGTGGCCTCCAGACACAGCCCGCAGCTGGTCTAGTCATTCCCTCTGCTCAGCTCTCTTCCCTGATGGAGCTGGTTTGTGATTTATTTATCCAATCCCTCATTTTAATCCCTTTTCTCATCCCTGCCGGGATGCTGTGCTGTCAGCAAGGGCAGCAGGCCCATGTCTTTTGATCTGGGCGGCCGCCCTTTCATCACAGCCCTTTGCCCTTCTAACCTACCTCGCCGCCCCTTCCGGGAAGCTACGCTTCTTTGTACAGAGCTAGCCGGCAAAATTCCATTCAGTCCACTGTCCGTGGGGCCGAAACCACTCTGCAATCGTTAACCAGCTCGGATCTCCTTCCTGCCCAACCCCTGCCAGCTCAAGTGGCACTCATTAACTCAGCCTGGTAAATAGAGTTGCATTAGGATTGCTTCACAGGGCGATCTGCCTGCCTCCCAAAACGAATTTTAGGTATACTGCCTCCGCCATGGTCAGTGTCCAAGTCTCTGGCAGTAAGGTCAGGAGGAGGGTGTGACGTTGCACTCTATATGATTTTATGAAAGTATGCTGATGAGTGTGAATATAATGTAACTAAAATATGCTTCATGCAAAAGCTTATAATCTACTGAGTGTGGTCATCCTATTTGTATAAATGTATCACTCTTGTACAGATGCTCCCCGGGTTACGCAAGACCCGACTTACACAAATCCGGACTTACGGAAAAAGTTCCGTAAGCTCTTTTTTCTTTTCTTTTTCTTTTTGTGTGTGTAATTGTCGGGTATACGTTCCCGACTTACGCAAAATTCAACTCACGCAAGGCATTCCGGAACGGAACACTTGCATAAGTCTGTATCTGAAACTAGAAATATTTCCTAGCATAGCTTCCGTACCATGGCTTGGTGGTTGGGTCTCCATAGACTATAATGGGCACCATAGACCAATGGTTCTCAACCAGGGGTATATATACCCCTGGGGGTACACAGAGGTCTTCGTGGGGGTACATCAACTCATCTAGATATCTGTCTGGTTTTACAACAGGCTACATAAAAAGCCCTAGCCAAGTCAGTACAAACTAAAATTTCACACAATTACTTGTTTATACTGCTCTATAGGCTATACACTGAAATGTAAGTACAAGATTTCTATTGCGATTGATTTCTTTTATAATTATATGGTAAAGAGGAGAAAGTCAGCGAGTTTTCAGTAATGGCGTTTGTGACACTTGCGTATTTTTAGGTTGGATTTTGTAAACAAGTCATTTTTAAGTGAGGTGGAACTTGGGGGTATGCAAGACAAATCAGACTCCTGAAAGGGGGACAGGAGTCTGGAAAGGTTGAGAGCCACTGCCATAGAGGATAAAGGGCATATTACTAGCGCCACCCGGGGGAGCGCTCCTTTACCTCTAAACGGTAGACGGCCACATCTAAGCAGCAAGGTTCTAGCCCTGGTTCCGCAGGAGTGCGGGTCTGTGAGTTGCAACGCAACGGGGGGTGCATTACAGTCTCTTTGTTAAGCCTGCAAAGTGCCTTAGCAAGCTCATGTCCATCCAGCACCTGGTTTGGGTCACATCTACAGGGCAGAAGAGGGGTCACCTTAATATCAGGTTACATGGCAGCTCCTGCCTGGCTTCTCCCAACCCGCCCTTCTCTGGAGTAGGAGGAGCAGTTCTGTATTTTTCCAGAACATGAAACCTGAGTGTTTGCATTCCCATTCCTCCTGGGTGGGTCAATATTTAACCACTAGGAACCCAGCCAAGAACCCCCAGCAGGGCTGCTGCGGTGCTTTTCATCTCTTGGGGAGGCAGCTAATAGTACAAGGATCGTGTTTGGTTTATACTTGCCTTGGATTGCACAAAGGGCATTTAAATTCTCTCCCCTGCTGGGTTCACTGCCCCTGCCTGGTGAGAAGAGTCAGCTGGAGTCACACCTTCCCTACAGAGCCCGCTGGCCTTGCTAAACACCCCCTTCAAAACAGTGTCATCGGGGAGCTCCAGACTTAGTCCATCTCGGTGACTCTTGCAGCAGATTGGTTCTGCTTAGAATCAAGAGCCGATTCGCAAACGGCAGGCGGGCGTAGACCCCCGCTGGGCTCTGGGAAGGAAAAAAAAATTAAAAGCATGATGCTCTTTGACTCTGGCAACCGCAGCAAGAAACAAAAGCACCAGCCATCGGGATTTCAGCTAGCAAAGATACAGACGATGCGCGAGCAAGAATGGAATCTAGCTCACGCCCCTGTGGCTCATTTGGATCCTCTGCACGGGGCTCGTCGCCGCAAAATCTTGTGTGTTTCACTGAGAGGAAACCGGTCTGGACTCAAACCAGCACAAAGCAGATACAGAGCCATTTCATTTAACGTATTTGTACAGGGCCATATTCTGAACCCAGTTCTACCCGGGTAAATCTGGAATAACCATTATTAAAACACACTCTGCAATAACCACCACAAAGCAATGGATTATCTCCATTGTACAGCACATTCTAAACTAAATAGAATATCCTTTCTCTCAGTACATTTTAGAAGGAGGATGAGTCTTTTATGTGTAAAAATAGTCTGGTGGACAAGGCCCTGCACTGGGACGTGAGAGGCCAGAGTCCAATTCCTAGATTTGCAACTGTGTGACCTTGGGCAAGTCACATCATCTTTTTGTGCCTCCGTTTCCCCAAAAGTACCTACTCAGAGAGAAGGCATCTGATACTAAAGGGCTCTTAAATCCAGCCGATAAAGACATCCCAAGTTCCAACAGCGAAGCTTGACAGATTCAAGCTAGAAAAAGGCACACATTTTTAACAGGGCAGGTCATTAATCCCTGGAACAGCTTCTCTAGGGGTGTGCGAAATTCTTCATAATTGAAGTCTTTAAACCAGGACTGGGTATCTCTGGAAACGATACACTCTAGTCCAATCATGAGCTATTGGGTTCAATACGGGGATAACTCGGTGGGATTCTCCAGCCTGTGTCCAGCAGGAGGTCAGAGAAGATGATCATATTGGTCCTTTCTGGCCTTGAAGAAAAATCACCCCATGAATCTGTAAAACTGGGGGTGGGGGTGGAGAGATTCTCTCTCTCACCCTTTGTCTGTCTCGTCTCTTTAGCTTGTCAGTTCTTTGAGGACTGTTTCTCACACGGTGTACGTGCAGCACCTCACCCAACGGGAACCTGATCGCGACTGGCGTCATATAGGGAGTCAGTCTTTAGAGCTCTATGCACTACTGTCATACTAATTAATAGATCATGACGAAGGCCCTACTTCATTTGCGATACCGCGGATATTGCGGATCCTGTAATATTAGGCTTCCGCTGCAATTTTGATTTTAATTGGCTTACTTTGCACAGTCCGCAATTTTGCGCCCGTTTTGAGGTTTGCAACACACACTTTTCCCCCCATTAGTACAGCAGAACCCCATTTATCCGAGCTGACAGGAGCTGGGGCTCGGGCTGTCAGCCCTGCGCATTGACTAATATAGTTGCAGCAAAATGTCTAGTTATCAAAAAAAAAAATTAGCAGGCATAACATCGTACTTGAGTGTTTATATTGTTCCAGCAACTTTTTCTTAAACAAATAGGTCTTCTCTGGCTTTTTCAAATTGCCACAATTAAAAACGGTCAATTATTACTTTGCCGTTATTTTCTATGTCTTGTCTGCAACTCAGACGCAATTATTGGACAATCATCTCACGATTCAAGTGGGGCCTTAATAATGAGCAGCAATCATTGCATAAGTCTGTGATTACAAGCTGGGACATTATTAGGAGGACTTTCAAATCCTCTCATTTCAGGGCATGAACTGATCTGTATTTTCCATATGCAACCAGTGCAGTTGACTTATTTTCGATTCAGAAGAAAGAACCAAAATAAAGTCCCTACCCCCCACCCCGCCACTCCCATAACTGCTGGACTCCGCCTCCCAAAATGGCTGTCTAAATCTCTAGAACTTGCTAGCCTGCAGAGACAAAGGGGCAGGACACAGAAAATGGAATTACACCAGTGACACACTCGTTGCACGGGTTGGGGAGCCAGCCAGAAATCTCCCCGCATGACACAGTATTGCAGAGGAGCGGCCATTCCAGATCAGACCGATGGTCCATCTAGGCCACACGCCTATCTCAGGTAGTGGCCAGAACCAGTTGTTTCAGAGGAAGGTGCATTTTGGAAGCAGGGCTATTAAATCAAATCCTCCCAGCTGTCAGAGACAGGTCATTGGACTAGATGGGCCATCAGCCTGTGCCACTCTGGCAGTTCTTAGGAGCTGCATATTTATAAATTATTTTAACAGAGAAAAGAAACACTGGCAAAATAACCCCTGGCTGCCTGGAAGGAGAAATAGCTTCATCACATTCACCTACGCTTATGAGCAAATTTTCAATAAGGTAGCAAGTTCTTTCCCCAAATGCCAGCAAAGTCAGTCTTAACATGGGAGCAATGGGAATGGAGGCCAGAGATGCCATGGGGAAGAGGAGACCTGCCTATTAAAGGAGAAGGGGAATTCAAGGATTCAAGCATTCAAAGAGACAGGACCAGGACAAAATGCTTTCTATAGCCTTTGGAGTGCAGTAGAATTCGGTTCCTGGGGCCTTGCTTAGTTTTGCAGAGAGCGGGTTGGAAAAATTTCGACAGCAACTAGCAGTTTTGTCAAAATCTAACCATCTTGCCAGATTGTGATGAATTTTGTTGACACACCAAAGTTGAAACGTTGTTAGTGTCATTTCGATTCATTTTGACTTTCATATTCTATTAACGTATTACAATAATACAGTCTCTTTATTTTTGTTATCTCTAATGTGATGTTTAGGCTAGTTGATATTTGAATGCAATAGGAAATGCAAACCGAAATGAGCTGAAATGACGCGGGTGAAAGGAAACATTCCAACGGTCCTGAATCAATGTTTTTCAGAATTTTTGTTGGGTGAGAAATTCCTACAGTTCTGCTTTTTGTTCCAAATGGACGCGGATTTTCCCCCCAAAATGCTGGACTGTCCCCTGCAAGGGAAACTCCAGTTCCCGACCAGCACTAGTTTCCAAGACTTGCTCTAAAAGCTTTGGCCGATCCCACTGTTGAGCCATCTCAGCAGCCCAGGGAGGGAGTTATTCCAGAAATGCCTTCCCAAGGCAAGCAGTCAAGATCAGATCATCAGCATTGCACCTGCTTAATCATCCAGAGAGGGAGCAGGGGCTTTATCTCCCTCATCAACCTCCTTTGGGCATTGCTGCAGCCTGACTGTGCATAGCACCAGCGAGGTGGGAGAGCAGGGGGTTGCTTCATGTTGTTGTATCTCCACACTAAGAACAGGAGTACTTGTGGCACCTTAGAGACTAACAAATTTATTGTAGCATAAGCTTTCGTGGGCTACAGCTCACTTCTTCGGATGCCTGAGTGGATGGGCCATTACACAAAGTAAAACTATTTCCCCCTGCTTTTTTTCCCCCCCCCCCCCCCCTTACAGTTCCTTATATCTCCTTGTCAAGTGCTGGAAATGGGCCATTTTCATTACCATCACAAACACTTATTTTTCTCTCCTGCTGACAACAGCTCACCTTAACTGATCACTCTCCTTATAATGTGTATGGTAACGCCCATTGTTTCATGTGTAGATAGATAGATAGATAGATAGATAGATAGATAGATAGATAGATAGATAGATAGATAGATAGATAGATAATCTTCCTTCTGTATTTTCCACTACAAGCATCCGAAGAAGTGAGCTGCAGCCCACGAAAGCTTATGCTACAATAAATGTGTTAGTCTCTAAGGTGCCACAAGTCCTCCTGTTCTTTTTGCGGATACAGACTAACACGGCTGCTACTCTGAAGCCTGTCTCCACACTGCGTGGCTATTGAGAGAAGGGGAGGGGACTGGGGGTGACCGTTTACACCTTCCCTGCCCCGTCATCAGTTGCTTGGCTTTGCAGGGGGCTCCTCAGGAAGGATGCTGAACACACCCTGCTGCGGGTGAACAACCGTGGAAAGTGATGCTGTTTGTCTTAGGAACCCTATCCCAGCTCGGCCCTCGTGAGCAACCCTACAATAACGATCCAGCCACTGCAGCCCAGCCCCTGCTAGCAACCTACAAAAACAGTCCACACTGTGTGCAGCCCAGCTCCCTCTAGCAACCCCGCAGTAACATAAGAACATAAGAACGGCCGTACCGGGTCAGACCAAAGGTCCATCTAGCCCAGTATCCTGTCTACCGACAGTGGCCAATGCCAGGTGCCCCAGAGGGAGTGAACCTAACAGGCAATGATCAAGTGCTCTCTCTCCTGCCATCCATCTCCATCCTCTGACGAACAGAGGCTAGGGACACCATTCTTACCCATCCTGGCTAATAGCCATTTATGGACTTAGCCACCATGAATTTATCCAGTCCCCTTTTAAACATTGTTATAGTCCTAGCCTTCACAACCTCATAACAATTTCGGTTTCGATTCATAACAATCCGGTGCATGCCTCCCAGCCCCTTCTAGCAACCCTACAACAACAATCCCCGGAGGGCATGCAGCCCTCGCTAGCAACACAACACTACAGCTGTCGCGGTTTCACAGCTCTGGGACCTGAGCTAGCCCGATTCAAGCTAGCTCAGGTATGTCTACTTGAGCGGTGCTTATCCCCCGTGACTGCAGTCTAGCCCTACCCCCCAATCACTCTGTGTCGTTGTTGCCGTGAAGACTAGCCTCTAGAGCAGGGGTTCTCAACTGTCCTCTCCCCACTCCCCAGGGCATCAAACTTTCGGGGGGAGCCTTCCCACTCAGTCATGGGGTTGCAACCCCACTCCTGAAATTTGGGGCAGCTGCCCCCTGTCATGACGGAGGGGTGGCCAGGCCGAATTTGAGCGAGTGGCGTTTGCGACCCACCCGGCGCATGGGCTCACCATGCCCACTTGCACTCTCTGATCATGCTGAAATTGAGACACAACCCCCTGGCAACCGTGTGACGATTAAGGTTCATGGTTTGTAGAAGGTTTCCTAGCCCGGGCACCATTAGACAACAGGCTCAAAGGCCTGATCGATTCCAATCAAAGGGGATTTCAATCAATGTATTAATGGCCCCAGCTCCACCTAGATTACACTGGAAAATCCCATTTTGTAAAGGGACAGTGATGAAAAGCTAAAAAAAAAAAATAGAATCACTAAAACACCCCCAGCTTTACACACACACACACACACACACACACACCCCGAAGTTCAGAGCGCACTAAGGCAGTTCACAGTTTACCCTACGCTCCAGCGCAAAGGGCCTGCCAAACCAGCCACCCTGTTTATTTACCAGCCTCAGGAAGCAGGAAACAAAAATTAAAATATTCCCCCCTGCTGAACGGGGCATCCGGTTTGCTCAGCAGCCAGGCAGCCGGGTTCCTGGCCGTGGGGCAGTTTCTACCTGGACATTCCTAACATTCCTTGGCCAAGGCAGCTGGTCGCAGGTGGCGAGAGGGTAAAGGGCTCATTACACCTATGACCCTACAAAGCCAACGTGACCTAGGAAAGTCTCTACTGTGCACACTGGAATTACAGGTACCAGAGCAGCGAGGAAGCCTGGCCCAGTGTTAGGATGCTCTGGAGACCCGCATTCAATTAGTTCCTCTGCCACAAATTCCTTGCGTGGCCTGGGCCAAACCACTCTGGGCCTCAGTTTCCCCATCTGTAAAACGGGAATAGCAGCCCTGCATTGGGGGGGGGGGGTAAAATGCATTAAAGATCGTGAAATGCTGAGATCACGGGGACCATATCAATACCCGACAGACTGTTGGTTAAGAACAAATGGATTAAAACCATAAGATTAAAAAAAAAAATTGTTTGGCCTCATCTCATCTAAGATCCTTAAGCACATACAGAATTGGCCCCTACAGAATGCTGCTCAGTGCTCAGGTCCATAACGAACGTGAGCACTAATTGAAATTCTGTCCTCACTGGCGCAGATGGGGAGCCATGGGAAATCAGAGCAGAATTCCCTTTGTATATAAAGAGCTTCACAGGCTGAGGCCGATAGAGTGAACAATGTCTGCTTTACAGATGCCCGATGGATGGGGAAACTGAGGTACTGAGCGGGAGAGTGATTTGCCCAATGTCACCCAGCAAATCTAGTTGCAGAGCCAAGAATAGAACCCAGGAGTTTAAACCCTATTCGCGTAGCTGAAGTCGAAGTACCTTAGTTCGATCCCGCCCCTAGTGTGGACCAGCCCATCGTCTCCTTTATTCTGGACACCACTTCTCCTCCCAAGCCAGGAATAGAACGCAGGGCCTAACATTTTCAAAGACACCTAGTGATTCTGGGTGCCTTTGTTTTTGGAGGTCCCACTCTGAGATGCCTTATAAGGGGCCTGATTCCCAGAGGATGAGCACTCAGCACTCGCTGACAAATCAAGACCCTTTAGAGTGTCTCCCCAAATCACTGGTTACTTTTGCAAATCTTGGCCTGTATCTATAGAGACAGCTGAAATTGCAGCCACCTCTGGGGTGGAGCACAGCAGCTGGTTCGATAACCGCACGGTAACCATACTGACCACAGCATAGCTTGTGAAATCCAAGAGGATCTCCAGCCCAAGGAGAGACTGATTTTTAAGCATTATTAAAAAAAAAAAAAAAAAATCTTTTCAGTGGAAAGATACCAATGCCGCCTATCCAGCGATCGCAGCGCAGGCTCAGCAAGGATGCTTGCCACACCCATCTGAGCTAAGCCAGGTAGCCACAGGGCTGTGTATTTGACACAATATTTCTCCAGCCCTAAGAACAACTGACCTTGCTCTGGAAGCAGTGATCCCATTACACAATATTCTAGGTTGCTGCTGCAGTACTCACAGGGAGAATCTTATCATAGAATATCAGGGTTGGAAGGGACCTCAGGAGGTCATCTAGTCCAACCCCCTGCTCAAAGCAGGACCAATCCACAGACAGATTTTTGCCCCAGATCCCTAAATGGCCCCGCTTAAGGATTGAACTCACAACCGTGGGTTTAGCAGGCCAATGCTCAAACCACTGAGCTATCCGTCCCCACTGTACCCATGTGTTACGGGGAGGCTTCACGACACTGGTGCTATCATTTCTCGTTGGCAAGCTGCAAGACAACGTGGCATTGGGAAAGCAATGAGCCCAATTCCCCTGGTATAATCCCACTAAAAACAATGGGGCCTGGGCCCAGGCTTCACAGCGGTTCTACTACACTGACTTCAACGAAGTCACTCCTGATTTACAGGGAGGGGATGTGAAAAGAGAATCAAGCCAGGGGGGTCTAGTGATTACAGCAGCTCAGCTGGGAGTCAGGACGCCTGGGTTCTATCTCTGCCACTGACTTGGTAAAGCTACCTCTGCTTGGCTATAAAATCGAGGTAACACCTGTTTTGGGGGAGAGGGTTGTGATTAGCCCGGGTCAAAAATGTGGGGCTGAAAAACAGGCCAGCACCCCAGCTGCTGTGAAACAGCCCAGCTCCATTGAAGTCCACGGGCCAGATCCACAGCTGGTGTGAATCATCTGTAGCTCCACTCCTGTGCTATTTATACCATCCGAGGAGCCGGCCATATAAGGATCTTGATCCACGGGGGCTCAGTGCTTTGTTAAAATGCCTTTGAGTATTAATATCCTAGCCGGCCCAAGATGCAGCTGGGACTAAAAGCTCAGCACAAAGGCAGCTCTTTTAATTGCTCCGAAAAACATGTGTCAATTTCTCTTTCCTGCTGCCTTTAATGACTCTTGCTCCTTCGCTTTGTGCAGCGGGGTAGGGAGTGGGGGGGCTGCTCTTTTCAATCTTTGCAAGCTACCGCTCCACCAGGGAAGTTGTTTGTTCTCCTGAATGCCTCAAATTGCAGCAAAGAGCCCTCACGTTAAGAGGCTCATGCTCCCAGCAGCGCCTTCCCACGCGAGCGTGTCAATTTCTCGGCAGAGAGAGACCGTTTGGTAACTTAAGAGTTATGTCCACGGGCAGATTGCTCCCTCCCTTTCCTCCTCTACATCCCTGATCCGGACTTTAGAACACCAAGATAACCCACCCTGCCTGCTCCTTCTGGGGTGTTTACACAGTCCCAGGTTTCACACCAACCCCTCTGCATGCTGGGAGAAGGCTTTGGGGGTCAGATCCTTGCTGTACAGATGCTCATGTGTAATTGACCATATTTAGGTTGACGGCAGGATTTGAACCCTGGGCTTTCCACACTCTGAGCATGAGCGACTATTGCTTGAGCTAACAAACGTAAGCCTGCTAGCTAGCAGCCTCAACCCTTTTATGTGGACCTGCCCCTAGTGGAGGACAAAGCCTCTCCCAGCATTGGTTGTGCGTATACAATCCATTGCGTGCTACTAGTCTCCCTGCACCTGCTCCAAGAGAGGGTGTCTCTTATGGGACTTGCTCGTTAGTTCAAGCTGTAACAGCACGTGCCTTTAGCTCTGGAGGGTCCCCAGTTCAATCCCAGGTGTGTTGGCCAAGGCAGTAGCCATCCCAAATACCGTGCTGACCTGATCCACAGAGCTCAGAATGATGCACCTCAGTGGAAACTGCCAGTAGCTTGGGAAGCAGCTAGGAATGATTCCTTCCTGACCCATTGACATCGGCCACTGAAGCATGACCATGAGAGGTGACAGTGTTGATGCTCTGCCAGCCCGAAATCCTTTTCAGGGCAGTTTAACAGCCATGTTTGTACCATGTGGCACAGAATCAGGGCTTGTCCTGCAGAAATGGACTGGATAGGTGGCTGTCCCCCCCCCCACACACACACAATTTGGGTGTAACCCACATTCCATCTCAGTCTGGATCCAGCATTGCCGGGCATAGAGAGGCCTGGTCCACTCTAAAGAATTCCACTTCCCGGCCAGTTTTAATCCACCATCCCCTTAGGCTCCCAGAATCCTTTTCCCACAAGCTGCTTGCTGGTCCAGGGAGCTCAGACAGGGACTGCAGGAGGGCCCTGCAACACGTGACTAGAGCGCCTCATGTGGACGCGAGGTGTAACTGCCACCCGAACAGCATGGCGAGAGCGGGTACAATGCACCACTGCTATTCACACTGCTCCCAGCATCGCTCCAGTTAAGTATGGAGCAGGCAGACACAGCAACCGCTTGCACTCCTCCTCCCCCATCTGACCCCTTCCCCACAAACCAACCCTCCCTCCCTCATGTCCTCCAATATCTACACGGCTCTGTGACAGGCTAACCACCTTGGCAACATGGCATAGCCACACAGGGGCTGGTATGTCTTTTACCAACCATTGCGCCGCTAAGCAGGATTAACGAGCACCCGTCACATCCCGACCTGGCTCGAGAGATTCCACGCAAACCTCATTAGAGCGAGACACATGCCCCAATTACAGCCTGGCTGACAGCGTCCCCTTTGACCTCCTCGCAGCCGCGCTGACGCAGGCCATGTCAAGACTGTTTCGGGGACCGGGATGGGATTAAGCTGGGAAGGAGCAATCCATCAAAGGGGCCGAACAGAGCAAAGAACAAACACCACGGGGGTCGTCGGTGGGGGAAGCCTGCTTGGAATCAACACGCAAGGTCAGCAGCTGTTGAAAGGCAAATTGGAAGGCACAGTTCTAGTCCTCCCTCCGATCACAGTGGGAGCGTTGCACCGCTAAGAATGAAGGACTAATAATTATTTGAACTGCGGCAGCACCCAGAGGTCCTACTCAGGATCAGGGCCTTGCCTGCTAGGTGCTATACAAACACCTAGGCCTGCTCTACACTAGCATTTTTAAGATTGACAGGGTTTATTATTGGTGGGATTGGTATTAAGGTCCCCTGACACTTCTCATTACAAGCCCCTGTTTTCAGTCACTTATAGCTTCACCAAACTTCAACCCCTTGCCATGTAACATATCTCTGTAAAGGTCATGAGCTACTGAATCTATTCCTCCTATTTGTATGCACGTGTCATTGTTGGATTCAAAGTTATGAATATTGGCTATGTACTTGCTTGATTTCTTAAAGCATTTGGTCAGCTTCTTGAGAAAGGAATGTGCAAATTAAGTGCCCAATCAAGAAACACTTAAAGGACAAGAGTATCAGGGGGTAGCCGTGTTAGTCTATATCCACAAAAAACAACAAGGAGTCCGGTGACACCTTAAAGACTAACAGATTTATTTGCCCAAATAAATCTGTTAGTCTTTATGGTGCCACCAGACTCCTTGTTGTTTTTTAAAGGACAATGAATCTTGGAAGGCTCCAATCCACATAAGAAGTCTACCTGAGGACGTTCAGGATAGCAGGTAAACAATGGCTGCTGCCTGTAAAAACTGAGTCATGCATGGACATGTGACTTTCCCATGTGACTCCAAAACTCCATCTTGGAGCTGGACTTTGCATAGGAGAGAGGAGGGGGTCTCCACCCACAAGAGAAAGTCTATTTAAACCCCTGGGAGACCTCTCCATTTTGTCTTCAGCTGGCTAAAGAGAAGGCCGACCTGAGGAACAACCTGCACAAAACCCCCAGCAAAGTTGGGCCCCTCAACTCCAAGATCGTCAGCAAGAGGTCCCGGGTCTTCCTCCAGGGCCCAGAAGGGGGCAAGGCAGAAGCCACGGGGGGGAGGGGGGCGACGGGCCGGCTCTCCAATTGACAGCCAGGCAGCTTGAGGGCGACAAGAGTCATCTGAGGGAAGGAATCAGGAGGAGGTGAAGGCATGGGATGCATTGTCCTAGGGATGAGGGTTCCATGACCACCACTCCCAAGAGGAGATGGGTAGTGGTGATCGGGAACTCCCTCCTAAAAGGGGACAGAGTCATCCATCTGCCATCCAGACTGGGAAACTCGAGAAGTGTGCTGCTTGCCTGGAGCTAGAATTCGGGATGTGATGGAGTGTCTGCTGAGACTGATCAAGCCCTCGGAGTTACCCCTTCCTACTTCTCCACATGGGCACCAATCATACTGCCAAGAATGACCTTGAGTGGGTCACTGCAGACTACATGGCTCTGGGAAGAAGGATAAAGGAATTTGAGGCACAAGTCGTATTCCCTGTTGAAGGAAAAGGCCAGGTAGGGACCATCGAATTGTGGAGGTAAATGTGTGGTTACGCAGATGGTGTTGGAGAGAGGGCTTTTTTTTGCCTTGGTCTTCATAGACAAGGTCAGCTCCCAGACTGCTGCACTGGACAGCACAGTATGGGGAAGAGGTGAGCAGCCCTCAGTGGTGAAAGAACAGGTTAAGGACTATTTAGAAAAGCTGGACATGCACAGATCCATGGGGCCGGATCTAATGCATCCGAGAGTGCTGAGGGAGTTCGCTGATGTGATTGCAGAGCCATTGGCCATTATCTTTGAAAACTCGTGGATATCAGGGGAGGTTCTGGACGATTGGAAAAAGGCAAATATTGTGCCCATCTTTAAAAAAGGGAAGAAGGAGAATCTGGGGAACTACAGACCGGTCAGCCTCACCTCAGTCCCTGGAAAAATCATGGAGCAGGTCCTCAAGGAAACCATTTTGAAGCACTTGGAGGAGAGGAAGGTGCAGGAACAATCAACATGGATTCACCAAGGGCAAGTCATGCCTGACTAACCTGACTGCCTTCTATGATGAGATAACTGGCTCTGTGGATAGGGGGAAAGCGGTGGACGTGTTATATCTTTATTTTAGCAAAGCTTTTGATACAATCTCCCACAGTATTCTTGCCTGCAAGTTAAAGTAGTATGGATTGGGCAGGGCCGGCGCAACCCATTAGGCGACCTAGGCGGTCGCCTAGGGCGCAAACATTTGAGGGGCGCCGGCGCCCCGGCCGGCCGTGGAAATTTGGGGGCAGGACCTTCCGCCGCCGCTGTTGGGGGCGGCATTTCGGGGGCGGGACCTTCCGCCGCCTAGGGCGCCGGAAATGCTGGCGCCGCTACTGGGATTGGGTGAATGGATTACAAGGTGGATAGAAAGCTGGCTAGATGATCGGGCTCAACAGGTAATGATCAATGGCTTCATGTCTAGTTGGCAGCCGGTATCAAGCGGAGTGCCCCAGGGGTCGGTCCTGGGGCCGGTTTTGTTCAACATCTTCATTAATGATCTGGATGATGGGATGGACTGCACCCTCAGCAAGTTCGCAGATGACACTAAACTGGGGGCAGAGGTAGATATGCTGGAGGGTAGGGATAGGGTCCAGAGTGACCGAGACAAATTGGAGGATTGGGCTGAAAGAAATCTGATGAGGTTCAACAAGGACAAGTGGAGAGTCCTGCACTTAGGACGGAAGAATCCCATGATCTGCTGCAGGCTGGGACCGACTGGCTAAGCAGCAGTTCTGCAGAAAAGGACCTGGGGATTACAGTGGACGAGAAGCTGGATACGAGCCAGCAGTGTGCCCTTGTTGCCAAGAAGGCTAACAGCATATTGGGCTTCATTAGTAAGAGCATTGCCAGCAGATCGAGGGAAGTGATTATTCCCCTGTATTCGGCACTGGTGAGGCCACATCTGGAGTATTGCGTCCAGTTTTGGGCCCCCCACTACAGAAGGGATGTGGACAGATTGGAGAGAGTCCAGCGGAGGGCAATGAAAATGATTAGGGGGCCGGGGCACATGACTTATGAGGAGAGGCTGAGGGAACTGGGGTTATTTAGTCTGCCGAAGAGAAGAGGGAGGGGGGATTTGATAGCAGCCTTCAACTATCTGAGAGGGGGTTCCAAAGAGGATGGAGCTCGGCTGTTCTCAGTGGTGGCAGATGACAGAACAAGGAGCAATAGTCTCAAGTTGCAGTGGGGGAGGGCTAGGTTGGATATTAGGAAACACTATTTCACTAGGAGGGGGGTGAAGCACTGGAACGGGTTACCTAGGGAGGTGGGGGAAGCTCCATCCTTAGAGGTTTTTAAGGCGCGGCTTGGCAAAGCCCTGACTGGGATGATTTAGTTGGTGTTGGTCCTGCTTTGAGTAGGGGGTTGGACTAGATGACCTCCTGAGGTCCCTTCCAACCCTAGTCTTCTACGATTCTATGATATAGCATTATATAGAACTTAATGTATGTACTCTGAAAACAAACCAGCATCTCAGATCGGGCACCCAACATTAGTGGCTACGAACGCTCTGTGCCTTAGTTTCCCCTCTGTAAAATGGGGATAATACCATCCCCTTGCCTCACAGGAGTGTGGGAAAAATAAACTCGTCTGGGAAGCACTCAGATGCTACAGGGGTGAGTGCCCTAGAGAAGCCCATGAGGAAATGAATCTTCAGCGCAGGTTTTGAAGAGTGTGAAATAAATAAAGCCTGCAGCCACCTACTGAACAATGAGCAGAAAAGAGACGATTAGATAGCCGCTCTTTAAGTGACCCACTCCACACTGTGCACTGAATGGGGCCAGGCTCCTCTAGGGGAAAAAAAGGAAAGACCGTCTCCATGCATAGGCACAAAGGGGTGGAATTAAGGATGCGCCGGCAGCTTTCCTTCCGGCATCTCCTGACCTCCGAGTGCTTGACTTTGCAACCTTCATAGTGTTCTTTGGACATGGTTTTGTGTGTGCAATTAGTTATATTGCAATAGCACCCAGAAATCCCATGCAGGATTAGGCCGCTGGTGCGTTAGGGGCTGTACAAGCACACGGGTCTGCTCCGCACTAGCATGGTTGGTAGCAACAAGCGAGAGCGCTCGTCTGGACAGAGCTAATTTACGGAGCGGCTGGGTGGCCCTACCAGCGTAGGGGCTGTCCCCGGGTTCACCCTCACTGCATGGTTCGAACCCGCAGCCGGCGGCCCAGCTGCCTAAGGCAAATCTCTAGTCAACGCGGAGGGAACCGTCAGTCCTCGCCAGCACACAGCAGCTATCTCCACATGGGGCGAAGGGGTCAGAGAGGCCTAACGAAGCAGGGAGGGTCTGTGTTTTAAAGAACACACACACCCCTGCCAGGAAAACATAAGCACCCGAAGACGACATGCAATGCACACACCTACACCCACACATACTGCAAGTGCACACACACACACTATATATTCACCACACACTGACACCTGATTCCACACACACACACACACCTGCCTGCAGGCCAGCTGACAGACTGACGCACACACAAAGCTCTGAATGCAGGGACATCAATGGATATACACACAGCCACGTAAAATACCCACATGCAGGATCAACGGCACCATTGCTAGAGGGTTAATAGTTAAGGTTGGGCTGAGATTTGCAGTTATAGCTGTGTGTGCATCCCCCCGACCAACACACAGGTGTGCATTCACATGTATGTACACGCTCTCCCTTGCACAGACACGGTGACGCACATGCGGACAGGTGGAAATACCCGTGTGTCCCCCCCCCGCAGCCCGTCCTTTCTGGCCGTCGGAGCCACAACAAAGCCAGCCTTTCTCCCAGCTCGGCAAGCCACGCCAACCTCACAACCCACTGTGCCAAATTACAGGCAGCGGGGCTGTCGTCAAGAGCAGGAACATTACCTGTCATCATCACTGCCGCTCAGGGGCTGCACATGGCAGAGCACGGGGCCCCACCCCCATTCTCCTCCCCCGGCTCCTGGCAACAAGGGCCAGATCCTGCCAAGCTGTGCCCCCTGCCGAGCCCCTGAACTTAACAAGGGTGGATCTTTGCTGTCACTTGAACGCTGCCTTTCAAAGTGCCGTGCGCTCAGTACAGGCCCCTGGAGGCGGTGGGGATGAAAGCCGCTTGGCTAATCCTTGAGGGGAAATTGCAGGGGAGAGGTATGAGATTTGTTATTATTTTCGGGGGGGGGGGGGGGGGGGAAAAACNGAGTGGGAAGGGGCCGGGTTGAGACCCCTCTGGGCTGACATCCTTCATGCTGCATTTCTCGGCAGAGCAGGAAGGATGGCCCAGTGGTTAGGGCACTAGCCTGCGAGTTAGGAGATCCGGGGGCAATCCTGTCCTCTGACACAGGCTTCCCGTGTGACCTTGGGCTAGTCACTTAGCCGCTCTGGGCCTCGGCTCCCCATCTGTGCAATGAGGATAACAGCACTGCCCCATAAGGGGTGGGGTGGGAGGATAAATTCATTCAAGAGGATGCTTAGATATTAGGGTGCTGGGGGGCCAGACAAGGCCCTACGATAGATACCCTGCATGACTCAATCCACACAGGCTGAGGCCCCCAAACCCCCTCATGCAGCGCCCCACCTGGGCTGGATTGGAACCAGTGGCCAGGAGGACTGGATCAGAGCTGTGGTCCCTCTCGCTCGCACCAGCTGCTTCGGAGGCAGGTGCAAGATCCCCTACCGCTCTGGGCTGAGCTGACTCCAGGCGGGTGGAGTCGTGCCGAGAAGCTGCAGGGTTCACAACGCTGGCTGAGATTTACGAGTCTCGCTCTGGGTGGGTCTTGTGGATCTGGATATCCTAGTCCCAAGCTCTCAGGACGTCAGGTCTGCTTCATATGAAAGGCGGTCTAGTCCCTGGGCCAGACCCCCTCCTGGTGTAAATCAGCCATAGCTCCAGTGGAATCCACCCGGACGTCCTCTACCCTCACCGCAGGTACAGCGTGGGCCGCAGCAGCCTAAGCTCCTCTCCAGCCACACACGTACGCGCTGATCCCTGAACAATCTACCTGCTCCTACGCCCCGCTCACCCCAATGTCTGAGCACCTTACAGACACCGGCCGGGGAGCGGGGGGTGAAGGCCACCTGGGCGGTGGCACAACTACTTTTAAATGCCAGGTCGCAGCACCGCTCAGGTTTGGCCCGGCTGCTCTTCTGTCATGCCCAGGGGACGGGGGGGAGTCGGGGCCAAATCTGAGCAAGTGGCGTTGCGACCTAGCGCACGGGGTCACAGCGCTGCTCAGGTGTGACCTGGCCGCTCCTGTCGCCCTAGGCAGAATCTGTGGCCCCAGGCAGTGCCTAGTTTGCCTATAGCTGGACAGGCCGCAGAGCAGGTTCTTGGATAGACCACATCTATGCGCCCCCAACCCCCACCCCCAGCTTTAAATGGTGCCCCGCAGCCCCCGGCTCACAGACATTAACGAATTCACCACCCCTGGGAGCTATGGCGCATCATCCCCACTTTGCAGATGGGCAACTGAGGCACAGGGACGATCAAGACAAATTCAGATTAGAACTGAGTCACAAATCGTTAGCCTGGAGGGTGAGTAACCACTGGGACCAGGTGCCAGGGAAGTGGCGGATTCCCCATCTCTTGGTGTTTTCAGATCCAGCCTGGATTCCTTTCTGGAAAGGATGCTCGAGTCACACACGAGTTCTTGGGCTCCCTAACTGGATGTAAGTCTCTGCTCCGTGTTACACAGCGGGTCAGGATAGGTGATCTCAGGGTCCCTGCTGGCTTTAAAAACTGACGCAGCTAGAAGTGACTCGTGCAAGGTCAGCCAGGGGCAGACCCAGGAATTGAACCAATCCAGCGCCCCCCCGAACACCCCCTGTTGCCCACAACGTCACTCGGTCAGTCTGTGTCCCATTCACACCCGGGCCATTCTATGGTGGGAGGGGTCCCCCCCCCCCGCCCCCAGATCTGGGCTGAGAACCTGCAAACTCATTTCCCCGCCTGCCAGAGGATGTGAAACAGCCGAGGACCGTGGGGTGGATGAGACAAAGCCAACGTACTTTTGCAAGTGCCGAATGTTCAAAGCCCCGCAGAGGAATGTACAGAAGCGGTTGGAATAATGGAGGCGTCCTAGCAGGGGAGACAAAGGCTTGAAGGCCGATCAAATTGCATTCAGAAAGGGGTTCATTACAGCCCTTGTAAACACTCAACGGCATATTTCCCTCCTTAGATCCCCCGGCGAGACGTGCAAGTAATAGCATTATATACAGCCAGCCAGCGCTGCCTTGAAAGCCCAGCTGCAATGGGGCTGTCCCTCTCCCTACCCCAACGCAAAGGCCTCCTCGGGGTTCGAAACCACTCGAGATCGCAGCACGGGTGGGGGAGAGCAGGACTCAGGTTAGCTCATGCTGGGCGCGGAGCAAAGAACACCCCCCTCCCCCCCAGATTCAAGCCATTTCTTTGTGAGCCCCTGGGCCAGAACAGACTCTGCACAGCTCTGCTGCATGGAACACACTGACGGTAGAGGAGCGCTGGATTTTTGGGGGGGACCTGGCACATTCAGGAGCTTTGGTGCCGCCACAAAATGAGCCCCATCAAACCCAGTGGCAGGGGCTGCGTTACGTGAGCCGGGAAGGAGGCAAAGCCTGATTTTGCCAGATCCACACTGGGAGCAATGAGATCCTGCGGCTGACCAGCCATCTGGCCTCGTTAGCAGGCTCCGCGCTAATCCAAAGCAACACCCTGGCAGATGTGAAGGGACTGACCTGAAAGACGTCTATAAAATCATGCCTGGGTGTGGAGAAAGTAAATCAGGAAGTGTTATTTACTCCTTCTCGTAACACACGAACTAGGGGTCACCCAATGAAATGAATAGGCAGCAGGTTTAAAACAAACAAACGGAAGTATTTTTTCACGCAACGCACAGTCCACCTGTGGAACTCCTTGCCAGAGGATGTTGTGAAGGCCAAGACCATAACAGGGTTCAAAAAAGAGCTAAATAAGTTCATGGAGGATAGGTCCATCAATGGCTATTAGCCAGGATGGGCAGGGATGGTGTCCCTAGCCTCTGTTTGCCAGAAGCTGAGAATGAGCGACAGGGGATGGATCACTTGATGATTCCCTGTTCTGTTCATTCCCTCTGGGGCACCTGGCACTGGCCACTGTTGGAAGACAGGATACTGGGCTAGATGTACCTTTGGTCTGACCTAGTACAGCCGTTCTTATGTTCTTAAAGATTCAAAGGACTGGCTTTTCCCTCCTCATCCTCATCCTCCAGTTGGGGACACCCCCTTCCCAATGCCAGAGGGTGCAAAGCAGCTTGGATCTCTTTCAGTGCCTCACCCCCACGCCCTGCATCTCGCCGATGGCAAGGCCAGAAACCTGGGTCACAGCACCCGAGAGGCAGCCGGGCAAATTGGGAAGGGCACTGGACTGGGAGCCAGGAGACCTGGCTTCTATTCACGACTCTGCCACCGATCTGCTGGGTGACCTTGGGCAAGTCCATGTCCCCTCTCCGTGCCTCGGTTTCCCCTTCCACCCTTTGTCCGTCTTGCCTACTTACAGTGTAAGCTCTGTGGGGCAGGGACCCTTACTATATATCTGCACAGCACAGGGCTCTGGATTGCTCAGTGCAGCCCTAAGACAAATACCCCCAGCTCCTCCATCAGAAGCCGGGAGGTTCCCAGGGGCCTGCTTTGCTAGCAGCTCACTTGTTGGCTTTTTCTGGTCACGAACCTAACCCACCATGTTCAGCGCCACAACAGATGATGGGAAGCAGCACGAAAGGGCCATGGCAGAACTGGGGTTCCCGGGTGTCCTGCAGCCATCGGGGATCCCATAGCGAACCCTAAGTAATAAATCCATACCGTACCGCCACAGGAAACTCCAGCAGCTGGATCAGGGCCCGGCACATCAAACTCCATAGTTCTTCTGCATACGACCACGCTCTCCGGTTCGCTCGCCTGGCAGAGGCAGCAATCACAAGCTGCAGTCGCCTGGCATAAGTCTGCTCGCTTTCCGGGCTCTGCTTCACGCCTCCGAGGCTTGGCACCTGCTTTCCTGTTTTGGGGGGGAGGGTACGGGGACAGATGATGGGACAGGAGGTGAGATTGGGTGGAGGGGGCTGGGCAAAGGTACCAAACGAGGATTGTGCCCCTGAAAATGAGGTACAATCGGGGGGGGGGGGGCGGGCACCACTGCCCCCTACTGAATGGAATCAGAACTGCTCAACGGGGGGTCAGAGAGCTTCACGGCTCACGACGATTCTCCCATAGTTCAGGTGACAGGGGCAGAAGAGGCTTAACTTCAGTATGCTTCCCCTGCTCCCCCTCCCCATAGGTTAGGGTGGCAGATTTGGCCCACCTCCCTCATGGCGGAGGGGAGGCCATGACGGAGGTGGGCCAAACTCCTGATCCAACTGGAAGCTGCATGTCACAGCTGGCCCTTCTGTCTACAAACCTAACCCCTAGATCCAGATCCCCCTCCCAGTTTGTGAGGGTTGAAAGTCAGGATCCAGAGCCTGCCCCTCAAATCCCCAGCTTGGGGCAACCCCTGAAGCTCTGTCCTGCACAGGCAGCGAGCGAGGGGTTTCCAAGGGACTGCTGAGATCCCTGTAGGCCCTCAAGCAGGGCTGCCAAGGGGGCCTGGCTTTGCACAGGGAGATTCCCTGACCCCCGGCGTCATCGTGGGTTTGAGAACGCAGCTCAAGGGCAGCGGGAGTGCACTGCAGAGCGACAGCAGGCTTAGGGGAGGCACCGGGCGGGAAGGCCCAGGGACGGGATGTTTAGACAGAGGCGAATGTTGGAGAAATGCTGCGAAGCAGAATTCTGCTCCAGGTCATTGAGCAGCAAAGGCCCAGTCGCGCTGGGGGAGCTCGGGGCAGCAAACTGCCTTTGTCTGCTCAAATCCCCGTGCAAAGCGCCGCAGGGTTTTGTAGGGGCTTTTGATCAGCGCAACGGGTTTAACAGTCCCTGTGTGCAGCTCAGTGCTTGGGTGCAGCCAGGGGCAAAGCAGGGTGTGCAAAATAGTGCCCATGGGCAACCCTGCAACAACAAACCAGGGTGTGCAACCCTACAATAACAAACCAGGGTGTGCAGCCTAGCCCCGATGGGCAACCCTACAATAACAAACCAGGGTGTGCAGCCTAGCCCCTATGGGCAACCCTACAGTAACAGACCAGGGTGGGCAGCCTAATGCTTACAGACATCTGTGCAATAACAAAGGCTACGCAGCCCACCACTCACAAGCAACCCTGGAACAACAAACCCTGTCGCAGCGACCTCCCGTTAAGAAGCCAGCGCATGCCGCCCAGCGTTCACCCGCCCCCCAGCTCGTGCTTTTAGCTCTGGAGGTCCCCGGTTCAATCCCGGGTGCGCCACACTCGCACGGAAGGAGTGAGGCCTGGCGGCTGGATTCCACCCCGAGTGCCGTGGTGGTGAGCTCAGGGGTAGCCACCTGCCCGCCAGCGCTCCCCCTCTCTGGAGGCCTGGAGCTCCAGGTCACACACGCCACGGGGTTGCCGTGCAGATACAGCCAGCCCCCCAGGCCTGGCAGGCAGCCTACGTGCCAGAGCCCATGTAGCCTCAGAGAGAGTGTCATTGGTGTGGGTGACACAGCAGCCAGGGGCGTTTGCAGAGTGTCACCAAGTCCAGGGGAAATTGGGAATGACAGCGGTTGAACAGACAGCAGCCCCCTGCCCGCCCCCAACCGCACATCAGCACCGAGGGCACCTGCAGCTCACCAGACAGGCAGGAGCAGGCTGGGGTGCATGGGGGCGGGGAAGGTTCAGAGGTTAGAGCAGGGGGCTGGGAGTCAGGATGCCTGGGCTCCACTCCCAGCGCCAGCAGGGGAGCGTGGGCTAGTGGTTAGCGCTCCAAGTACCTCTTGAATTGGCTCCGTCTAAAGCCGTGCCGCACGCAGCGGGTGGGCTGCCTCTGGGAATCTGGGCTTTGCCATCCCCTCCCACTTCTGAACACTGGCAGAACCGTGAGTCATGCCGGCAGGCCCCCCTACCTGCTGCTAGCGTCCACCTGGGACCGAGGGGGTGGTGGGGGTGTGAGAGCGGGAGCAGGGCTGACATCATTCCTCTGGGGACCCCAACAATGAAGCTGCCAGAGAAGGGGGGTCTGGTGGGAACCCCAATATCTCAGCTAAATGCCAAAGGAAGTCGCTCTATTTTGGCTCATCCCTTTCTGCCACTGCTTCAGTAAACTGTTGCTGTGGGGCTGTTCAAAATCTGCCATGCTCCGCTCCACAGCTGGCTGCATTTCAGCACCGGGTGAGAGATCCCCGTGAAAATTTGCTATGTGGCTGTTAGCCAGCTGCCATGTTCCACCCCAGAGGTGGCCGCATGTTGATGGCAAGTAAAGGAATTCCTTCTCGTGCTTTGAGATGAGCGGCACTAAAGAAATGTGAGATAATAGTATCTACTCTCCTATTGAGGGAGTCGGAGTCAGGACTCCTGGGTTCTATTCCAGGAGGGAGTATGGCCTAGAAGTTAGCACAGGGGACTGGGAGTCAGGACTCCTGGGTTCTATTCCTCGCTCTGCCACTGGCTAATAGGAGGACCTTGGGCAAGTCACTTTCCTTGAGTTCTGTGCCTCAGTTTCCCCAGCTGGGAAGTGGGGCTCGTGACACTGACCACCCCAGGGTCTGCCTGGCATAGCCCTGCTGGCAGACTGAGGGTATCGCTGTTACTCACTCATTTCTTCCTCTGTGGCAGGGAGATAGTGGTTCGCGATCTGCTCCAGGCGGCTCAGAGCTGCCTTGGCCCCGGGCTCCAGCACTTGGCCGATGACGCTGGGGTTCAGGACGATATTCACCCCCAAGGCCGCAGTGCCCATCACGTCCTCCACCACTCCGCTGGCCCTCTCCGTCAGCCGGCCCACTCGCTCGGCGGTGCTGGCCTGCAGCCTCTCCATGCCGGTAGCCAGGCTGTCTCGCAAATTCCCGACGACCTGCGGGCGACAGGGGCGAACTCACATCAAGAGGGGGACCCATTGACTCCCAGGCAGAGCGCCGGGTGGCGCCGTTAAATGGGGGGGGAGGGGGCAGGCGGAGGGTTAAGCGTTGGGCTGTATAAGGAGAGGAGTTCATTCAAAGCCCCCGGTAGCATAAGGGGATACAAGGAAGAGTAAGATTAAGGTGTGGGTAAGTGTGAGGGGAAGGTAAATTGTGCAGTAAGTTTGGAGGGAGCTGGGGGGGGGGGGGCAGGTAAATTTGGAGTGTAAGTTTGTGGGGAGGATAAAGTGTGCAGGTAAATTTGGAGGGCGGGGGGCTGGTTGGCATGAGTTTCAGGTGCAGGGAAGGGTCTGAGGAGGGTGAATTCGAGAGCAGAGGGTGGTATGTGGGGCTAGGGGGTCACGGCAGGGTCGGAGGAGGGGCACAGTGGAGGGCTGGCGGGGGGGGAGTTACCCTGCTCAGTGGAGGTTGCTGGGGGACATGGCACATGGGCACAGCAGCCTGCTCAGCGCAGAGCTACGGGCAATGCAGACTGGTGCAGCCAGGCCGGGAGCAGGGGAACCAAGCGCTCTGCTCCGCCTGCAAGGCCCGGCGTCTCCTCATCTCCCAGGGCAGCCAGAGGGAGAGGAGATCTCTGACCCGCAACTGCATCCTTTGCCTCTGGGGCCCTGGCAATGGCTTTCGGCTGCAAAGAGCTGTCTGGTGGCGCCCTCCGGTGGCAATGCCATGTATGGCAGGTGTGCATGCCGCCTGGATACGTGCTTTTGGGAAAATACCCTGGCACGGTTACCTCCCCCAGCGCCAGAGATGGGGCCATCGCGGTGGGGCGGTCTGTATGGCAGCAGGCCGGCCCGCTGCTTATCTGTAATGATGATGCCTACACACTCAAGTCGATCAATAACTTTTTTACGTACATCCGAACCAGGGGTGCCAACAAGGATGAAATTGGCAGCTTCTCCCCCCAATATTCAACAACAATAGGGGGGCCTGCTCTTAGAGCTCCCAGAGTACTTTACAAGCATGAACGAACTGAGGCTCATCAGCTCCCTACAGGGCAGCAGAGATTATCCCCCTTTTGCAGGTGGGGAAACTGAGTCACAGAGCTGGGACATGAGTCGCCCAAGGCTACACAGCTGGGAATAGAAACCAGGAGTCTTGACTTTCAGCCCCCCCATTCTCTAACCACTAGACCCTACTCCCCCCTCCCAGAGTCCAGAATAGAACCCATGAGTTATGACAAGGAAAACTGGATGATTTTGTGGTTGTTTCCTTAGTCACAGCATCCACAGCACCTCCGTCAGATCTCAAAGCATAACCTCACCCCAGCAACGGGCCTTTTACCTCGTCCACTGACTGATCCAGAATGGGGAATCTCGCCTCCAGCTCGTCCACGCCTCTCAGGGTGTAGCTATTAACCGCAGCTACTGGGCAAGAGAAAGCCATATGCACGTCACAAATGAGCACCCGCATCTCGGACTCAGTAGGGTTCCAGCCTACAGGGGATGGGTTGGGGATGTCTGTGAAATCTGGATCTAAATCTGGGTTCGGGTTTCAAATCAGGGCTGTTGAAAACTTTCCGCCAAGCCTGGTCTTCAATGGAAACTTGAGTTAATTGAGTAAACTACATTTTTCACAAAAATTGTTTCCCTCTGGCAGAAAACTTTAATTCTCTGTCAAAAAACCAAACGCCCCCAAGCCAAAATATTGCAATTCTGAAATGCTGCCAGGGTATCTCATGGGAGTTGTAGTCCCGGTGCTCCATGCTTCCATTCTCCTATAGGGGTTGGGCTCCCCTGTCGGACTTCATCTCCTATGATGCACTGCCTCTTCTCAACAAGAAGGGATGCTGTGGTGCATCATGGGAGCTGTAATCTGGCCAGGGAGCCCCACCTAAAAGGAGAATGGAGCCATGACGCATCCAAACATTCACTTAAAATGTGCTGCTTCCATAAATATTCCTGCCACTAAAAGCTCATCCTGGAGAGTATTTGCAGGAAGTGAACACAAAAGGGGCATGGGATCAGGGTAGCTGGGTTGACCTGAAGCACCCCACCTTGGTAGCAGGGTTCTAGTCTGTTATGAAAGTGTTAAGGGCATTTGCTGAGTTGCTGGTGCAGGTAGCTCATTACCCTACTTGGACAGAAGAGAGCTGGGAGCGGCTTTCTGGGGAAAGAGGATCTAGGGTGTGGGCTGAGTAGTCCTGTGGGAGGAACCTTAGGAGCCACCAAGCCTGGGGAGAAGATTTGAGCTGAACTTGGTTATCTTGCTGCTGTTTGGTTTGCGACAGAAGGCCAAGCCCAGTGAGGGGGGTTTGGACGCCGTGTGAAGGGTAGATTTCCTTTGTAGAGCAGGTTGGGAATGGTGGCTGGACTCTTGCACCAATGCTTTGGTGCCATTCTGCCTTCGCTCCAGAAGTGGAAATATTAAGATAGGGCAAAGAAAGGGCCATTCCCATGCCGTAGCCAGTCTGACCAGTCCTAGCAACGTCACACAGAAAGCCTCTCCCCCCTTCCCTGGCCATACTCACTTGGCACCCCCAGCCTCTGCATGACCGGAGTGGCTGCCATCACGGCCACCCCCACCACGGTGCTCATGCTGCGCTCTGCCACGCCGCAAAAGAAACCCACCACGGGGTGGGCACCTTTTATGTCCGCGTAGGTGAACACAGCGATCTGATAAGCCGAGTTGAACAGAGGGATACTGGCTATGCGTGCCAAGGTGTTGCCCTAGGGAGGAGGAAAATGGGACTCGTGTGAGGCTGGCTTGCTGGCTAGCATACAGAAGCACGTCAGTGCCGTTGCCTTCAAGCCTGAACGGCAGCTATCCAACTGCACGATGGCACCTGCTAAGACAAGTGCAGCCGTTAAAGTCACCCTGCCATCCTGGAACCCCTTCACTGGCTTCTAGTGCATCAAGGACAACCCCCTTGTCCTCCCTTTCAAAGCCCTGTGCAGTCTCCCTCCCCACCCACCTAATACAATGTAACATTAGTGGGAGGTTGCAGGCAGTCTAAGAAGTTCTATTTAGCTGAATGTATCAGCAGTTAGATCCTGGATGAAATGCTGTGTTGATAGTAGTGGTGCAGTTCTTTTTTGACCTCTGCCTCCGGCCTAAGGACAGAATCATTTTTAGGTGCAGAATTGCTGTCTCTAGGTTTTACCCACAGGTGCTTTATAAATGCCATTTAACTGAATGGACAGGCAGTTAGATCTTGGAGGAAATGCTTTGTTAATAGTTGTGGTTGTAAAAAGAACAGGAGTACTTGTGGCACCTTAGAGACTAACAAATTTATTTGAACATAAGCTTTTGTGGGCTACAGCCCACTTCATCGGATGCATAGAATGGAACATACAGTAAGAAGATATTTATACATACAGAGAACATGAGAAGGTGGAAGTAGCCATACCAACTGTAAGAGGCTAATTAATTAAGAGAAGCTATTATCAGCAGGGGAGAAAAACTTTTGAAGTGATAATCAAGATGGGCCCATTTTGGACAGTTGACACAAAGGTGTGAGGATACTTTAACATGGGGAAATAGATTCAATTAGTGTAATGACCAAGCCATTCCCAGTCTCTGTTCAAACCTAAGTTAATGGTAATGTGGTTGTGTTTTTGTTTTTAAACCTCTTCCTTGTCTGAGTCTCTAGGACTGAACCATGTGTAGGTGCGGAGCTGCTGTCTCTAGGTTTTACCCACCTGCTCTACAAATGCCATTTAACTGACTGTATCGGCAGTTAGATCCTGGATGAAATGCTGTATTGATAGTTGTGGTGCAGTTCTTTTTTGACCTCTGCCTCCTGCCTAAGTCTCTAGGACTGACCCACATGCTCTACAAATGCCATTTAACTGAATGGACAGGCAGCGAGATCTTGGGGGAAACACTATGTTAATATTTGTGGTCGTGTTTTGGTTTTAAACCTCTTCCTTGTCGGAGTCTCTACGACGGACTCATCTGTAGGTGCAGAGCCATGCCTACACGTGCCCCAGGATGACACACATTGTTGAATACATTCTTTGCGCTGGTTTCCTCTCTGCTGCCTGCGTTCTTCCCATTCCTTTCTCCTCGCTGCTCCCGAAGCCCTTAATCAGGAAAGACTCCCACTGACTTAGTACCTCAGATTATTAGGGCAAGGAGATAAAAATCACAGCCGCCGCCCCAGCCTGCTCAAACTCCTGCTGCTCCGCAAGATTTTTTGCTCTTTTTGTTGTTTGTAGCCAGGGCTGTGCGGAGCCTCATCCCCACCTGCCCTTCGGTGAAGCAGTCTTATCCGGGCCTGCTGTGCATCAGCCCCCCAAACTCCGCATCCTCCAGGCCACCGCAGGCCCTGCTCCCGCTACAGTTTAACAAAAGGCTCACACCAACCCCAGTGCCCTCAGAGCGTTCCCTGTAGTGTCCAGCCCCTGATCCGGGGCCATGCGGACTATCCAGGCGTGCTGTGCCCAAAGGAACAAAGAGTGACGCGGTGCAATCATAACATGCTTCCCAGCGCTTAACCTTAGCAAACAGCTTAACCCCCCGTCTAAAGACATTGCTCTCGCCCAGTGTTTTCTTCTGCATTTTCAACCCCGCCTGGCTGAGACCGCCTTTGCAGAAAGCCAACTCGCTGTCCATTTTCTTCCTCAGTGAAGGGCGCCAGGGGGTCTTCTCCCCTTCCCCCCAAACAGAGCAGCGCAAAGCTTCGAAGTGCACCTCCAGGTAAGGTTCTCTCTCCCCACAAACACACACACACAGACACACACGCCCCTGCTGTTTTTCTCTTCCTGAAGTTCTCAGTCCTTCCTTTGCATTCAGTTCAGCCTGGCGGCAGGTGACCCTCATAAACCAGACCACGCTCCGGTTACACGGACACAGATGGCGGGATGATCTCAACCTGGTTTTTGCCCACCCACCCCAGACACAGACCATCCTCAGCTGGTGTACACTGACAGATCGCCATTGAAGCCAATTCAGCTGTGGTCATTTATACCCTCTGAGGTTCTGGCCCAAAGCCTTCTGAACAAATTGCTCTGCAGAACTTGGAGGCAGCTTTTTGCTTTGTTTGTATACAGCGCCTAGCACAACGGAGTCCTGGCCATGCATGGTGCTCCTGGGTACTCCCACAATACACCAAATAAATAATAATTCCACGGGGAGCATCCATGCAATCTTTCTATTTAACATAACCAAAGGCAGAAATGTATTGTCTATGTGGCACGGCCTCCCATATGCCTGCCCGAATCTGATGGGCAGAGATAAGAGAACGAACACGATGAAATCTACTTACATTCTTTAAAGCCATGCTTCCCGCTCAGCAAGTATGGGGGAATGGAGAACGCTGGAACCAGCTGTCCTGCGGTATGATGAGGCTGCTCTTCTCCCTAGAAACCATCCAGTGGGGAAAAAGTTTCCACTGAGCAGCTTTTATGTTGGAGAAGCCTCCACCCCTTCGCCTTTGATGGCTTTAATTGATTGTCGAGCGGAATTCCAGCCTCAACGAGGATTAATAGACTGGATCGGATTAGCCCAGGGCCACATTCATAGTTTTATACAGCTGGGGGGGGAACCCAACAGCCAGACTCAAGAGTCTTTTTCAGGACCAAGTTCTCAAAGAAGAAAGCCACAAAAGGGGAACGCGGCCACATGGGGAACGAACCTGGTGCCCAGGGAGGTACCAAGCTTGAAACTCAACTTTTGTCAACGAGATAATCTTGCAACCCCCATCAAAGCCCGGCTCCAAATGGATCCAGAGAGCAATCTGTGGCTTCTAGATGAAAACCAAGGGAGGTTGGCACAATTTCACCGAGGGTTTTTCTCTATACGAACACTTCGGTCACGGAAAGCTGCAGTGTAAATCTACCCCACGCTTAAGGTATGTCTGCATTGCAATTGGGAGGTGTCACTGCAGGACGCCTAGGCAGACCCGTGTCAGCTTTCATCCAGCTAGCGTGGCTAACAGTAGCAAACATGGTAGCAGGGGCTACAAACCCACGTACGAACCCAGGCTCGCCAGCGAGCTTGTACTCGGGTGACTAACCCAGACCGCCATGTGCTACACCGCTATTGTTACCCGGTGCTAGCTACATTAAAGCTGGCAGGGGCATGCCTACCTGTGCTACCATCACTCCTCCCCTGGCAATGTAGACGTACCCTGCGTGCGCAGCAGGCTAGTGCAGGGTAGATTTACATCCTGCTTGCCATGAACGAAGTATTTGTATCGCCAAGCTCTTAGAACCCCAAGGAGCGAAAGCCTCCGTGGCCCGAACCCTAGAGAAGAGCTTTTGCTCATTGAGAAATGTCTTGATTCTAGAACTAGGGATGGAGCACAGGGTTGTACATAATCCTGATTTTGTGGCGTTCAGAGCTGGCTCCTCTCTCTGTAAAGGGCCAACTCAAAATTCTGTATCCGGTTCCCCCAACTATTATAAACAGAATTTCACTTTCCCACATCCCCCACGTAACCAATGTAGGAGCCAACCAGGTACTGCAACATCCCACTTATCCTCCTTTGCAGCATCCTTCCGAAGGAGCAATTTCTCTCTTGCGAAGCACCTAGAATCATAGAACTTAAGATCAGAAGGGACCATTATGATCATCTAGTCTGACCTCCCGCATGATGCAGGCCACAAAAGCTGACCCATCCACTCCTGAAATAATTCTCTCCCTTGACTCAGCTGTTGAAGTCCCCAAATCTTGATTTAAAGACTTCAAGTAGCAGATAATCCTCCAGCAAGCGACCCCTGCCCCATGCTGCAGAGGAAGGCGAAAAACCTCCAGGGCCTCTGCCAATCTACCCTGGAGGAAAATTCCTTCCCGACCCCAAATATTGCGACCAGCTGAACCCCAAGCATGCGGGCAAGACTCTCCAGCCAGACACTCAGGAAAAAGACTTTCAATATCCCAACATTGACCCTCGGTACTAAATACCAATGGTGGCACGTTATTGACCTATTGACTAAGTCACGTTATCCTATCAAACCATTCCCTCCATAAACTTATCAAGCTTAATCTTAAAGCCAGAGAGGTCTTTCGCCCCCACTGTTTCCCTCGGTAGGCTGTTCCAGAATTTCACTCCTCTGATGGTTAGAAACCTTCGTCTAATTTCAAGCCTAAACTTCCCGACTGCCAATTTATATCCATTTGTTCTCGTGTCCACATTAGTACTGAGCTGAAATAATTCCTCTCCCTCCCTGGTATTTATCCCTCTGATATATTTAAAGAGAGCAATCATATCTCCCCTCAACCTTCTTTTGGTTAAGGAAAACAAACCGAGCTCCTCAAGTCTCCTTTCATACGACAGGCTTTCCATTCCTCGGATCATTCTAGTGGCCCTTCTTTGTACCCGTTCCAGTTTGAATTCATCCTTCTTAAACATGGGAGACCAGAACTGCACACAGTACTCCAAATGAGGTCTCACCAACGCCTTGTATAACGGGACTAGCACCTCCTTATCTCTACTAGAAATACCTCGCCTAATGCATCCCAAGACCGCATTAGCCTTTTTAACGGCCACATCACATTGCCGACTCATAGTCATCCTGCGATCAACCAGGACTCCGAGGTCCTTCTCCTCTTCCGTTACTTCCAACTGGTGCGTCCCCAGCTTATAACTATAATTCTTGTTAGTCATCCCTAAATGCATAACCTTACACTTCTCACTATTAAATTTCATCCTATTACTAATACTCCAGTTTACAAGGTCATCCAAATCTCCCTGGAGGATATCCCGATCCTTCTCCGAATTGGCAATACCTCCCAACTTCGTGTCATCCGCAAACTTTATCAGCCCACTCCTACTTTTGGTTCCGAGGTCAGTGATAAATAGATTGAATAAAATTGGACCCAAAACCGAACCTTGAGGAACTCCACTGGTAACCTCCCTCCAACCCGACAGATCACCTTTCAGTACGACCCGCTGCAGTCTCCCCTTTAACCAGTTCCTTATCCACCTCTGGATTTTCATTTTGATCCCCATCTTTTCCAATTTAACCAGTAATTCTTCATGCGGTACTGTATCAAACGCCTTACTGAAATCAAGATATATTAGATCCACCGCATTTCCCTTGCCTAAAAAATCTGTTACTTTCTCAAAGAAGGAGATCAGGTTGGTTTGGCACGATCTACCTTTCGTAAAACCATGTTGTAATTTGTCCCAATTGCCATTGACAAATTACAACATGGTTTTACTGCTTGTTGGTTGCATCTCCTGGTATCACCCTGCCCTCCCCCCAGAACAAGCTGCCCTTTATGACAAAAGAGGAGCAAAGCATCAGGCCTGGTCTACCCCTAAAACTTAGGTCGACCTAGCTCCATCGCTCTCAGCTGTGAAAAATGTCACGCCCTGTGCGACGCTGTTAGGTCGACCTAATCCGCAGTGTAGATGCAGCTAGTTTGACGGAAGAATTCTTCCATTAACCTAGCTCTTGGGGAGGTGGGTTACCTGCACCGATGGAAAAACCCTGTCAATGTAGGAAGCACCTGCAGCTCCATAGCTGTGCCGCCGTATCATGCACATAACCTCAAGTTGACAAAGAGCAGAGCACCAAATACATCTGAAGTGATACACGGTGTTAGATTTATATGCAGCCAGCTAAGAGCTCATGAACATTTTCTCTGCATATTCAGCTATACAGGAGAGCAGGGTAGAATTTGGGGTCAGAGTCCCCGCTTTTCCATGGGGAGAACCCCACAATGAAGTGGGGGGGGGGGAGGGATAGGTTTCATTCCCGCATGGCACAAAGCATAGCCAGATTACAGAGCCTTTGTTTGTTTGTTTGAAAAGAGAGATGAGCCCTGACACATGCTCATGTGAACTCGATGCGTTCCGGCGGTTAGCGCTTGCCCCCATGTCAAATCTCTCTCTAAGGTCATCTGCAGAGACGTCGCTGCTATAGGAAGTCTGCAAAACAGCCTAATTAGGAACGGATTCAGGGTGATGCCCGGAGGGACGCTGGGAAGACGGGTTTGTTATTTTGCGGGCCCCTTCGCCTATCCGCCAATCGTTTTTTGAACCGTACCCTACGTATCTGGGGATAAAGCTTGACTGCTCTGGGTCCTTTTGCCAACGCATCGAGAAGACACGAATTAAAATCCAGTGAAGAGTCGTACCTCTCCTCAGCTTGCCGGCCACTCGTGCGGTGCTGGTGCTCCAACCTCATGGATAATCTACCCAGGTCCTAAATATTGCACCTGCCAAATGCAGTGCGGTAGTTTGGCGCTCCAGTCATCATTGTGGCAAGTTGGACTCCATGACCAACACTGCCCTGGTGGGACCCGGACAACTCCAGTCTCCAACCTTCCACTCCTGGCTGGTATCGACCCCCCTATGACCAGGCTTGAAGGCAGGGCCTTGGCCGCATGACTGCACAGAGCCACCTATCAGAACAGCTTATTTCACGTCATCTCAAAGCCGCCTCAAAAATGCCGGCAAAAATCAAAACGCCCCTTTGCTGAATTAGTTGAGCCTCTCAGACAGTACATCAGACGTGACTTTTCTAAGGAACAGTGGCAACAGGTGGTGAATGCCATGGCCAGTCCAGTGCCCCACTCACTGGGTATGCTCTGCCACTGACTTGCTGCAGTTGTGAACAAGTCACTTCCCTTCTGTTCGCCTCCTTTTCCTCTCTCTAGTTCTCATGAGCTCCAGTGCAGTGGCCAATCTGCTGGACCATACCAGCGTTGCAACATAAGTGCAAAGTCTGATCATCTCTGCCATGGGAAGACTTTTATCCATAGCTCACATAAGATCTATGAATAGCCAATGTTTTGCCTTTGGAATGGACTCAGCTGTATGCATGAGGAGAGATTAGTAAGACTGGGACTTTTCACCTTGGAAAAAAGATGACTAAGGGGGGATATGACAGAGGTCTATAAAATCATGACTGTTGTGGAGAAAGTAAACAAGTGTTATTTACTCCTCATAACACAAGAACTAGGGGTCACCAAATGAAATTAATAGGCAGCAGGTTTAAAACAAGCAAAAGGAAGTATTTCTTCACACAATACAGTCAGTCTGTGGAACTCTTTGCCAGAGGATGTTGTGAAGGCCAAGACTCTAACAGGGTTCAAAAAAGAACTAGATAAGTTCATGGAGGAGAGGTCCGTCAATGGTTATTAGCCAGGATGGGCAGGGATGATGTCCCTAGCCTCTGTTTGCCAGAAGCTGGGAATGGACGACAGGGGATGGATCACTTGATGATTCCCTGTTCTGTTCATTCCCTCTGGGGCACCTGGCACTGGCCACTGTCAGAAGACAGGATACTGGGCTAGATGGACCTTTGGTCTCACCCAGTATGGCCGTTCTTATGTCCAAACCGTGCTCCCAACTGGAACTCCACTGTAATGGCTCCAATCCTCCTTGCCCTTGTAAGTTACCATGTGAATGCTGCCTCCCCCAAAAGAAACATCTGTTGCAAATTAAGAGACACAAGATGACAGGAAAATAGCAGCAGCTTTGCTTTTTAATTCATTAGTCTGCAAACTGCCCTGTGTCGTCTTAAACTTGAGGAAGAGCTCGGTGTAAGCATGAAAGCGTGTCTCTTTCACCAAAAGTTGGTCCAATAAAAGATATTACCTCCCCCACCTTGTCTCTCTTTTTAAACTATTTACAAGTTAATTGTACCATATTTACATCAAACTGACAACGTGATTGTTAGAGACACTTTGCGGCTGTCTATTGTACATTTTAAGCTTCAAGAAACTTAACAATATTGCTCTAAAATGTCAAAACCTTCATGTTAACCGTATAAAGAAGCTGCTGGTGGCTGGGTTTGCTAGTGACAGAAGTGTGTTAATAAATAGACTGAAAACAATTTACAGTGATATTTTTACTTAGCATAACCCCCACCCATTTAACTGATTTATGTTTGATCTACTCTCTCCTTCACCAACGTTAGGAAGCGTCAGAGCTACATCTAACATTATGCAACAATGGCATTTAACAGCTACATTATTCTTACTGATATGTGATCTTCTAGGGGCTCTGTACTCAGACTGAGATTAGCACCTGCATAATGCATACGGGGGTCACAGATATCCACAAAGACACAACTCTACTTACATTTTACCTTGACAATTTAAAACATCTTCCTTTTGCAGGCGGTGGCAGAGCTGTGACCCAACTGAAAGTCTGGAGCCCAGTTTCTTCTTATAACCCCCTTGCTATTTGTTTGTCTAACAAGCCGTCAGTTTTCTCTTGCTATAGCTTATCATAGTGCAAGGCAGCTAAAATCCGAGTTACCCGGGTGAATGAATATTTGTGTATGTACGTGCACAGCCAGGCTTTTTCTTCACCAGGGCAGGCAGTGGTTCTCAACCTTTTCCATACTGGGATCCATCCATTCCATCCCTTTTAGCACCAGGGAAGGGCAGCATGGCCACAACCCCTTGACATCTGCTCACAAACTCCAGGTTGAGAAGCCCTGAGATAAGGTAAACAGCTGGGGTTCTAGAATACAGAAAGACTACACGTTAAAAGTGAGACAATTAAGGAGCAGTTCCTGCTGAAAGGGCGTCTACATAAAAATGGCCCCCGGTTACTCAGATCTCTGCTTCCTGGACGTATGGAGTTCCCATCGCTGATGAAAAGAAAGATCTCCCTTCTGCTAGCTTAGCAGGAGCTAATACAGCTGCGGGAGAATGAGCTGGAGTACATTCTGACTCATGTAGCACCAACAATATGGTCAGCTAAGAACCTACTACAGCAGTGATTAGGTCAGAAGCTGACCAAACAGCTGGGTTTTCACATCTCGACTGGGAGTCTCTGGCACCAGCAATTGGAGGAACCGTCTTGACTTGCGAACTAACAAAACTTGATCTACTTTGAGCTGTTAACATGACCACTCTGTTCCATTCAGAGAAATTAGGTTGTGCAAACGATGGGTCATTAGATATTTGACAGATCATTCTTTAAAGTATCTTTGTCAGGATGCACAGATGGTAGAAAGGATTATTTAGTGGCGTAAGTAAAGGGCTGGGAGTCAGGACTCCTGGGTTCTAGTTCCAACTTTGCCACTGCCTTGCTGGGTACTTCTGGGAAAGTCACATCATCTTTCTGTGCCTCAGTTTACCCATATGAAAAATGGAGATATCAGCTGCCTCCAAAGGTGGTTTCATACCCTCATGGACTAATTTTTAAAGGTGCTGAGCAGCTGCAGCCCCTGCAGATTTCACTACAATTTGAGAGTGCTCGGCAACTGTTGAGAATCAAGCTATTATATGCTGTACTAAGGCGACAAATGATGAAGGGGGAGATGAGTTTAATAAGGTACGACAGCCGCTGGGGGTACTTCTGGGGGACCACTAGCTCTTGTTCAATTTTCCCTTGGGGTGCCCTTTTCCGGGTACCAGACCCCTTCTCCCACAGGGATCTTTTCCTGCAGTCCGCCCCAGGGTCTTCCAACACCGTGGCCCACAAGGGCCCTCAGTTTCTTCAAGGAGGGATCCTTCTGCTGCTCGGTCTGGAATTCAGCTGCTGGGTTTGGGGTCCAGCCCTCATTTGCTGTGCCTCAGTTTCCCCACCTCGGGACAAAGCCTCAGCCCTCTTAAACCCTGTTCCTGGTAACTCACTATCCCCGTTGGAGTTTTCCACATCCCCTGCTGGACAGACTCAATTGGACTGTGCTGTGACTTTCTAGGCTTGCGGGCCCTGAGAACAGCCTGTGCTGTGTTCAAACAATAAACCCTTCTCTTTTATGCTGGCTGAGAGTCACGGCCGTCTAGAGAGCGGGGTGGCCCTGAGCACAATGGAAGTACAGCTTCACGGACTGATAGCAAGTTTGTTATGTTGGACAGCCGACGACAGAGCTCTGTGCCACTCAGGAAACTTAAAGAGACACTGGGCTGGATTCTCATTTAACCTTAAGGCCCCTTTACAGGGCTCTGGTTGTGTATAAGCACCTTAAAGTAGGCCATTCACACCCACTTTAAGGGCCTTTTACAACAGGGGCCCGAGTGGTGTGAAGGGCAAAGAGAATCAGGTTCAGCAAATTACTCTTGATTCATTCATTCCATGACGACAGCCAGAGAGCAAGTTTTCAAACCCTCTGACTGGAAGAAGTGGTCTCTCTCCTAGCAAGCTCTGGACACAGGCATGTTGGTGGGGTTGTGGTTGGCACGTGCTGCGAACGAGGCCTTGCACACACAAAGACCCCCGTCTCAAGGATTGAGCCAGCTTCATCCAAGGGAGCTGGCAAGGTTGGAGACGTATCAAGTGTTTGTGTTTGTGAAACATACAGGCTTGCTGGGCTGGTCCCTGGTTAAAGACTGCTAGCACACCCCTGCCATGACTATCTCAGATGCTTATCTGGCCCCATTACCTATCTGAGCAACTCACACTAACATATTTATCCTCACCACACTCAAGGAAGCAGGGCAGGGCTGTCATCCCCATTGTATTGCTGGGGACCTGGGGCACAGGGAGGCTAAGTGACTTGCCCAAGGTCACATAAGACGTCTGTGTCAGAGCAGAGAACTGAACCTAGCTCCCCGGAGTCCCGGGCTAGTGCTCTACCCACTGCACTATCTACCTCTCTGATCGAAGACAGGCACCTCGCGTCTACAGAATTACAGCACAAATCAAAGTAAGCCATCAGACACTGCTAATTCAGAAACATTAACTGATGGAGCCGATATTTGAAGCTGCCGTTCCGGGAGGGGGCAGAGGGTTGTCTTTAAAACGTTGTATTGAAAGACAACTTTGTCCCTCTCTTTCATTGCTAACCATGGCTGCCTGTGAATGAGATCTTTGTTCCTTGTTATTTGTATGTTCCTGCTGCTTCAGGCCTTGACCAAAGGCAAAATTCTCTATTGGAGGCACGGTAATCCACTCTGCAATACGTGACTGGATACCACCAGCAGAGGAGTGGGCCTTCAGGTGAGGAACAAAGCAGCCAAGAACCTGGCTTCACATTAATACTACCAGCAACAACTACAAAGCAGAAGGAGCGAATTATACAGAGAATACCGTGAAATCTCCCGCCATGGAAGCTTTTGCTAGGTACCGATGAGGCATCAGTGGGATTTTAATGTCTCGGGGGTTGGAAAGAACGGGCCAACTTCTCAGCTGATGCAAGTCAACGTTGCTCCACTGAGGGACCACCACCCATTTACACCAGGTGGAAACCCGGCTCAGAATCCTCATGCTGTCACGAAGATCTGGGTTCAATTCCTGGCTCTGTCAGTGACTTGTCTACCCTTGGGTGGGTCACTTCACCTCTCTGTGCCTCTGGTTCTCAGCTGTAAAAAGGGAGATAATATTAGACATACCTCAAAGAGGGGCTGTGAGTCCTAATGCAGCAATAAAAGTGCTCTGGGATGCTTGTAAGGAAGGGTGGGTGGGTGGATGCGGAGGAGTCCCGAAGGCATGGAGAAAGAGCACTGATCGCTAAGAGCATCTGTATGTAAGAGCATACAGCCCGCAACAGTTTAAACGCAAGCAAGATCATTCTCATTACCCTACATACATAATTAAAAAGGGATCACCGAAGAACGCAGTGGCTTTAGGTATAAATGCAATCCTCGGTGATAAAGATCTCTCTGAAGCCAGCTCAGCCACCAGTCTGGAGGGCAGCATTGATGATCTGACTTTGCACAGAGAAACAGAACTTGATAAACTCCAGTAAAGTGGTAATTTCAGATCAGCACGTACGTTTATTACGAAAACAATCTCAATACAGATTTCCATTCAAAGTCAGCATTGCACCATTTGTTTTCTCCTCCTCTCCAGTTTATTAAAGTACACCAAAGAAGCCATTAAAAAAACAGCGGGGTGAGCATTTGGCTAGCTGGGTGAACAGGAGTGCAGGCACAGGAGGGTAGGTCTGTGTTATTCCTACTTTACAGATGGGGAAACGGAGGCACAGAGACATGAAGGTCCACAGTCATTCAGGGCACAAGAAAAAAAAAAACAGAACCAGGAGTCCTCAGTCCTGTCCCTGCGCCGAGATCACACCTCATCTTATAGTCTCTACACATTGGTGCAGATCATGTCAGTTTCACTTACCCGCTTTCACAGGTCACCATGCTCCATGCCTGAACATCCCTGTGTGCTTTATAAACAATGGAAAAATAGAGCCAGACTGAAACAAATAGGCGAGGCAGGAGGAGAGACTGAATATTGCTGTTTACCTTCATTTTCCTAACATCAAACCTAACCTAATGCCTCTGCCAGGGCAGCAGGAAAATCCACAGTTTCCAGGCATGGCAGAGGTGTCAGAACTGGGGACGGCATCAACAGGAACACCTGGGAACACTGCAGCCTGCACTCTGCCAGCGCACACAAGGACATGCCATGTCATGTCATCACCGTTAAGTGCCGCTACTCCGCGAGCTTCCCCAGCACCTTTCAAAGTTACCTGGCATGCCTAATAAACCGGGGTTTAGCAATCCACCTCAGGAGTCTCTAGCCACAAACTCCAGGCGCTTGTTACTCACAGTACTTCAAGGGTTATATTAAAAACAGGACTTCCACGTGAAAGGTGCCAGATGGACAGCCGTGGAGACCAAAGTCCACTCTGTATCCATAGACCAGGTAGAACACGGGTAGCAGCAACGAAGGCCTCCCCTACTCGCTACCTCCTGGCTTTACAGGTGGGGAAACTGAGGCACGGACCTCCTGTAGGGACAAGAGGGGAGCTCAGTCTCCATGGTTCATCCAATCCCTGGCGAAGGCTGTGAATTAGCATCAATTCTGGTGGCGGGCCGTGAACGCTTGTCCTATCAGAGGATCGAGCCCCCGCCCCCGAAATTCATTGCATACCAGCCACTGGATGGTAGCAACCTTGGGCGCCTAACATCCTGGGCTGGCCTCGAACCGGTAACATAAAGGCGAAGGCTCCACATCCCTCTACCAACCAGCCAGTCCTCTCGGTTAAGGTTTAAGTTTGAGCCAGGGGTGAACGATGGTGAGGATAGAGAGGATGGAGGAGGTAAGGCCGCACAGCCCCACAAAGCCCGGGTTGGTCTTGTATAGCCCCAGCTTGTCCAGCGGGATGAAGATATCGCAGGCGTTTTTCACCACGTCCACAAGCAGAGGAGGGTTACTCCTCAGCACGTGCACAAGAAGGTGCAGCTGGACTTTCAGCCTCAGCACCAGCTGCTGGAGACTGCTGTCTGCTTGGAGCGCGTGCCTGGTCTCGCTGCCCTTCGGACGCTTCCCGCACGCTTCGCGCTCCATCAGGAGCCGGATCTCGTAGGCATCCCGGCTCAGGTTCAGGATCAGCGCAAAGAAGTAATATCTGAAAGGCAGAAGGGGGAAGGAGAGAGGGATTATCAGCTAATATTTACTGTCCACTAAAGGGATGAAACTCCCATTGACTCCAACAAGAGTTATGAGTCAGCAGTGTGCCCTTGTTGCCAAGAAGGCCAACGGCATATTGGGCTGTATTAGTAGGAGCATTGCCAGCAGATCGAGGGAAGTGATTATTCCCCTCTATTCAGCACTGGTGAGGCCACACCTGGAGTATTGTGTCCAGTTTTGGTCCCCACACTACAGAAGGGATGTGGACAAACTGGAGAGAGTCCAGCGGAGGGCAACGAAAATGATCAAGGGGCTGGGGCACACGACTTACAAGGAGAGGCTGAGGGAACTGGGGTTATTTAGTCTGCAGAAGAAAAGAGTGAGGGGGGATTTGATAGCAGCCTTCAACTATCTGAAGGAGGGTTCCAGAGAGGATGGAGCTCGGCTGGTCTCAGTGGTGGCAGATGACAGAACAAGAAGCAATAGTCTCAAGTTGCAGTGGGGGAGGTTTAGGTTGGATATTAGGAAACACTAGTTCACTAGGAGGGTGGTGAAGCACTGGAATGGGTTCCCTAGGGAGGTGGTGGAATCTGCATCCTTAGAGGTTTTTAAGGTCAGGCTTGACAAAGCCCTGGCTGGGATGATTTAGTTGGGATTAGGTCCTGTTTTGAGCAGGGGGTTGGACTAGATACCTCCTGAGGTCCCTTCCAACCCTGATATTCTAGGATTCTAAGAGCAGGGTGGCCGCCTAAGGCTACGTTACCGCAGCTGGGGTGCGTGACTGCAGCACGTGCAGACACACCGGAGCTAGTTTTAACAGAGCTAGTGAAGCAGCAGCAGCAGCATGGGCGGCGGTCGCTCGAGTACGTACTGAGGGTGCTGGCTGGCCTGTGCCGCTGCCCACGCTGCCATCGGAACCAGACCTGGCTCTATTAAAGCTACCTTGGGCATGTGCTCCGATCGCACCTCCCGACGGCAGCGTGGACAGAACCGAAGCATCTTCATCAGGACATAACCGTAGGACGTGTTGTTCAGTGGCCAGTCTACAGGACGAGACACCAGGACTCCTGGGTTCTATTCCCAGCTCCTAGCCGGACGTGTGACTGAAGGCTAAAGCAGTGGATTGGGTTCTACTGGAATGACCTTGGATGAGTCCCGTCACCTCTCTGTGCTTTGCTTTAGCCAGCTATTGGACGGATGCAACACCACTTACCTCTCCCAGGGGGCGGGAGGCTTCATGTCTGTCAAGAGCTTTGGGATCTCTGGATGGATGCTAGGGAAGTGTTACTAGAATCCCAGCTGAGGGTCAGCTGCGTGACAGGACATGTCACCTTATTGGAAGGCAATATGGCCAATGCAGATTTCCCGCTCCCCATAGACATTCACATTCAGCCAGCCTGACATGTGGGGTGTTAAACTGAGCTCACGGACCCTGCGTGGATGTCAGAAGCAACACAGTTCAGTGCACAGGATGCAGCACCAGATCCTGGTTCTATTCCAAGTGCTGCCACAACCTTGCTGTGTGTCGGGGGGGGGGGGAGAGGATGAGCTGCTCTGTGTCTCAGTTTCCTCATGTGTAAAAGCACAGAAAATGATACTCACCCATTTCTGTGCAGCCCTGAGATCGGCAGACGCAATCTGCTGTGTTAAATATTATCACTGCTGCTAATAAAGAGCCATTTTTTCTTGCAAGCGTAGGGGTGCTAACTCCATCGCCTTATCCAAATTCAAAAGTAGGTCTTTATATTCTGCCTATTAGCACTTCCCAAGGAATTTCTATGGCTATGCTTCAATGAGCTGTGGCACAGTTGCTGCGGGCTGCTGAACCGTTCCCATGGTCCACCCAGGAGCGCTGCCAGCTTTTTCGGCGCCCTAGGCGGCAGAAGGTCCCGCCCCCAAAATTCCGCTGACGACCAGGGCGCCGGCGCCCCCCAAATAGTAGTACCCTAGGTGACCGCCTAGGTCGCCTAATGGGTTGCGCCGGCCCTGGGTCCACCCCAGAGGTGGCTGCAGTTCAGAGCTGGGCAAAGTGATTCCCGTATGCAAGGTTAGCAAGGTGCTTTGGGATGGAAAGTGATAGGGACCAGGGAAAAGGCAGAGTTATTTCTGTTGCAGCACAGCTATCGTTCGCAAGGATTTGTCGGAAACTCCCCCCCCCACACACACACTTACCAGGCAGGATCATCCCTGACCAGGAAAAGCAAACGGCACTAGCCCAGCCTCACCTGAAGGACCGCTGGCTCCACTTTTCCTGGTCCATGTGAGGGAGGAGGCCCGACTTCCCCGCCCACAGGATGTTGTCGCAGGCGAAGTACATGGCTCGGTTCAGGTTGCTGATGGTGATGCAGAAGCGCAAGACCACATCCGACAGGTGGATGGCTCGCTTCGCCGACTCCAGGGCATCTGCCGAGTTCCCCAGCCGGAACACTGGAATATCAAGCGGGTCGAATGAAGAGTCAGCCAGACACTCCCTGCTATGTCATGTCACTGATGCCAAATGGGCCAGGGATCTGGGATAACTGACATCCCTCCAGCCTTCCATGCCAAGCCGCAGGGCCACAGACGACCCCCATCCAGCATTGTGGCACAACACTACCACCAAAGGTAATTAGCGGGGTAAGAAGAACTGGGTTTCTCTTGTTCAGAGACCCTGGAAGCCTCCCATTCCATCCCCCCTGAGAAGATGATTTCACTTACGCTTGCGCCCCAGGCTCATGTGAGCCTCGAGCTGTTTGATCCTGGTGAGGAAATCAGCACTTGCTCCATTCTTCTGCAGTGTGTAGCCGAGCAGAGTGCAGGCATACTGAGCGGCTCTGAAAGAGACAACCGAGTATAGGAACTGCACCTAGTGAGACAGGATTTGCCTTAATCGATCAGTCCAGCAAGCCCAGCCTCCCGCGTCCACCAGCGGAAGATGAAACACCCTCTTCTTCCAACCCCGGTTGGCTATCTATAGAGTGCTGCCCATGGCAGGGAAGAGAGATTTCTTCCTGACCCCTGCAATGATCATCATACTGAAGTATGAGATTCAATTACCAATATTATTACTGGCCAGGAAATTCCTGCAGCAGGGAGTTCCATAAGTTGGCCACAGGCTGCTTTAGAAAGTGATCCCTTCAATGGTCTGTAAAGCTTACCATTTCTACCCCACATCCAGTGACTAACCAATGAGGAGAATAACTCGCCTCTCAGCCCTACGAAACCCAACACACACGAGTCCAACTAGCTCATTTCATCTGAGGCGTGTTAGACCCTGAAGAGTTTAGGTTTAACAATAAAAGCATAAAGGATCTGATGGCTAACTAAGTCTGCCTGGGACCTCCCCACTCCCCGCCATGCAGAATGGACATGCCCTGAATATTTAGCACTTTCCCATTGCAGCTGCACATCTTCGGATAGCATTTACAGGCCTTTTCAAATGACCCAACATGGGCCAGTTTCTGGACCCAGCTGACGGGACCGGTTTCAATTCTGCTAAGAAGATAGTTCCTGGAGCGAAGCAGAACTCTCTCTAGACTCAATAGCTTCCAACTTATTTTCCTTCCTAGAGGAGAGGGGTAAATTCCCTCCTCTCTCCCCTTCCCTGGCTTTCAACTTTGAGGTCAAATTTTTCAAGTTTGGGTACCTAAGTTAGGCACCTAAATAAGACCCTGATTCTGCAAAGTACTTAATGCATGGGAGTTGTTCCAGTGAAGCCAGCGTTTAAGTGCCTCGCTGCATCACGTCCTAAGTGAGCTGATTTTCAGTACAGTTAAGCACCTGCAATGCAATGATTTCCATAGGACGTGTGGATTTTCAACACCTCTGGAAAGGAGGCCACTTATTTAGTGGCTAACTAGGGACAGAAAGGCCTAATTTAGGAACACAGGCCTAGGACTGAAAGGGACTCCTGCGTCATTGTGCCCAGTGCGTGCTATCACGGCCAACCCCCTCATCCCATCCCGTTCAGAAACTGATCAAGCTCCATGTTCAAACTGCTTAGAGGTTGTTTGCCCCCACAACTCCTACTGGGAGGTTGCTCCAGAACTTTACTCTTCTGCTGGCGAGAAACCTCATTCCCAGCCTATATCCCTGGCCAGTTTATCCCTGTTTGTTCTTGCGCCGACACTGTCCTTTAGCTTAGATAGCTCTTCTTCCTCCCCAGGCTGTATTTAGAGAGCACAACCATATCCCCCTCTCAATCTTGGTTTTGCTAAGCTAAAAAAGCCAACCTCTTTTAGTCTCCTCTTGTAAGATTGGTTTTCCATTCCCCTGATCATTCTAATAGCCCTGCAAAGGCCCAAATTACCGCTTTAACTGCTTCCCAACCACAGAATTATTATTTTTAGTCATATCGCAGTGGAACCTGGGGATCCAAATCAGGGCCCCATTATGCTAGCCCCTATATTATTATTTATTTGTATTACCCTTACATTAGCAAGCTAAACATTTCGCATGAGCATTTGCTAAACATCTCATGGGTACTGTCATGGCTTTGAGGCTTCTGTATGTCCTTCCCCTACCCTTCTGGAAAGGGCACACAGAAATCAGAAAATAAATCATATGCCTTGACTTTCAGTATGTGGAAAAAATAGGAGATTATTGGCAAACTTCAGTGCATGTGACTTCTTAATAAACAGCTCCCTGTTTGACCAGCTGGCTTGGTATGAAATTGCAGATCTGACACTTTCATCCTTGCATAAAGCCAAAGTACTTTTAACCTAAATAATAAATGTCAATGAAGCAGGACAGGGGAAAGTTGTGCCATCATGAGATTGTTTTGATGCCTATGAAAGATCTGTTCCGGAGCTTAGATACCATAGTGAGAACTGCCCTCGCAACACCTAACAGAGACAAAATGGTTTTTAAATAACAAAAATTAGAAGTAGGTTCTGAGAAGCATTTGATCAAACACTGCACATGGGGATGATGCAAAGACGCACTGAAGACACTGATAAAATCTCAGCAGACTTCTACAGATTGTCTCCTCGTAAAACTTTTGGCTGGAAAACGTTACCTCCCCCAGCCTAGCTTTAAAACATTACTGTCTGATCCTGAACTGCTCTTTCGAATGAATTTAGTCCTCCCAGAATGTGTCACATCGATATCCATGATTTGATCTGCTGTTTATCCCCAGAAAAAGGACAACCTGGGCAGCTTTCTCCCGCCAACGAGCCTCAATTCCACCCTGGGCAGCAGTGTCTAGCGTCCATAACCAATTCAGTCCCCAGCCTCTCTGCTGAGAAAGGAGCCCAATTAGTGCCAGTTGTGGTCATGATTTGTCACTCCCAAGATGAACCTAGGAAGATCTCAGACCCGGGCATGTTCAGCAGGAAGGAATGCAGCTGCAACAGGTTTGAGGGAGCAAACCTAAATAGGGTTCAGGAGAGAAAATGAGAGGATCCCCGCATCTTCTGACAATGAGGTTTCTCCTGTTCAAATCATGTGATTCCAAGGGGCTGCTTAAGGAAGAGGAACCAGATAAGGCTGGAGTTGGAGAGGAGGGAGGCAGAGCAATTGGAAACGCTTCAAGCAGATAAACATCATCTGAATAAAGGCAAGCAAAGCCGGGAACAATATGTAACATGCCTGCTGATCATGCTTGCGTTAGGGAAAAAAGTGTCCGTTCATGGAGAATTCAAGGGAGGAGGACAAAACATTACGGAAGCAATTCAATATAAGATCAAACTGAAACGAGAGTGTCTCACAAATAATGGCCCCATTTGAGAGTACAGGAACAGGGGGGAGGGATAGCTCAGTGGTTTGAGCATTGGCCTGCTAAACCCAGGGTTGTGAGTTCAATCCTTGAGGGGGCCACTTAGGGATCTGGGGCAAAAATTGGTCCTGCTAGTGAAGGCAGGGGGCTGGACTCGATGACCTTTCGGGGTCCCTTCCAGCTCTATGAGATAGGTATATCTCCATATATATAGATATATATATATATATATATAACAAGGTTTGATATGAAAAGGAGCTTGAGCACCCCAACTCCCAGGGACTATAATACTGCATGTCTCAGGATCTGGCCCAAACCTGCAAAGGCCAAGGACCCATGTGGGTCATGGAAACAGGACATCACTCTTTGTGGAAGGGCAGGATCAAGGCATGTTTGCAGAGGGAGGAGTGACCAGTGTTGCCAACTCTCACGATTGTTTGCCAGCCTCACGGTTTTTGCTATTTTCCTTCAAGTTCCAGCTCCAGGAGTCTTGGGATTACAGGAGAATCTCAGTTTAAAATTTAAAATAAAAAAGGAAGTTTCTAGCTCTAAAGGCTCAGAAAACCATATAGCAAATAAAAAGAACCAATTTCCCCCCCTTAAATCTCATGATTTCTATGACAATTTCATAATTTTGCAGGGACCAGACTCCTCATTTTTCAACACTGGTGTTAGCAATACTGAAGACACTTCCCACTAAGATGTAGTCTACACTTTGACCTTGAGAACACCTGCCTTAGATTATTAAAACAAGACAACAAAAGTTGCTTCATGCTAGATTTCTTCACTAGCCCCATTCTCCCGTCACACCCCCTTCGTCTGCTTCTTCCAGTGCTGCATCTTGTCACAACCCTTGACTGTGCTCTCTGCAGCAGGGACTGTCTTCACTCGTTTGTATAGCACCCATCACAATGGAGCCCTGGTCTTAGTTTGGGGCATTTAAGTGCTGTGTGACACAAATAAGAAGTTTATTGGACAGTGAAACTAGTTTAACCTGTTCCACTGGGTTCCTTGTGATCTGGCTCATTGCTCCTGTGTTGAGCACCCTATGTTGCAGCGTAGCTCAGACTGTCCAAGTTAGGAGCTGACACTCTATATACCACTGAGACCTGGTGTGGTTTAGTGGACAAAGTCCTGGGCTGGAAGCCAAAAGACCTGGGTTTTATTCCCAGCTTTTCCACTGACCCTGGGCAAGTCACTTCCCCTCTCCAGCTCGTTTCTCCTCCCACTCTGTGTCTTGTATGCACAACGCCTGGCACTACGGAGTCCAGATCTTGGTTGGGGCCGGTAGGTGCTACTCTAAAAGAAATAAAATATTAATACCACAACCACTGGAAAGTTAAGTATCCCAGCTCTCCAGAAGAAAACCCAATGGTCTCTAGACCCAATGGTTCATAATATATCATACCTTTAAATCTGTCACTGTCTCCTGGGTCTAGCAATGATTTTTTTAGCCCAGTTCAGGGACCGAACAAAGCAAATCAGGAATTATTTTGGGGAAGTTCTAAGGCCTGTGTTATACAGGAGGTCAGACGAAATGATCACAATGGTCCCTTCTGGCCTTGGAAGCGACGAAATCCTGAAATCGATGAAATCAGAAATTTTAGGTTCTTGAACACCTGCTTCATGCAGGAGTAACCTGCTTCTAGAAGGTATTTCCAATCACGACCATGTGGCACTGAAAACTCTGATGTCGGATCCTGTGCAAGCCAGAAGCTGCCAACTAATTTCATAGCAAAGCAACAAGTGTTTCAGTGCCTTGGTTTTAAGGGTTTATTAGTCATTTGTTCAGAGGGGATTATCAAACTGTCTTCTGCATGGTTTTCATTCCACCCAGCAGTCAAAACAAATAATCTTTCTGAGATACTAGTTTGCCCTAGCTAATTCTTCTCCTTTAAGAGCATATTTCTATCCACCGATCCCAAAGCACTTTACAATAAAGCATTACAACATCCTGATAGGTATTATCCCTATTTTACACAAGGGGAAACTGAGGCACAATACAGTTAAGAAACTATACAAGAAATCACTGATGTCAGGAATAGAACCCAGGAGTCCTGGCACCCAGTCCTCAGTTCTAACTACTAGCCAACATTCCCTCATAGAGCTGCGAACAGAAATCAGGTGTCCTAATTCCACATTCTATACTCCTTTTATTAGACCACACACACACTTTCCCCCAAAATGCCCATACATGGCTTTTTCCTAATCTAGAGGCTTTTCTGCCACATAAACTGGTGTCCATCAAACTGACTGTTCGATTTAGACATGGAGGTTAGGCTTGTTTTTCCTCTTTAGTTGCCCAAGAAGTTTTCCATTGTTTATTGGGAGACTAAACTAGTCACCGAATTGGTGCTATTAATAATGTAAGAAGAGAATTTGTTTAAAACTACATAATTATCTTGACAGCAGTTCCCCTACAGGGGTCTGATCCAGCACACACTGCTTTTTCTAGTGACTAACAGGAAACTTTGTTGAGTATTTGTCAAGCTGTAATAAATAATATTTATTATTTGCAATGCAGTAGCACCTAGGAGCTCCAACCACAGACATGGATCCCATTCTGCTAGGAGTGTACAAACACAGAACAAAATGCACCATAAAGCTTCACCCTCCTTTGATTCGCCACAGAATACAAGTCAAAACAAGGTACCAAGAAAACAAATTCATAAGATGAATCTTTTAAACGTTTCTCATCTCTGGCTGGCTGAAAAAGCCTACATATCTCAAAACTTGCCTGCCCCATTGGGGAAAAAATACTTCTTATTAATTAACAGAATTTAAATCTAACCCCACAATGATTATGGAAACTTTTTTTTTTTTTTTTAAATTAAAGCCCAAGTTGTCCAGAACATCGGGAAAAGCACGACTGGTGAACGGATTTCACAAGCACAGAAATCCTCTAAGCATTCAACCTCTCTCTAGGCAGGGACAAGGGGATATGTAAGACCAATGTCGCTTCCAGGCAGGAAAACACTAGCTTCTCGCTGCTTACCTACAGGGCTTGCTATTCCCCGGCCTTCTCTATATACTGCTTAACCAGTTCATTGCAAGGTAATTCCAGCTCCAGAGAAGAACATGACATTATGGAAGAATAGGATTATTTGTCCTATATAGGAGGGGAAATCTAACAGAGGTGCATTATATAACATAACTATTGCCCAGCGAAGGTATTTTGCAGGATTACAAGACCAAAGAGACACTGAAAATTTTAAAGCAACACATTTAAAATAGACAAACAGAAATATACATGGCATAAAAAAAAAGATCATCCAGTGGAACTTGATACTGTAGGGAAGTGTTTCTCAACCGGGAGAGAGATAAAAGACAATCAGGGAGATGGCGAAGCACTGAAAGTGTTATTACAGTCTAAAGCAAATCTCATTCCCCCACTAACCTCCCCTTCAAGGGCAAATATTCTCTGTCAGCCTCTCAACACACACACAAATCAATTACACAGACTTAACACTTATCACGGATACATTTTTTACTCTTATTTTTATTGTCAATATAAAGGGATTTCAAATAAGGAGTTGCCAGCCTGCATAGGTTTGGTTGTTTCGTTGCTTTTTCCCCACCAGACAAATAGCTCAAGTTTCTTTTTTTAAATATTAGGTGCCAATCTCAAAGATTTGTAGCTATAGTAAAATTTCATCTATTGAGTCTCATTCTTCAGGGCATGAGCTGGGAGTCAAGAAGGAAAGTCTTTCCCACAAGCCCAGAGGATAATTTGGCACATGACCATTCCCTGGGACATTAACCATAAGATGCCATGGGCATTGGGGAAACCAGACTTAGGCCTGGTCAACACATAGGTTGTTGTACCAGTATAACTGTTGGTTAGGAGTGTGGTTTTTAACAGAAAGTTATATCGGGACAATCCCCAGAGTGGATGCAGTTACACTGTTTTAAAGGTGCCTTATGCTAGTATAGCTTATTTCCCTTCCCATAAGCTATAATGGTGTAACTGTGCCCACACTACAGTGGTTGTACATGTTTACCATACTAGGACAGTTAAAGTGGTAACAACTTTTTGTGCAGACAAGTCCTTAGACGGGACTATTGGTCTGGCCAAATTCCCAACACACCCGTTGATTATCATACAGGCAAGTTTGCTTCTGTCCCGCACAAATCTCAGCCCTGAAAATATTTCTGGGCTTCTTAGTCACCCTGCAAAATCCATGAAAATCACAAGGGTTGGGGAAAAGAAGGGAGAAGCGAACAGTTCTGGTGAGCCAACAAAAACAGCAAGTGATTGGATTCTGCAGGGACTGACACCTTGTCTACGCTAGAAAGGGTTTGCTGGCTAACCTTCCTACTGGAGACATAACTTATACTGGCAAAAAAGATCATTTGCTGGTATAGCTTATACTAGTTTCCTGAATGAAACAAGCTGTACAGGTCTGTCTCATCTTACGCTGGGGTTACGTTCCGCGCGTAAAGCGAAAACCGCATATAGTCAAAATTACATTGAGTGTAATGGCGGGCAGAATCGCCTGCACTACAGAAACAGTATTTAAATTGTTATTTTTCTCTTTTTTTGTTTGTTTTTTTCTTGTTTTTGCCGACTGCGTAAAGCTGAAATCGCACATGTTAAATGCACCTAAGATGCGACAGACCTGTACTGACAAAGGGAACATCTATGCAGCTTGCAACAGGGAGCTTTCCAGCCCCGATCAACAGACTCAAGCATGAGGAGTTCACGCCGGCACCCTGAAAATAGCTGTGTTGACAGACTTTGAAGTTCAGGCTGGAGCATGGGCTCTGAAGCCCACCCTCACCCCTAGGCTTCAGAGCCTGAGATGCAAGTACAAAGCATGGTCTACACAGCTTTTTCAGAGTCCTAGCACCACCCCCACACACAACTTCAAGTCTGTTGATCCAGGCTGGGAGGCTCGCTGCTGCAGGCTGCATCGACATACCCAAAAGGACTTTTTTGCCACTGTAACTAAATCTACACAGAGTCTTTTGCTGGCATAGTTAGGTGGGTTCAAGGTGCGATTCCCCCCCACACACACACACTCCTGAGACAGGTATGCCAGCAACACCTTTAACTGCAGACCAGGCCTAACGCTACTGGCACATTTGCTGCAACAGGTGACTGTTTTGACACTGATGTCACAATGGAATTTCATAGGCCCTGGCAACTGAATTCAGGTACCATTCCCGGGATGATCCCACAAAGCCAGTAACTCTGGGCACGGATTCCCCCCGGGGTCACCTCAATCCCTTCCCTCTGGCACAGGGGCAACCCACAACTCACCGGCAACCCTTGGCTTGTTAGACCCCAGACTTCCCCCACATATTTTGCCGGGCTGATACCGCACCTGAAAACCCGCTCCTTGGCTTGGCTCTGGGCACTGAACTGTACCCAGAAATCCATGGTGCTGGTGCCCCTCCTCCAGGCACAGCCGGGCCCAAGGTCTTCGTGCCTTCCTAGGTGAGCTGATTACAGAGTCCTCCCCCTCCTCCCCTGGGTCTTCCGGTGCAGCTCCGCGGGGGGGCTCTGCCTTGGGCCTCCCGGTGCAGCTCCGCCGGGAGGCCCAAGGCACAGCCCCCCCGCGGCGCTGCACCGGACGACCCAGGGGAGGAGGGGGCGGACCCTGTAATCAGCTCACCTAGGAAGGCACGAAGACCTTGGGCCCGGCTGTGCCGGGAGGAGGGGCACCAGCACCATGGATTTCTGGGTACAGTTCACTGCCCAGAGCCAAGCCAAGGAGCGGGTTTTCAGGTGCGGTATCAGCCCGGCAAAATATGTGGGGGAAGTCTGGGGTCTAGCAAGCCAAGGGTTGCCGGTGAGTTGTGGGTTGCCCCTGTGCCAGAGGGAAGGGATTGAGGTGACCCCGGGGGGAATCCGTGCCCAGAGTTACTGGCTTTGTGGGATCATCCCGGGAATGGTACCTGAATTCAGTTTCGTATAACTTCGTATAATGTATGCTATACGAAGTTATTACGGCACAGAAATGGGTGAGTATCATTTTCTGTGCTTTTACCCATGAGGAAACTGAGAAACAGGGCAGCTCATCCTCTCCCCCCCCCCCCGGCGCAGCCCCCCCCGGAAGGCCCGGGCAGCGCCCCCCGCCGCCCGCGCCCCCCCGGGGAGCCCCCCCAGGCGGGCCCGGGCACCGGGGCCCCGGCCGGGGGGGGGGTTGTGCCTGGGCCCCCCGGGTGGGGCGCGGCCGGGGGGGGGGTTGTGCCTGGGCCCCCCGGGTGGGGCGCGGCCGGGGGGGGGGGGGGGTCTGGGGGGGGGTTCCCCGGGGGGCCCAAGGGAGAGCCCCCCCCCGGCGCGGCGCCACGGGGGGCCCGAGGCGGGGCCCCCCCCCCCGGGGCCTCCGGGGGCAGCGCCGCCGGGGGGGCCCAAGGCCCGGCCCCCCCCCGGTTTTGAATCATTTACTAGAAGGCCGGGGGGAGTGGGGTTCTAGGGGGGGCTTCCCCGGGGGGCCCCAGGGAAACCCCCCCCCCCAGCCCCACCGGCGCCCCACCCCGGCGCGCGGGCGCCGCCCGGGCCCGCCGGGGCGGGGGGGGGGCAGGGGGGGGCCCCCCCCCCCCGCCAGCGTCCCCAGGCCGGCCCCAAGAAAGCCCCCCCCCCCCGGCGGCGCTGCCCCCGGAGGCCCCAGGCAGGGCCCCTCCCCCCCCCGGGTTTGAATTTTTTGACCAGAGGCCGGGGGGGGGGGCCCGCCCCCCGGGGGCGCGGGGCGGGGCCGGAGGCGGGGGCCGGGGCCCCCCCCCCCTCCCGCAGCTCCCCCCCCCCCCCCCCGTTTTAAAAAAGTTGAAAGAAGGGGGGGGGGGGGCGGCGCCTGGGGCTGCCGGGGGGGCCCCGGGGGGGGGGCTCGGCCTGGGGCGCCCCGGTGCGGCTCCGCCGGGGGGGGGCGGGGTCGGGGCCGGGGGGGGGGAGGGGGGCGCCGGGCGCGCCCCCGGGGTGGGACCCTGTACGAGGAGGCCGGGGGGGGTGGGGTTTTAGGGGGGGGTTCCCCGGGAGGCCCCAGGGAGGGGCCCCCCGCCCCCCGCCGGGGCGCCCCGGGGCCCCCGGGGGCGCCCCGGGGCCCCCGGGGGCGCCCCGGGGCCCCCGGGGGCGCCCCCGCGGGGGGGGGCTCGCCCTGGGGCCCCCCGGTGGGGCGCCGCGGGGGGGGGGCGCGGCCTTGGGCCCGCGGGCGCCGCCCCGCCGGGGGGGGGCCCGCGGGGGGGGGCCCCTGCCTGCGGCGGTCCGTGGCGGCCCGGCGGGGGGGGCGGCCCGTGTTGCGTGCCTGGCGAGGACGGGGGGGGGGGCGCTTCCTTTGGCCCCCCGGTGCCGCGTCGGCGGGGGGCGGGTTGAGCCTTGGGCCCCCCCGTGCCGCGCCGCCGGGGGGGCCCAAGGCTCAACCCGCCCCCCGCCGACGCGGCACCGGGGGGCCAAAGGAAGCGCCCCCCCCCCCGGGACCCCCCCCGGGGGGCCCCGGGGGGCCCGAGGGGGCCCCCCCCCCGGTCAGGCCATACCGGACGGCCGCCGGGGGGGGCCCTCTCCCCCGGGCGTCCTGGTGGAGCTGCGCGGGGGGGGGGCCCCGGCGGGGGGGGGGGGGGGGGGGGGAAGGGCTCTGCCTTGGGCCTCCCGGTGAAGCTCCGCCTAGAACCCCACTACCCTCGGCCTTCTAGTACATGATTCTAAACCGGGGGAGGGACGGGTCGCTCAGTTCCTGAGGGGAGGGGGTGTTGAAGTCCCCTCCGGTCACAGGCGAGACGGTTGCAACCACTTCCGGGAATGAAACGGTGGCGCCCAGGGGTCAAACTTGGAGAAACCACCCAACGCGATATGGCTGCGCCCCCTAGAGCCCAGCAGAGGAAGGGCAGCAGCTGTTCTTCCTATAGCCCCTGGCCCGCACCCCTTCTCTGCCTGCTCCCTGCCTGTTACAGAGAGGATTCTCCAGCAGGCCCACACCTGAGCTCGGACCAGAGCCCCCCTTCCCCTAGCTCGTATCTCCCAGTCCCCCAAATCAGCGCCCCCTCCTCCAGTCCACCCAATCCAGCACCTCTTCTTCCCCCAATGACCTCCCAGCACCCCCAATCCCCTCATAACTCAGCACCTCATAACTCCCCTTGCACCCCTCAATGGCCAGGGACTCATCTGTGTAACTCCCGCAAGACAATAGACCTGCGTCCCCTTTACTTCTCCCCCAGAGGAAATGATAACACCCTTACAGTTAAATGTAAATAATGTACTCCCTAAACTGGGAGGAGTGGTAGATACGCTGGAGGGTAGGGATAGGATACAGAGGGACCTAAACAAATTAGAGGATTGGGCCAAAAGAAATCTGATGAGGTTCAACAAGGACAAGTGCAGAGTCCGGCATTTAGGACGGAAGAATCCCATGCACTGCTACAGATTAGGGACCGAATGGCTAGGCAGCAGTTCTGCAGAAAAGGACCTAGGGGTTACAGTGGACGAGAAGCTGGATATGAGTTGACAGTGTGCCCTTGTTGCCAAGAAGGCTAACAGCATTTTGGGCTGTATAAGTAGGGGCATTGCCAGCAGATCGAGGCACGTGATCATTCCCCTCTATTTGACATTGGTGAGGCCTCATCTGGAGTAGTGTGTCCAGTTTTGGGCCCCACACTACAAGAAGGATGTGGAAAAATTGGAAAGAGTCCAGAGGAGGGCAACAAAAATGATTAGGGGGCTGGAGCACATGAGTTATGAGGAAAGGCTGAGAGAACTGGGATTGTTTAGCAGAAGAGAAGAATGAGAGGTGATTTGATAGCTGCTTTCAACTACCTGAAAGGGGGTTCCAAAGAGGATGGATCTAGACTGTTCTCAGTGGTAGCAGATGACAGAACAAGGAGTAATGGTCTCAAGTTGCAGTGGGGGAGGTTTAGGTTGGATATTAGGAAAAACTTTTTCACTACGAGGGTGGTGAAGCACTGGGATGGGTTACTTAGGGAGGTGGTGGAATCTCCTTCCTTAGAGGTTTTTAAGGTCAGACTTGCTGGGATGATTTAGTTGGGGATTGATCCTGCTTTGAGCAGGGGGTTGGACTAGATGACTTCCTGAGGTCCCTTCCAACCCTGATATTCTATGATTCTATCTCCTGTCGGAGGGTCTCGCAGCTCTATTAACATTAATGAATTAATATGCTCACAGCCTCCCTGGAAAGGGGGTCAGTATCACTGTCCCTATTTCACAGAGGAGAAAAGTGAGGCTCTGGAAGAGGGGAAGTGACTTGGGTTAGGGTTACACAGCAAGCCAATGGCAGAGCTGGAAATAGAACCCAGGAGTTCTGAGTCCCAGTGCCCTTCTCTCACAACTAGACAGACTGCCCCCTCAAACTGGGAATAGGAACCCCGATTCACAGACCCTTTGCTTTAACGACTACACAATGTTCCCTCCCTAAAGGAGTATGTTTTCAGGACTGTCTGTCCAGTTGCTCAGTAGTCATGTAAAGCCAACCATAATAAAATCTGCGTGCCACTCTACTGATCATCTTCCGCCCTTTCACACAAAGTCACTTTCATGCTGCTGCTGAGGGGCTCTGATTTAAAAATGTGCTGAGTAACCATTCATGGTGGTGAGAAGGAGAGCCAGTGGGTGCCCTCGCTTGCTTCAGCTGTCAACTCCTGCCAAACAAACGGGATATCCAGAGCATAGTGCAGAGGGACAACAATTCTTAATTCTTTCTGCTCACTCCACTGCACTATATCTAATTACAAGCCCTGAATAAAGGCTATTTGTTCCAGATCCTCTCTCTCTGCGACTCCATGGGCCCCTTATAATACACTTCAATAAAAGACCATTTTATTTTCTACAGTGTCTTTCATATAAATGGTATCCCAGCACGCTTCACAGAGTTAAATAAATAACAGCAGAAAGATGTGAGAAAAGAGACATTTTCGGCTGAGATCAGAAAGCAAAATCGATGAAGCAGAAAGATACGGGTGGGGCTGTTCCAGACTGCGGGAACTGTAAAGGAGGCTCTTGCCCAGCATTAGAGAGGACAGAAATGGACACAGGTACTCAGATACTCAGGCGATAGGCATGGTGTAAAGATCTAGATATATAAATTTTAGATAGAAGATTAAATACAATTTAGATTTGATTTGATTCTTAGATTCCTGTAAATTGTTCAGATACTTGATAGAACAAACACAAATGCAAACCCTATTCTAGGCATATGCTTAACGTATCATCGCAACTTCTGTCACATACCTGAGGTCTCTATCTTTTCCCACACGTTGACGACACTTCTGTTAGCTTGTCCTGTGCATGACGTATTTTGAATGGCATTAACAGAAAAAAAAAAAAAAAAAAAAAGAGACTGAGGAGGGGAACAGGGCCCTCCTGCTGATTCAGCATAATCCAAGTTCATCTGTAATAATAATAAGAACGAGGAGTAGTTGTGACACCGTAGAGACTAACAAATTTATTTGGGCATAAGCTTTTGCGGGCTAAAACCCACTTCATCGGATGCATGCAGTGGAAAATACAGTAGGAAGATATATATACACAAAGAACATGAAAAAATGAGTGTTGCCATAACAACTATAACGAGACTAATCAATTAAGGTGGGCTATTATCAGGAGAAAAAAACTTTTGTAGTGATAATTAAGATGGCACAAGTACACCTCGTTCTTTTTGCTGATACAGACTAACACGGCTACCACTCTGTAATAATAATGATATTAATAACATCTAGTGATGCTGCTTTCCCACTCAGCCCTGCCTTTAGGGGACCCATGGCTCATGAGGGTGTAGGAGGGTTTGAATGCTTGTGAATGAGAAAGGAGTTATTTGCTGGGGACTGATCGTGGGGAGGGTGGGTCTAAATTAACGGGGGCAAATGAAATGGCAGATAGTGAGGGAGGTTGAGTGGGAAGAAGGGAAGATCCAATGAATGCTCCCTGCCATGATGTGGCGGGGACCAGCCTAATCATCCCCCCTCCACAAACAAAGACTGGAATAGAACCCAGGAGTCCTGGCTGCTTGAACCCTTTGCCCTGTGCCACACTTTCCCAGAATCCGTAGCCACACTACCAAAATTCTTAGCACTTGGCCAAACTCCCAGAATTCCTTGCACTTAGCCACACTCCTAGGATCCATTGCGCTAGAACTTGACTGTCCTTCTCTAGCAGGAGCTAGGCGAGTTCTGATTGGCTAAATCCCATAGTCCCCGCCCCCTGACAACACAACCTGGGCTGTGATTGGAATATTATCATGTTTCTCGTCTTTTTTCCAGTGAGGCGTAATTTAATTGGCTATATTTTTCATTCCCCGCCCACTTTCATCCAGCTAGGCCGCTGGTTGGGCAACTAGAGAAGTCCCCGCCCCCCACTTTATAATCTGCCTTTTGATTCGTTCGCTCTTCAGTCATCGTTAGCGATCAGGGCTGTGATTGGGTATATCTCCTTCCAACCCCGCCCTTTCTTGGGAATACTCTCTTTTGATTCGGCCACCCTCTCTCCTTCTTCATCTCTGGGCAGACGAGCTCTGATTGGACGGCTCACTTTCAGCCCCCGCCCACTCCTTTGGGAATCAGCTCTGTGATTGGGCAATTTCCTCTAATCTTCCGCCTCTTCCCCGGGGCTCTACACTGCGATTGGCTTCTCCATCTTGCAGGGTCCGCCCACCCACCCCTAGCCCGCCTGGTGAGTGGCAGCCCCGGGGCCGCGCAGCCCCCTCCTCGGCTCAGTCGGGGCAGGGTACGGAGGCCGACAGGCGGCGACGATGATGATGGAGTCGGTGCGCGCCCAGCGGCTGCAGCCCGGGGTGGGGACGCTGCGCTCCCTGCGCCCCGGGGTGACCGGGGCCCCCGCGGTGGCAGCCTCGGCCCCTCCGCCCCCCGCTCCTCCTCCGCTGCCGGCGGCGCCCCCGGGGCTGGTGCTGCCGCCGCCTCCTCCGGGGCTGCCGGGCCCGGGGGCCTCGCCGGGCGGAGCGGGGCCCCCGGCCGTGCTGCGCGAGGCGGTGGAGGCGGTGGTGCGCAGCTTCGCCAAGCACACGCAGGGCTACGGCCGAGGTGAGTGAGGGGAACCGGGGGGACCCCCCCCAACCCGGGCGGGCACGTAGCGCTACAGCCGGGCTGCGTGAGGGGGGCTGGGACTCCCCCGGCGATGGAGACCCTGCCTCAGGGCTGTGGCTGAGCCGGGGTCTCTGCTGCGGTGAGTGGGACTCCCCCGCTGAGCTCTCCCCCAACCCTGGGGGGCTAAACCCCTTGTACCCAGCACTAGGGCCCGGCTGGGTGAGGGGGGGGACCGTCCCCCTGCCCCAAGGACTGGGATCCCTAATAGCTCTCCCCCCCCCACACACACACACTGGGGATCCCCAAGTCCATCACATGGATCAGGGAAGTAGATGGAGCCGGGATCCCCTGCCCCACACTGCAGGGCCACCTTGTCCCTGGGGACTGGGTCCCCCACAAGCAGTGTGACTGTTGAAGTGAGAGGGGGGAGCTGGGACACCCCTCTCCCCCTCCCCCCCCACTCTGCCGTCCCTTCAGAGCGGGGACTCCCTGTACTTGGGGATATAATAAAGGTGAGGAAAGAGACCTGCTACTCCATCCTGACGTCTAACTGGGGGCTCCTGGGGCTGCGGATCCCCTTTACACTCAGGGATGTATGTATGTGGCAGAGGTGAACTAGGGGATTGGAAGTGACCAGAAGACATTGCTAATGTGTTTGCTCTTCTCTTATAATGTCTCTTTAAAAAAACCCACAAAAAATACCTTTCTCTCCTTACAAGTAGCCCCTAAGATCAGGGTAATGGACAGCTCTTGGCAAACAGCTGATCATTCTGTTTCACCTCCTGCAGTTGATAGTACTTTGCATCATGTCAGTTGCACTCTTTCCCCCTGCTTGGTCCTTTGCTTTCACTTGGGGTTTGCCTGGGTGCCCAACCTGAGACGTGCTGAGCCAGCTGCTGTCTGAAAATCAAGTCCCTTTAATGTGTCTCCGGTTGGTCAATTGAAATCACTAGTCTTTGAAAACGTAGGCCTGGAAAAAATAGGTAAATGTCAACATAAGATTGGCAGGAATGTTGGAGGTGGGGAGGGGGAAGTTAGATGTAGGATCTGGAACAATTCTTTACTATGTTTGAAGATGGGTAGGTTTCAAATTCATGGTGCTTCTGTAACTTGCTGCATAAACGCCAGTTACTAATCTCCCTATCAGCGGAGTATGGTTTTGTTTGACAGCTGTGTGTGTGTTAATGGTTGGGTCCTGAGCATGTGTATGAGACCTTTACTCTCTGGTTAGTGCCTGACAAAAGGCTCTTTCACACCCACAAGGCAGCTATGAAGGGTGTTTTGCTGGGCATACCGATGGTTTCCTTTTTCCCCACCCCCACGCTTGCATTCTGAGTGACTGTATTTTCCATGAGATCCCTCTCCCTGCTCAGCTTACCTGCAGCTACAGGTGATTCTTTTCACCACAACAGTGAGTGGAACAAGTGACTAGCTCCTCAGACTGTATGTCTGCACTAAAGTGGGCTGCTGTGGAAGTGTTAACTACACCACACCCCATCCCATTGCCTCAGATGCTCCCAATTCGTATGAGAGCACTCCAGGGAAGCCTCAAATCTGAGTCTCCTGCACATCCCACCTGGTCCTCTTAAGAAATGTGGAAGCAGTAAAGATGATTAAACCTCAGATTTTACTGGCACAGAGGTGGAAAGTATCCTTCTCCCCACCCATCTGGAGATGCTCTGCAACTGTTTTGAGTTCCCGAGTTCCGGTTATGGCGGCAGGTCCAGTAGATGCAGTTGTACACATCCTAACTGATAAATGCTTGGCAGACGTTATGTGAGTTGAATGCAATGGAACTGCTGCTCTTCTGGCTCAGAAGCATTTCAGCACCATGTGGAATCACTTACTCTTCCTTATTTAATATGCGAGTCAGATGTGCTATCATATACACAATACAGGGACCAGGGTCTACGCTCCAAGGCAATAAACAATTGATATGACTGATGGCCAAAGCACTCTATATATGTGTGACTGGGCTACATCTCTTCATGTCCTGGCTTTAAGTAACAAAGCTAAGTGGGAACTGCTGCTTTTCTACTGGTTAAGTTTTGAAAAGGGAGAAAAGCTTTCGCTCCATGTAGTACTCTGTAGATTCAGTGCTTTTCTCTGGATGGGGGGCATGTGTGCTTGGCATTTCCCATGCCCCCATGGGTGATGGTCATAAATGCTGAAAACGGATTTGGATTGGACCTCTTGCTGCCAGTGTCAATGTTAGAGCTTGTTGACCCAGTGTCTGCTGTTCTCAAATACACCTCTACCCCGATATAACGTGACCCATTATAACGCGGTAAAGCAGTGCTCCGGGGGGGCGGGGCTGCGCACTCCGATGGATCAAAGCAAGTTCAATATAACGCGGTAAGATTTTTTGGCTCCCGAGGACAGCGTTATATCGAGGTAGAGGTGTATGTTAAAATTCCTTTGGCTAAATACTGGTGTCTTGTATGCAAGATGGAAGTTGACACATCATCTGTCTTGCAGCCTCTCTGTTCTGTCAAATCCTTTCTCAAATCGCAACAATCTTCGTCCTTTCATTTCAAGACTCTTGTATCTTCTCAAACCCCAAGTGCTCTGCTTTGCTTCACATTCTCATTTATACAGTAAACTGTTCTGGGTGTGGGAACATGTCCAAAGGTTGTAAAGAGCCATGTATATGCTCTATCACTACTACTGCAATAGGATCTTTGGGAACTTTAAATATTAAAATAAACCTGGCAACCTCCTGGTGACATCCCTGGTTAGAGATCGGGAAACTGAGGCATAGATTGAAAACACCCCTCCAGGGTCCTACAGCAAGTCAGCAACAAATATAACTGAGTTGTCCTAATGTGGTCCCTTGCTCTAATCACGACACATCATTTCCGCACTAAATTAATGTACCATTTGATTCAGTTAGCCCTCTCTCCCAGTCAAGCAGTGTCTCAAATGACTACTTTTTCTATAGTATTCTGGCTGCCACTAGGAGTCTTCAAAAAGCTGATCTTAATGACACTTTTCCGGGTCGAACCTAGTCATCAGATGTGAGCAGGGCTGGGCCTGCTCATAACAGTTTTAATATTTTAATGGAAATCTGGACAACTCAATATCTTCAGTTGTTTCTCAAAGGGTCTAATAGGCAGCAGGTTTAAAACAAATAAAAGGAAGTTCTTCTTCACGCAGCGCACAGTCAACTTGTGGCACTCCTTACCTGAGGAGGTTCTGAAGGCTAGGACTATAACAATGTTTAAAAGGGGACTGGATAAATTCATGGTGGCTAAGTCCATAAATGGCTATTAGCCAGGATGGGCAAGAATGGTGTCCCTAGCCTCTGTTCGTCAGAGGATGGAGATGGATGGCAGGAAAGAGATCACTTGATCATTGCCTGTTAGTTTCACTCCCTCTGGGGCACCTGGCATTGGCCACTGTCGGTAGACAGATACTGGGCTAGATGGACCTTTGGTCTGACCCGGTACGGCCTTTCTTATGTTCTTATGTTTATGTTCTTAAAGGGTCACAGCCAAAATATGCATCCAACTTCTGGCATGCAACACAGATGTTATTTTACATCCTCTTTGGATCAGAACCTCCAGTCCTCTTCCCTTGTGGCTTTTGATTTTTCCCGTCTCCCCACTCCTTCTCCTGTTAATTCACATGGCAGCAGCAGAACTCTGAATAGGGTGACCACACAGCAAATGTGAAAAATCGGGGGGGGGGGGGGGGGGGGGGGGGTAATAGGAGCCTATATAAGAAAAAGACCCAAAAATCAGGACTGTCCCTATAAAATCAGGACATCCGGTCACCCTAACTTTGAACAATATGAATCCACCCATTTCAAGCACGGCCTCTTTGGGAGGATGGGGGTGAATCGGTGATGCGTTTTGAGAACTCTAGTCAGGCAAAGAGCTGAAGATTGCTACCCAGAAACAAATACAAGATGGAAGTTGTCTTCCCCCCAGAATCCATATGCCGCTGTGAACAAATGCTCTTTGCCGTCCAACTGGCTGAAAGATCACGCCACTGGCTAAGCACTTATTACCTGATAAATATGCATGGTGGCATGGCCTTTATAGCGCTGTTCAGCTGTAACTATGCTGAAAGGGAAAAGACAGATAGGATTATTCTCTATGCATATTCAAGAAATACCATAAGCTCTGATACTATTTTTTTTTTTAAGTCTTTTTTTTCCATTCACAGCAACCAGGCTTGCTGAGTTTCTCTTGCAGTTTTTTTCTTTAAAGTATCTTTGCAGAGTTCCAGTTACTTGTTTAACTCGCTCCTCTTTTTTTAAATTGCCCCCATTCTCTGTTGGGCTGGAAGCACTGATTTCAGTCCTTGAGAGAGAGAGAACCTCTTGGATACTCCTCAGCTGCCAGACCTAACGCTCCAGTTGCTAACAAAGCACCCTGCAAAACAAATAAGCAGTGTGCAACATAGAAAGGAGCTTGTCTCACTGAAAACTCAAGTCTCATGCACTGGCTAAACAGTGTCTCCTTGTTACCTCCACTTAGGCGCTCAGCATCCAGTTTCTTGTCTTAACTAAATTAACAAACTTTTTGTTGTTTTGAATGTTCATAATAACAAGGAGGGTGATTTCAGCCTTTTCATGCTGCTTGATGTAGCTTAATTTCAGTTTTTCATTTGCGAAGTTGCTGGTATTCGGTCATAGCCGCAAAGATTCAGTTGCCCTGTGCCAAACGGGGTGTCAGACTGTTTGTTGAATAAGGCATTGTCTCTGGCTCCCCGTGGGGGATTATAGGCATGATTTATCTTGTCGATAGAAAGGGAATCTGCTTGCCCACATTGAATTCCATGCTCAGGCTGGTGTGCTGTAGCGCTGGCCAGGAACCACATAGATTGTGTACGTTTCCCTGTGCATCTCGGGTTTAAAACTGCTCCCATGTTGTGTGTTTAAGGAAAAATCCATACCCCAAACTTGAAAGTGATCCAAGCCAAGTGCTCGTTATTAACTAACTTCCTGAAACACTGCATCTGAGGCAGGCGGGCAAAATGTTTTAGTAAGAAACTTCGGGTAACTATCCTGTTGGTTCCATTCTACAGGAAGCTAATGAAACCAATAACTTTAGAGGCAATAAGATAAAGCTTGTTCTCTTATCCTGAAACTGCATGGCTGAAAACCTAGTGTTACTCACAGTACAGTGTGTGGGCTAATAAATTGTTTAGCTGGATAGCTTGAAGTACCTAATGTGGTACTCTGTGTGTCACCAAACTGATTTTCCCTCTTTTCACATTCCCAGGGGGGGATTTCTGTAAGCAGGGGAGTCCTCTTGCTTGTTCTGTCTTTCTGTAAAATAAACTGGAATAACTCTCTAGCAGGATTCCGCATGGAAGGGCCTAACTCTTCTTTCCAGTAGCATTCTTTTGTTCACAAAATGTTACTCTAATTCATTTTGTACATTGCTTCATTTCAAAGTGATAACTGAGGTTGGAAAAGGCCCAGAGAAGGGTAACGAAGATGGATTAGGAGAGGATTTTCCTAGAACTAGATATCGCAAAAACCTAGAATTATTTAGTGTAGAAAGTAGCTTAGAGAGAATTTTCAGACTCAGGATTTTGATGGAAGCTGTGGGATCCCTCCAGTGGCAGGAGGAATTGTTCTAATGTTAAGGGCAGATACATTTAGAACAAATAAAAGGAAATGCTTCTTCCCTCACAGCACGTGAAATAGCTGCAGGGAATCCTGGATAATGTGGATGACTAATGTTTGTAATTCCTGCACTTATGCAAAGATAAGAGTAATTGAATCTCATGCTCCTGGCCACAAGCTTATCACCACCGAGGTTCGGAAGCAATCTTTCCGCCATATGCAGCCCTGCACAGTTAGTTGGGTACATAGTGGGATTTTTGCCTTCTCTGAAGCATTGGGGTATTGTCCTTAGGCAGAGGCAGGATATCTGCTTGAATCTAGTATGGCAAACGTTCTACTTGTTTAAGGAACAGACTGTTAAAGACTGGCTCTTATCCTGAAAGGACCATAATTGCCAAAGTAAGCCAGGGTTAAAGCTTTGGACTCGGGTTTCCTGACATGAATGGGGAAAAAAACACACCACTTCTACTAAAAATGATATTCCTGATTTTAGTATGTGATTCACCATTCAATTATACCTCCTCCCATTCAGAAAGACAGTCATGATTCTTAAATGAGGCCTCTCCATTCCCACCCAAATGTCAGTGGAATTAGGTAAGGATTGAATTGGGCAGCCCACGCCTTTTCTGAATGAGCCTTCTGTGCAGCTCCATAAAACAGGGACCTTCTCAAACTGGACATGAAATGTCTGACTTAAGGGCAGGTGATTTCTATTGGGCATCTTAGTGCCAGGGCAGGTCAGTCAGTTGGTTATTGGCTCTCATTAGCCCTGCCGCACAGTGCCACTTGAACACTGCAGAATCTTTTTGTGGTCTTAAATGTCTGAAGAATCGCATCCAGTCCGATTCCTGACACTGACAGCCCAGCTGATTGGCCCAAGCAAGGGGCGAACACATCATTACCAATATAGACTGCCGTTAGGAAAAAGACATTGCTGATTTCTTCCCTCATTAACTCGGAGCCCTTCTTTAAAATACTCTTCCAAGAGCCTTTCGGTATTCCCACCCCCCACCCCACCAGCTTTCTCTGAGAGGAAAATGTTACTACCTAAAGCCTTGCCTTTTAACTCTCACTGTATGTTTAGACTGTTGTGTCTCAAGATTAGAACCTGGGTCTAGAGGTGCTGAGCCCCTGCAATTCTGCTTGAAGTTGACCATTCTCAGAATTGGACTGTTAGCTCCATGGGGAGGGACCCTGCTGTCATATTGGTACAGCTCAATGTGTGTTAATGTGCAAGTGACTCTCCGTTTCTGTAGACCAGCAATCACAAGTGGGGAGCAGTAAAACCAGTTTCTCAGGCTCCGTTTCCTGTGCTCAATTTTGGGGGTATGAAAAGACCATTTCTCTCTCTGATATCCGTCCTTAACTTTTTCCCCCCCCTTACTTCTATATCTTCAGTGAACGTTGTGGAAGCTCTTCAGGAGTTCTGGCAGATGAAGCAGTCACGTGGTGCTGATCTGAAAAACGGAGCCCTGGTGGTGTATGAGATGGTCCCTTCCAACAGCCCCCCTTATGTCTGCTATGTCACCTTGCCTGGGGGGAGCTGCTTTGGCAGCTTCCAGGTAGGACCACGTGGCTACAGAGACTTGAGTGGCTCTAGCTACAGAGCTCACTCATTCTCTATAGAACTGACTGAGGGGAGTCTATCAATTCCCTCAAGTCCCCATTCTAATGGAGTCAAATTCCTCGCTGTGAGGGGTGGGTGCTGGAGATTTTCTGGGAGCCCCAAAACACAGATGGATCCGGACCCATAGTAGAGGGATAAATCCAACCCAACTTAGTTCTACATGGTAAGTGCAGTGGTTGTCTTTAGCTTGAGATTTGCTGTAGATGTGTTACCCCGGGATTACATACTCCCTACACTCACTGCAGGGAATTAATAGGGATTCTGCAAATAGTGAGGTTGCATACATGGCATCTAAGGCAATTGGGAAGTGTTGGCATAACTTGTATAGCAATATTTGCCTTTAAGTTAAGTGCCTTATTCTTCATAGGGTTAAGTAGCTGAGTACGGTTACAATGTGAATTCTAGAGACCATGAACTTCAGTAGAGTTTCAATCCCTAATCCAGCTCTGAATTCAACCCAGTGTCTCTTCCCAAGATGCTCAGAAAAGTTTGGCAGCCAAACTAATAAGGCTTGATCAATAGCCGCTGCCTTTCCTTTGTTGCAAAGGAAAAGGTCCAATCCAAATACTTAACCAGAAAGATTAAAGTCCAAAAATCACACAGGGTCCTGATTGCATTTCGGATTCCTTTACTGCAGTGGCTTAAGGCAGAGTTATGCTCTAGTCTTGGTTTGAAGAAGGCATCCAAAAGAAACAATTCCAGCAGCTGAGCTGCCTCCCCTTCCTGCAGAGCAGCCCTCGTGTTTAGAGAAGGATGGCTGTGTTTTGGTTTTAAGATAATTAATTTTGTTGGCAATCCAGTTGGTGGTATTTCCATGTCCACATAGTATGTGCTGACTTCAACTTCCAGTTTAATTTTTTGCATTCAGTATGGCTGGGCTTGCTGTGGTTTAAAACACACTCCTAATGACTTCAGGATGTCTGAGAAAATAGCTTTCCAGCACTCCACAACAACTGCCATTTAACAGCCATTTCGTATATGCGGGGAGAACTTTGGAGTGTGTCGGCCTTAACTGATCTCAGCCGTCTCTGCTTTTCTGTTCTGATGGCATGTACATCTGTCCCCAGTTCTGTCCGACCAAGGCTGAAGCCAGGAGGAGCGCTGCGAAGATTGCACTAATGAATTCTGTCTTTAACGAGCACCCCTCCCGGAGGATCACAGATGAGTTCATTGAGAAGAGTGTGTCGGAAGCCTTGGCATCTTTCAACGTAAGGGCTTTGAATGTCTTGACTGTTGCCGTTGATAGGGACAGACTGGTTGGAAAGTCTCATAAATCTATGGGAAGGGAAATTTCTTTTGCATCTGGAAACCCTTATGGCAGGTTTTCCAGTGATTCTTGGAATGATACAGAAATACTAAAAATAAAAATAAACTATTACTCTAATTCTTGTTTTCTCTCAAACTGTTCCCTTCCTGGATTCAAACTCCCTTCTCCGTCTATCCTTTCAGCCCTGCACTTGGAGTTAAATCTGCACCCAGTTAGATCAGCAGACTTACTTTGGACTGGTGTATCGGAGAGCACCATTTAGCCCTTAATGTTTTCAGCATGCCCACTGCTGAGGGCCTGTTAACTCCAAACTTACTCCACTTCCAGGAGAAGCACTTCACACCCTTTCCTACAATTCTGGCCAAGTTTCTTTTAAATATAAAAATGTCTCTCTTGTATAGAACTGTTTTTATGTGAGCTAAAATGAAAGACTGGCTTACTCAATGCCTGCCCATGTCTGGTACTACCAGTAACCCAAGAAAGGTTGGCTAGATAGTCTCTCTTATTTTTCTTCTGCAGAAGATAAAGGTGTATAATAACTTGCTGCAGTATAGTGGGTTCCATGTGGTATTACTTGGAATGCCTGCAGGATGGGATTGTCAAAGGATCCTAAGGGAATTAGGCACCAGCTCCATTGACTTTCAAGGGGATATGTGCTCTAAATCCCTTATAGCTTTTGAAAATCTTCCCCTAATTCATGGTAATAGGGCTTGATGACACAAAAGTGGAGCATGTGATTTAAAAACAGGAGCATTTTATTACATGGTGACTTCTCTGCCATAGATGTTATAATCAATGTAAGGTTGCCACCTATCTGGGATCCTGTGTACTTTTCTAGGGATAGCCTCTGAAAAACAAGACTAACTAGGCCAGAAAGCATCAAAAAAGTTTCTCTAAGTGCATCGGGGGGATATTGTTAGGACTTTACAAGGCACTGCCCCCTCCAAAATGTAACCGATAACTGTACCTTGCTGGTGCTCACCGGGCCTGGAGCAAGATCAACTCCTTTCCGTTACTGAGCCTGCAATGTTCAAGCCTGATGAACTCTTGGGGTGTGGAGCTTCTCTGATCAGCCTGTTATTGTGTGCAGCCTCGTTATTTAAGCCAGATGCATTACAAAGCTGTACCTGTTTAAATCCTTGGTGGTAGGCATGTTAAACTTCCTAATGCCAAAATCATACTTGGTCAGAATGAGTTTTGACTGTGCATTCAGACAGCACCTAATGGAACCCAAACTACTGTGTGAACCTTGAAATAATCTTACAATCCGAAACGTTACCGAAAGATAGCATCTGATCATAGAAATGTAGCGCTGGAAGGGACTTGGAAGTCAAATTCAGTCCCGTCTTGTGCCAAGAGCATGAAACAGTTTGCATTGAAATCAGGGTCAAAATGTGCATAGATCCTATGAGGGGGCTGGCTAATATGCTAGTCAACAAGTACAAGATACAACAAGCATGCAAAGTGTGACCTCTAAGACCTGTTACCTCATCAACTACTGAAGCTAGGAAAATACTGCTGTGTATCTCTTGGAAAGCTGGTATTGCCCGACTTCAGTGATGATCCTGGTGGTCCAGAAGACATTGAAGTGGTCACTGGTCCCTCACACTAGATAAACTTGGAGGCTTTTAAGAACTGGTTTGACAAACACCTATTAGGGATGGTCTAGGTCTACTTAATCCTGCCTCATCACAAGGGAATGGAGTAAATGGCCTCTTGAGGTCTCTTCCAGCCCTACATTATGATTCATGAAAATATAAGCCATCATAGTTCACACAGAAGTCTGTGGAAGTATGCATGAGGAAATCTGCCCAGTGCATCAGGTCACAGATATTACATTTTCTGGGTGTTCCGAGATTCCCTGCTCAAATCTCAGGTTTCATGTTGTCCACCTGAATCCAGTTAATTCCAAAGCACCTCTGAGCACTCCTCATCTAGATATGGCTGCTGTAAAGTATCATCATGTTTCTCCAAGATGGAGACAAGTCATTGGCTTTTGTCTTGCCCTGATTGCTTCTGTCCTGGGACGTCTCCTAGCAAGAGCACACTGTTTACTGGGAGTTGGAGGAATTCAAAATCTCTTCCATGTTTGTAGAATCTGTGAAACATTCAAGGTGGTTAAAGTTTGCCTCATCAGAGTACAAACAAAGTCAGTCTGTGGAGCCTGAAAATGTCTCTGACTAATAGCGGCAGAGCCATGTGGGGACACCGCTTAGCAGCGTGCCAGCTGTGTGGTTGCCTTTTTCTGTTTAGGGGTTGTAATTCTTTAATATTACTCCTTGTTGCAGGGTAATCGAGAAGAAGCCGATAACCCGAACACTGGAATTGGTGCTTTCCGTTTCATGCTGGAATCCAACAAGGGAAAATCAATGTTAGAGTTTCAGGTACTATCCATAACTTGATTCCCTGCTCCAGTCTTGATTAAAGTGTTGTTTTTTTAAATCTTCTAATCACATCATTCAGTGCTACAGAATGTACCAGGTCTGTGCATTCAGAAAGCACGTGCTGCTATGGCTTTTGTGTTGCTATACGCTTAGTGCTAGATAGGCGCTCCAGCCACAGAATCCAGACCAGGATTTTTCAAGCCTTCCAAAGTTCAACGATATCTGGATTATGCAGGGTTCTGTTTGGGGCTCCCCTTTGATTAAAACAGCTCTTGAGACGCTCACATAGACCAGTATTGTGGAAGGGGTTGTGTATGCTTCGTGTGCAATGCCTTCAGTATTGGAATATATTGGTAAGGCAAGAAGCAACATGGTCTAGTGCTTAGAGGACTAGGAGTTCTGGGTTCTATTTGTAGCTCTTCCACTGATTTGCTGAGACACCTTGGGCAAGTCATTTCACCTGTTGTCATTTCCCCCTCTCTGAAGATAAATGGGCTAGCTATTTCCATTTTAAAGCATCTGAAGGTTTTTGGATGAAAGGCACTATACTATGTAAGTGTATAGAATTCGGCATACTGAAGTCTTGAAATCATTGATATCATCTTAGTTGGTTACCTGGGGTACGTCTGCACTGGCAGATGTAATCTCCAGCTCAGGTAGATATGTGCGCACTAGCTTTGATCGAGTCAGCATGCTAAGAATAGCAGTGTAGCCAATACGTCTGTTAGGCTGTCTACACTACCCGCCGGATCGGCGGGTAGCGATCGAATTATCGGGGATCGATTTATCGCGTGTAGTGTAGACGCGATAAATCGATCCCCGATCGCTCTCCCGTCGGCTGCTGAGCTCCAGCAGTGCGAAAGGCGGAAGCAAAGTCGACGGGGGAGCCGCGGCCGTCGATCCAGCGCCGCGAGGACGCGAAGTACCGTAAGTAATTTTAATTCGATCTAAGTTACGTCGACTTCAGCTACGCTATTCTCGTAGCTGAAGTTGCGTATCTTAGATCGATCCCCCCCCCTAGTGTGGACCAGGCCTTAGTCTATAAGTTGCCACAGGACTCTTTTTACAGATCCAGACTACCCCTCTGATACAGTGTAGCCACAGTGGCACTGGTTGGTCAGGCTAGCCGCCCAAGTACGTACCTAGGGTCTCTGTCGGGACTGTAGCTTGTCCCACTGTCATGGCTACACTGCTATGTGCTAACTCAATCAGAGCTAGTATAATGTACATCGCTTGAACTGGGAATTACATCTCCAGCTCCAGTGTAGACATCCCCTCATCTCATAGTTACACCTTTAATCAGTGTAGACAATGCTTTGGGAGCCAAGGCTTTTCTGGGTTTTATTCCCTGCCATTGGGAGGGAGGCTTGTCCAATGGCTAGAGCAGTGCATCTGACTTGCTGCTACATCTTCCTGCGTGTTCCCTTCTCTGTTTGATGGGGCCATCTACCTCTCGGGTATTCTGAGGTTTAATTGTTTTTTCAAAAGCTTTGAGATCCTTGGAGGGAAAGGCCCTTTATGGAAGTACAGATATTACTGTCACTGGAAACTTGAAACAGGGACTTTACACACTCCCCACTAGTAGCTGATTTGTCCGGATTCAGGAATTTGATTCTCGGAAGGGGAGAAATAGACCCTACTTTCAGTTGCCAGATGCTCAAAGGAGCTTGGCAGCTTCACGCATGTAGGCAGGCGCCTTAAGCTCGTAACTTAGTTTTTTATTTGGAACTCTCTGCTGTAGGCAAACTTTCCTGACACTGACTTTTTGCCCTGCTGCTCTCCCTTGAATGGTAACATTCTGTAGGCGGAGGATAAAAGTGTTTATATTAATAGCCCTGTTTACACAAACTGACGCCACATCCTGTATATTCCTCTGGCTGCATTGTCTGTGGGAAGCCTGGCTTTCTGTGGGAGTTTATGGAATGGGGTTTGTGCGGCCATCAGAGAAACGTTTGCCCGGTTTCCATTACAACCCAGATCTGCACTATCACCGACTAGCGTCTGGTGCAATAGTTCTTGGGATGAAAATGGCATAGGGAAGCACCAACAGAGGATGTTAAGGCACAAGAGGTATCATAAAGATTCAGCAGTGTGAAGGATCTTTCCCATCCCATCATTGGTAGTGGTCTTCTGTCTAGCTATGCAAGGCATGGGCATTGCCCTTGGCTGATAGATCAGCCTATACAAAAACATGTGTCCTTTTAAATAGTTGTTCCATGAATGACCTTTTTCATCTCTCTGTACTGTAGGACTTTATCAGCATGGCCTCAACTTTAAGTAAGCCTGCTGTGATCACTAATTTATTTATATTGCAATAGTGCTGAAGGGCCCTGTCAGTCTAGAGTCCGCCGTGGTAGGCGCTGTACAAACCCATAACACGGTCCCTGCCCGGTGAAGCTTATCATCTAAGTAGCAGTAATGGCTTCTAGCCTGTTCCGCTCAAGGAGCTCAAAGCACTTCACAAACTTTTCCTGAAGCTTCAGCTCCCTGTGAGGTGGTTAACTTATGGGTGAGGGAAAAGATCTAGAAAGATGAAGCCACTTGCCCAGGATTGCAGATAAGAGAATAGAACCGGTCTGTAAATGCCACATGGTGACCTGGAAATATAACCCTGGAGTCCTGGCTCCCAGTCCTCTGCTCTAACCACTAAGCCCTCCCTGCTGCGGGCTTAGTAACTAGATGGGCAAAAATATAAGTGGAAGGAAGGACTAATTCACTCCTGTGTATCTTCCCCACCTTAGTCTGTCTTTTAATAATAGTCTGCATCTCTTACCAGCTGTAGCCCTAGCACTTCTTAGCCGCTGATCTCTAAGCACTTTACAGAGGAGGTCAGTATCATGATCCTTATTTTAGATGGGGAAACTGAGGCGCCAAGAGGTGAAGTGACTTGCTCAAGGTCACAGTAGGTCCCCTCAAAAAGAACAGGAGTACTTGTGGCACCTTAGAGACTAACAAATTTATTTGGGCATAAGCTTTCGTGGGCTACAGCCCACTTCATCGGATGCATAGACTGGAACACACAGAGAGAAGATATTTATACATACAGAGAACATGAAAAGTTGGGAGTAGCCATACCAACTGTAAGAGGCCAATCAATTGAGATGAGCTATCATCAGCAGGAGAAAAAAAACTTTTGAAGTGATAATCGAGATGACCCATAGGATAACTTAACATGGGGAAATAGATTCAATTAGTGTAATGACCCAGCCATTCCCAGTCTCTGTTTAAACCCAAGTTAATTGTATCTAATTTGCATATTAATTCAAGTTCACCAGTCTCTCTTTGGAGTCTGTTTTTGAAGTTTTTTTTGTTGCAAAATTGCCCAGTCCAGTGCCCTCCCCACTAGGGAACACTGCCTCCTGAGGGCTCTATGGTACAGAAAGCAGGCTTTCAGCTGTATGCTAGAGAAGCATTTTGCCTGTGTACATTGCTGTCCTTCCCTTGATTCGCCAGTTCCTTCTGTTGACACTCTTGCCCTTCAAAGCTGACTGCCATTTCCCCTCGCAGGAGCTGATGACCGTCTTCCAGCTGTTGCATTGGAATGGCAGCCTCAAAGCCATGCGAGAGAGGCAGTGCTCACGGCAGGTAAGGCTGGCCTGGGCACTGGCTGAGTGCTGCTTTGGCAGCACTCGCACCGCAGGTGCCTAAGGGATTCTTGGACCTTTTGCTTCGGTGCTCCTCCAGACCCGGCGTTCATTTCCCATCATGCCGTCGTGTGCAACTGAGCCAGATGCTACTAACTAATGCGCGCTGTTCTTCGTGACTCGCCATTCATAAGCTCCCGTCCTATTTCTTCCCACTAGGAGGTGCTGGCTCACTATTCGCACCGTGCTCTGGATGACGACATAAGGAACCAGATGGCCATGGACTGGGTGAACAGGGAGCAGAGCACCCCAGGAGCCCTTTCCAGAGAGCTGTCTTCGACGGAGAGGGAGCTGGATGAAGCCCGACTGGCTGGGAAAGAGCTGCGTTTCCACAAGGAGAAGAAAGACATCCTGATGCTGGCGGCTGGCCAGCTGGGGAGCATGCACTCCTCTAACTGCTAGACTCTGCACGCAAACTGTTCCGCTTCCCCATGCCTACTAACAATTCCACATTGAAGGGATCTGTACCGTATCACTTAGGGCATATAGCTGCCTCTTTCTCCAGAGTCATGGCCCATTTGCACATTTTTTTTAAGAAGATGTTTTTAAAAGTTTCTGTACAGATTTTTACACGTAGTACTAGCCTTTAGATTACTTTTCAGCTTGCTATCTGCTAAAGAAATTCCTTCTCTTTAAAAGTGCATTTAAAAAAAAAAAAGCAGCCTTTCAGTGTTAACACTACTCTAAAGATCTCCGTTCAACGCAGGTACTGTACAGATGACCGTATTCAATGGAAATGTAGCATTTCCCCAGGGAGATCTGGATTTGAAGAGATCCAGATGGCATGTTACGCAAAACTGCCTTTCCTTCTGCTTTTGCAGTCTGAGGGGTTTGGTCAAACCCCTCTTCTTTTTGAAAAGCACAGCACCTAGCAATATGTTCTGCTCCTTTGTACTAGAATTCATGCTCCAATGGAGAACACCTCAAAGCACATGCATGGAGTTTTGGATCTGGGATTTTGATTTGCTCCATTATAGAAATATGGGGTCAGTCTGCAAAATTGCCATCTGCATCTGAGATCAGATTTAAAACTCCACAAAGTGTTACGGGATGGGATGTTTGGATCTGTTTTTAGATTTGGTCTTTTCTCTCTTGTACAAAAAGAGTCAGCTGGTGACATATGTTCAAACTGCTTCCTTAATACAAAATTACAAGACTCTGGTGGTGTTTAAGAGATTGGCTTTGGTATTAAGGAATTGGGCTCAGCTTTTTAATTACGTCTGTACTAGAGAGAGCTCCCAGCCCTAAGAGCTCTGCAGTCCCCCTCTTGAATCCCCTTTGAACTTTTTGACCCTAGCCCTGCAGGAGTGGATGAGCTTGGAATGCCATTCCATGGGCTGACTAGTAGGTGGTGCTATGACGTGGACAGTACACTTTCCTAGAAGTCAAGCATCTTCATAAGTTACTTAGTCTCACCTCGCCTAGGCTGGGGACGCCAGAGTTCTGAGGCTTTCCTACCGCTGTCTGGTGTCATGCTATTGTCTCCATGCTAGCAACCTGGCTTTGGGTTGCTTTTGAACACAATGTCGGACTAAACCTTTTTCAGGAAGACCTAAAAAAAACACTTGCCAGATATTTCGAACTGGCTAACGGAAACATTGGGGGAACTGTTCCAGGTGTATCACCAAAGGCCCTGTGTTTACTACCTTGTTGACCAGAACTGTGTTAACCCCTTGAAGCAGAACCTGGATCCGGCTGGTTCCCAGCAGGGGAAGGTCAGATCTGGATCCAAACCCTATGGTTCAGCCTCAGCTACACTTGGTTTCTTTCAGCCAGCGTAGAGAGGTCTGAACCAAGTTATAAACAGAGCTGCACCTAGTCTATAGCACACTAACTTGTTTATAATCTGGGTCAGATCCGTCTTGAGGATGCGGTTTAGATTACCCATGCAAAATAGATAATGGCTGCAAAGGGCTGCATTTAATCTCCACTTTGGAACTTGCTCTGTTTGTTATAGTGTTGCTTGAACAAAAGATTCCTGAAATGTAAATCTATCTCTGCACTATTTTTTTAAACTGATAGAGCCCCGCACTTAGTATAAATACTAGCCCTGTAGTACAAGTAGCTTAAAAGCATCCTTTCAAATACCCAGATGTTTCTATCATTCAGATTTATAGCAGAAAGGGGAAAAATTGCTGGCTGCAGAATAGCAGCGCAAAAGGGAAACCCAATCAAGAGACAAAAACTGCATTCCCAACTCCTCTCTAGGGTCTGCTTATCCCCAGAATTGACACTGAGCTTTCCTAACAGGCTAGGCACTCGGTTGCGAACTGTTACCTAACTGCCCTAAGAGAGTTGAAAGAAATCTACGGGGGTTTATCCATTCTGTCCAAGTAGAAACCTTATGTTCAGAGATAGTTCGTGGATGTCTGTCATGGACAGAAAAACTGCAGCTTTGTGGAGATGGGGGCAGTTGCGAGCACTGTTTTAATCAGGCCATATTTACTGAAGATATAATCAAAGCACAACCATAGAACTGTTTGATTGTTGGCTTCTGCATAGTTGTTGAGGGGGAAGGAAGGGGTTAACAACACGTTGGGCACCCCTTCTTATTGGCCCTCAAATGATTCCAGTCTGCTAAATTCTCGTGTGCACATAGACGCCACTACAATGCAAGCAGGGATTAATTGCTCTGGTTACAAACTGAAAACATTTCACTGCTTGCACCAGGGAAAAATGGGAAGTCATTCCAGCCCAGACCATCCAAGTCCCTGGATTTCTGATCTTTGTGCATCTCTGTGACAAATCTAATGGGCATTAGGGAGCCCATATTTCATATTTTGCTGTGGGGCCTTAGCCCAAACTTGCACTTTGATCAAAGATCCAGATCTGTTTGGTTCTGCTGAGTTAAAACTGAATATTAATGCTCAAAAAGCACAATCGTAGCTTGTAATATTCCCAATAGGAAGTCATACTCTAGTGTTTCCAGTTTACGGCAATAACTGATCTCTCAGATCATAACTACCAAACCTTTTATCTAGTGACTTGTTGATTTTGTAAGCCTGCTGTGCAAGGCATTTATTTGAAAGGACGTGGGACTCTAATCTCGTATCCTGCTTTGTGGGGGCTTGCTAGTGTCTGATTAATTTTTTAAAGGAAAAGTTACAGTATTGGGCTCCCTCCATTAATAGCAAAGTCTGAATCTATTTTTGTGGTGACAAATGGCACAGGGATTGATGGAATAGGAAGCCATGGTACAGAAAGCATCTGTCAGCTATGCCCACACGGTAATGGGACCAGTTTTAAGCTTGCTCGTAGGTCAGTCATCCAAGGCCGTTATTTTAGACTCTTCCTTTACAAAGTAGGGGGAAAACTAATGTTTTGTAAAACAGCCACGTGGTACATTTTCTGTACTGTTTGATTTGCAACATGTAGTGTGCAATGCAATAGATTTGCTTGTAATTCAAATGAGATGTCAATCACGATCTCTTGGCTTTTCCTCAAATCAGCATTGAAGAGGTAGGAGGCCTCAGGCGGTGGGGAAGAAGGGGGTAACAGTTGAGCACTTTGTACAGTATTTCGTATTCTCAGTTCACTAGTGTAGTTCAGGTTAAATAGGTAGAGCACGTCTCCTAGACAATGCAGTCTAACAAAGCAAAGATTTGCTGGTGCACAAAATAATCTTCCTCATAACACTTTAAAGCCTAATCCAGAAGAGCTGATGGGATCTCTTGTGGGATCTTGAGTCAAAGGCTGTCTTTAAAAAAAAAAAAAAAAAGTATTCTACCACTTTGGGATCCTTGTGGATCTATTCTCACATTGGCTCTTGGTGTCTCACTAATTTGAGACTAGTCTCTGAGGTCCCACTCTGAGAGCAGGAGCCTGCCACGCTTTTTGTTATCTCCACAGAGATCACCTCTCAACCCCTCCTCCATCTTTCTAAAGAAGCCTCTTGCGGAGGATGTTTCAACTAGTAGCATGTGGATATTGAAGCAATGTTATCACAAGAGGGAGCTCAAGAAGCAACTGCATTATTCTTAGGCCTTCTAGTGTTGTATTCCAGTCCTAACAAGCCTATGTCTGATGGTTTTTATATGTATATATATTTTTATATGCAGCCTTTTTACCTGATAGTATTAATGTTTAATGCATTTATAAACTTGATTTGTAAATGGTATTTTTAGTTCTTGGGTTTTGTTTTTTGGGGGCGTTTTTTTCAGGTTGGTTTCTTGGTTTCTGGACCGTTACTAAGACACGTTTAACATTTCCTTTCTCTAGAAACAGCACGGAGTCTTAACTTTCTGCTAACATTTCCACTTGTGTGTAGCGTTAAAATAAATCACGTGACGCTGATTTGTCTAAGGATCTAATCCTGCAGATGCTTAAGGCCTTGAGTTACCTTCACATGAGAGAGGTGGCGTTCACAGCATTGGAACCCAAAGTGTGTATCTCCAGAAATGTTACTTCCAGTTTCTTCTTTATTGTAAGGCCATCTATACGTAAAATGCTATAGCGGCAGCGCTTCAGTAGACACTTTTATTACAACGATGGGAGGGGTACTCCCATTCTGTAGGTAATCCACCTCCCTGAGCGGCAGTAGCTAGGTTGACGGAAGTATTTTTCTGTCAACCTCCTGGTGTCTACACCAGGGGTTAGGCTGGCTTAACTACATCACTCAGGAGTGTGGATTTTTCACACCCCTTACATGTAGTGATGCTGATCTAACTTTCCAGTGCAGAGCAGCCCACAATCAAATTACTTTTTGAATTATGGACCAGATTATACCACTTTGGCAGTGCAAGTTGGAGCCCTAGCTGAGAATTAACCTGTCATGGGGAAGTTCTCACTTAGCCAGCTGTTGTGCTGACTGGCCACCACACTCCTTGTCCTGGTGTTGGTCAGGATGGAGTGCAGTTGCGTTTAATCCATAAAGACCTGGGCCAATTGGCATAATTTAGAGCAGCCCCATAACTGCTCTAATGTGTCAGTGGGCCAGAGCTGGCACAATTCCTCCACGATTCTCCTGGAGGCATAAGATGCTCCCTGAGTTGGACACCTTCCTCCCACATTCCTTGGTGCAGGGCAGAATTGACCTAGACCTCAGTTCATCCGTGTTGGATTTTTATATTTTAATTGTCTAATCTGAATTAGTGTTAACTCTACTGCGGACACAGGGTGGTATTGCATTAGAAATTTCCTCACTTATCCAAACATAGGCTGCGTTCCCTGTGACAGCTGAATAATCAAACTCTTCCCCTTCTGAAGTCTGGCACTTCAGCTCCCAGCAAGCACTGAAAGCTTCTTAGGGCCTGTCTGCTCCTCATTTCGGTGCTAATTACAGATCTTTTCAAGATGTATTTATTTGCTTATGTGAGACCTTAATGGTTCTCCACTAAAACAGAAATGCTAACTCTACTCAATCATCAGCACAGTGGTATACTCTGAATAGTAAGGGATACATTTCAGATGCTTTTTGGTGCCAAAAATGGCAACAAACATAACCTTTGAAACAAAGGTTTGAACCAAAACAACCTATTTGTCAGAGGGAGGTTCACTCCCTCTGGGGCACGTGGCATTGGCCACTGTCGGCAGACAGGATGCTGGGCTGGATGGACCCTTGGTCTGACCCAGTCTGGCCATTCTTATGTTCTTAACATAACCTTTTAAGGATTACATGGTTTCTGTGATCAAAGGCTAATTCTCTTTAATGGGACTTCTTTGCAGTAGGAGAGGCATATAAAGACTTCACACACAGCAGCTTGTTTAAAAGGGATGATATGTTAGCATATATCAGCCTTATCCAATTCTATTTAATCCATTCACATGGTGAATCTTCTTCCATGCGAGTTAAACATCCGTCGTTTCCTTACCTGGGTTAAGGTTTGGAAAGGTCTGGGCAGGCTCTCAGACTTTCATGACCGTTGTGGAGGTAGTTTTTTATATTTGTATAATAAAATCTGTCTTTATAAGTAGAGCCACACCAGAGGATTTGCCTGTGTCTGCTAAGCTAGCAGTCTGTCTAATACTGTGAACTAGCTAGAGCTCTGCCATCTCATTGCAGACACTCCAAGAACTGATGCGGAGCTATGGGACATTGCCTCATGCCTTTTTCTACTGGGGTTAGAGAAGAGGATTTGATGGGCAGGACCCAGTTTAGCTTTATTATAAATAGCAACAAGTGTCTGTGAGTGTCTTTCCCGTGCCCCTGCCCCCCTTTCTAATCACAAGTTGTCTTGAAACCTCTATCCCCCCTGAGCTTCAAGGGGGAAGTTTGGCTGTTGATCTAATCCGTAATACCAGCATTATTAATATCCTGGCTTCCTAAGCATCCAATGTCTCTTCTTTCCTGCCTTCATGCTGTATATTCCAAATCAAACACTACAGTAAGATAAATCACCTTTCATGTGCTGTCTCTGCCTTTGTTCCATTGTATCATATAATGTTCACTATTTCACATGCATTTTGTATGAATAATTTTATACAATAAAATAGATTTTTTTGAGGAGCTGGTTTCTCTTTCCTTCCTAGGGAGGGGTGCTGGATTGACAAACTCTGCATTTGGTCTAGATTCCCCCTAATCAGGTGCACCATGTGCAGCAGCAGTGCGTGCATTCAAAAGAGAGCTTGAGTGTCTGCCATTTCCACTGCAAAGTGTACAAAGATCAGCAGACTGTTGGCTTCTTAACCGGCATCTCCCCTGCTCCACTTTAGTAACCAACTAGCCAGACTCTAGCCATGGGGGTAGGAAAGACTAAATATTCCAGTCTTCCTTCTGCCTGGTTTACGGGCTCTTACTCTGGGGTCTAAGCCAGGCTGGCCTGAGCTGTAACAACTGTCAGCAGAAGCACCTGGACTGCTGAGCTTTTGTTTAAAACACTAAACGTTGCAGAAGGAATGGCTCTCCTGCAGCCAAAGGGGGGGCCGTGATGGAGAGAACACCTGTCAGCCCTGTGCTACCTCCAGCCACCCTGAGCTCCTTTCCTGCTGCTGTTTATGCTCCCTGCTGGGTGCTCAGGGCATCTGAAGCCTCTTGGAATAACTCCCTTATCCCCTTTGGCAGCTTGCTAATGAGTCCCTGCTGGCTGGAGTATCTTTTATATGGAGATATACCTATCTCATAGAGCTGGAAGGGACCCTGAAGGGTCATCGAGTCCAGCCCCCTGCCTTCACTAGCAGGACCAATTTTGCCCCAGATCCCTAAGTGGCCCCCTCAAGGATTGAACTCACAACCCTGGGTTTAGTAGGCCAATGCTCAAACCACTGAGCTATCCCTCCCCCCGCTTAACTGCAGGGTGTCTGATTGTATCAATTCAAACAGCATTTCTTTTGACCCATCTTTCCTGGCACAGATCCTCTGACCCCTGTTAATATCACACAGGCTCTGCCTTGCCATTACGTTGCTAGCTGGCAGGCACAGGCCAGATCTCTCAGCTGCCACGTCACACCCTCTTTACAGAAGGGCCTTTCCGCAATGGGGAGTCGGATGGCTGCAGTCCCCCAAAGGGAATACTGCCGTCTAAAGTTAGCCGTTATGAAAATTGGAGCTTGTGGCTCTGCAGTGTGGCAGGCCATTGCTCCTCTGGCCTGGAGCCTCTCCGCTGAAGGCACTGTCAGGGTATGTCTACACTACAAATGCTACAGCGGCACACCTGCTGGTGTAGCATAGACCCCTACTACACTGACAGAAGGGTTTTTTTTCCCATCCCTGTAGTAAATCCACCCCCTCAAGGCACTCACTGTAGCTAGGTTGCCAGAAGAATTCTGCTGTTGCCCGATCTTGTCTACACCAGGGTTAAGGATGGCTTAACTATGTCTCTCTGGGGGGGTGAATTTTTCACCTCCCCTAAGCAATGTACGCCTACGCTTTAGGGGTCGACCAGACCTAACTCTTACTACCTCGTATCCCAGGCACTTGTAAATCAAAAGCAGCTGTCTTCTGGTTCTAGCCCTCAGCTCTGTCTGAGCAGGGAGCGTAATAACTGAAGGCCTTCTCGGGGTCTTCTTACACCAGCCCGGGTTTAAATGTTTGTGAAGAGAGAATGTTTGCTTTGCCTTGTTGAATTAGAATTGTGTGTGTGGGGGGGGGAGTTAGGTAGCTCTCTTCAGACCACCTCCTCTCTTCTTCTCCCCTCGCCCCGCTTCACAAGGACTTTCTGCGTGGTACTATAATCTGTTTAAATGCGCCAGAACAGGAACCGCTACCCTAATCAGTGGGTACATAAAACCAAATTTTGCAAACGGTAACTTAACTATTTTGTATTTCTATTGCTCTGACCATTCTCTGTGAATTAGAAATAACGCTTGGTAAGGGCTGTCATGCTTGTTCCCACTCTGGTACTTTCCATCTGAGTGTCTTCCAAGTGCTTTAAAAACACTTAACAGCTTGCACTGTACGCTAGGCAGGTATTAGCCCAAGCTTTACAGATGGGGAAACTGAGGCACGGAGGCATTAAGGGATGGATGTAAGAGAATTCAGATCTTCTGACTGCTCATGCACTGCCCTGTCTGCTGCCACATGCAGTGTAAAGGGAAAGCAGGCGAGAAGCTTTGGCTGAGAGGGGAAGCTTAAAAGAGCAACTCCTCAGCCTAAATTGAATAAGGAGAAATGGGTTTCTTCTTTACTTGTGACTGCATATGGGAGTAGCATATTCCGTTCATGAGGGGAGCTGCAGGGCCTAGCCTTCAGAGGAGCGGCATAGGCAGTTAGCGACCATAGCGTGGGCTGGGAGCATCAGACGCTGGAAACATTACCTTGGTTTAGTTTCCAAGTATGTGTTCTCTCTCCCAATCTCCTCGGCTGTTGCTTTCTGCCTGTTGCTTCATCATTTCAACTCCACGGCCTTTGGGGATAACTTATTTAGAAGAACTTGAGCAAAGCAGTTTTATGCTGCACTTTCTTGGGGGTGGGAAGGAGGCAATATCTATCGTAACGTACCTGCCTGCTGAAAAACCAGGTGACAAGCCGCTCCAAGTGGGACATATGGTAAACCTCCACTCTTAAAAATAGGTGAAGTCGCAGCGTTTGAGTCCCTAATGAGGCTTTGTTTTTAATCTGGAAAAAGGGGACAAGGCTCATCCCACTGGCAGACACAGCATCTGCTGCACGTTGAGCAGAAGCTGTCCAAAACCACTTGGCCTTTGTGAGCTGTTGGAGAAATGATTGTAACTTGGCAGTCCCCTGTGTTAGGGATCAAATGAGATCTCCATACGTGGCCGTCTCAGACGAGCTGAGACATGAAACTGGGCCAATGTACAATAGTGGGTGAAGTTTGCTTCACCTGTAAATGGCTGGTTTGAATTTAGCGAATGGCAGTAGTGATGTCATTGGACGGCTGTTTGCTGGCTTGTGTGGAATGAGTTGCGGGGTCTCATCCTAGTTCCCGCTAAACCAGGGGTCGGCAACCTTTCAGAAGTGCTGTGCCGAGTCTTCACTTATTCACTCTGATTTAAGGTTTCGCGTGCCAGTAATACATATTAACGTTTTTAGAAGGTCTCTTTCTATATATAACTAAACTATTGTTGTATGTAAAGTAAATAAGGTTTTTAAAATGTTTAAGAAGCTTCATTTAAAATTAAATTAAAATGCAGAGCCCCCCGGACCGGTGGCCAGGACCCGGGCAGTGTGAGTGCCACTGAAAATCAGATCAAGTGCCGCCTTCGGCACCCGTGCCATAGGTTGCCTACCCCTGCGCTAAACCAATGTCCCTATCAGCAAAACCCTACTGCAATTAGCACTTAGCTGTTACCTCTGCCCATGCAGTGAATGGCTGGGGGAGATTGGACTTGATCAGAGAGGGATCTTCCAGGCCAGTGGGTCTCAGCCAGGGGTAGTGTACCCCTGGGGGTGTGCAGAGGTCTTCCAGGGGGTATATCAACTCAACTACAGTGGACAAGAAGCTAGATATGAGTCAACATTGTGCCCTTGTTGCCAAGAAGGCTAACATTTTGGGCTGTATAAGTAGGGGCATTGTCAGCAGATTGAGGGACATGATCATTCCCCCCATTTGGCATTGGTGAGGCCTCATCTGGAGTAGTGTGTCCAGTTTTGGGCCCCACACTACAAGAAGTACGTGGAAAAATCGGAAAGAGTCCAGCGGAGGGCAACAAAAATGATTAGGGGGCTGGAGCACGAGAGTTATGAGGAGAGGCTGAGGGAACTGGGATTGTTTAGTCTGCAGAAGAGAAGAATGAGGGGGGATTTGATAGCTGCTTTCAACTACCTGAAAGGGGGTTCCAAAGAGGATGGATCTAAACTGTTCTCAGTGGTAGCGGATGACAGAACAAGAAATAATGGTCTCAAGTTGCAGTAGGCGAGGTTTAGGTTGGATATTAGGAAAAACGTCTTCACTAGGAGGGTGGTGAAGCACTGGAATGGGTTACCTAGGGAGATGGTGGAATCTCCTTCCTTAGAGGTTTTTAAGGTCAGACTTGACAAAGCCCTGGCTGGGATGATTTAGTTGGTGTTGGTCCTGCTTTGAGCAGGGTGTTGGACTTGATGACCTTCTGAGGTCCCTTCCAATCCTGATATTCTATGATCTAGATACTTGCTTAGTTTTACAACAGGCTACATAAAAAGCACCAGTGAAGTCAGTACAAGCTAAAATTTAATGCAGACAATGACTTGTTTATACTGCTCTATATACTCCACACTGAAATATAAGTACAATATTTATATTCCAATTGATTTATTTTATAATTATATGGTGAGAAAATCAGCAATTTTCAGTACTAGTGTGCTGTGATACTTTCTGTTTTTATGTCTAATTTTGTAAGCAAGTTGTTTTTAAGTGAGGTGAAATTTGGGAGTACGCAAGACAAATCAGCCTCTGAAAGGGGTATAGTCGTCTGGAAAGGCTGAGTCACTGCTCCAGGGAACGGGGGATGCATGTTATAGTGGAGTAATGCACTGGGGAAGCTTGTCCTGATGTTGCCTTGACTGTCGTTGATCTGTGGATGGAGGGGAGACCTCTGTATCTGAGCCGCTAGTTTAGGGATTCTCCCTCTCTTTGTATTTTAGTGGGGGGAGGGGATGTGAATTTAGTGTTGGGTGCACCTCCCCCCACCAATGATTTTATTGCGATTTTTGTTTTAGTTGGTGCTTTTTCTCAAAGCCCCACCTCCTGGAGTCATGGGACCAGGGGAGACTCTCCGCTTCCATTTAAAACCAAAACCAAAACAATCACACTCTAAAAAGTAAGTTTCTAGCACACATGGCTACAGAAGGAAGCTTGAAAATGTGACCTCCCCACCCCCCCCCCAAAAGGCAAATAAAAAGAATCCCCACATTTTTTTAAAAAAAAACCCCTCTCCTGATGTATAAGGCAGATTGAATTAGTGCAGCATCTTAGCAATTAGTTTTTAAGTCAATTTCATCATTTGTTGGGGGCCTAGCTCATGCTTTGTTAACAGGTGGGGCTGGCAACACTGGAAAAGTGCCTTGGGATCAGCCCAGCAGGCCCGATGTATGTGCTTTTTGTTACGCAGATGGTTGGGGAGTATAAATAAGGTGGGGATGGGAAGTTAGGGTCTCCCACCACTATCCCCCCGGGCCCTGCCCCAGGTGCCACCCCACTGGGGAGGGAGTAAATTTCAAGCCAGGAGTGTGGGGAGAATGAACCAAGTCCCAGGCCCAGGAGTGTGTGTGGAAACCTAGGGCCCAGCCTCAGGAGTGAGGGGGGGATCCCGAGCCCCCGGAGGGGGGATGGAGGTGTAGGACGCAGCTGTGGGGGTTAGGTTACCACCTGGCTGGTATTTGACTGGCCTGTCCAGGTTTTTTTTTAATGATTTGCCAGTTGCCAGAAAAATAATTTAATCTGCCAGTTTCTTTTCTTAAGTGCGTCTAAAGATTTGCATTATTATCACCACAATACGTGGGATAATTATCCACTGTTAAAAGTGGGTGTGTCCAGCCAAAGAGACTACTGTGTTCCCACTTCCCCAGTTTAAGTGATAGCCGATCACAACTGGTGAAAATACAGCAGCTGTCTGCCCACCACATGTGTGAGAGAGTGTGCAAGCGCCCCGCACGTGTGTGAGAGAGTGTGCAAGCGCCCCGCACGTGTCTGAGAGAGTCACGTGCGTGTGAGGAGAGGGGGATGCTATGCATCTTAGCTATATGTGTTATCTTGCTAGCTACTGTAAGTGATTGTGGGGGGGTTAACATTTCAACGGTGGTAACCCCAGTGGGGGTGGGAGGAGTGGAGTGGGCAAGAAGTAAGGACATAACCTCATGGGGCAGGGGGGAGAATCCCCAGGCCCAGAGTTGGCTGGTTGCTGTGAGAAAGCAGCTGGCTGCAACTGGCGGGGGGGGAGGGGAGAACCCGCCTCCTGCCCTTCTCAAGAGGGCGACCACACAGGGGAGAGAAATATGGACCTTCCCAAGATGGCGGAGCCGGGGAGGGGCGAGGCTACGTGACTCTACCAAGATGGTGGCCGCCGGCGGAGGAAAAACGCGTGCCCTTCCCAAGATGGCGGCCTCCCTCGCTATTCACCGATGACTGGAGGGGAACTTCCGCCCCGCTTCCCGGCGTGCAGCGCGGTTCCGACCCCGCCTGCTTCCCGTTTTCTCTGTGCCCACCCCAGTAGCAGCCGCGGCGCAGTCACACAGTGGGCAAGATGGCGGACGTGCTGGATCTTCACGAGGCGGGCGGCGAGGACTTCGCCATGGACGAGGACGGGGACGGTAATGGGGGCCCGGGCAGACGCCGGGCCGAGCCCCCCCCCCCCCAACTGGGCCTTGTCCGGTTCCGACCCCCAGGCCCGGGCTGGTTCTGGCCCGTTCTCCCCGCATCCAGAGGGGGTCGGAGCCCAGAATTGCTGCCCAGCCCGCGACCCGGGTTTAGGGTGGTTCTGACCCAGGGACTTGTTTGCCTCGAGGGCTAGGCTGGTTCTGAGTCCCGCCCCCGCCCGGTTCTGACCCGGCCTCCCCCCGTGCCCAGCTCGCCCGGTTCTGAGTCCTGTCCCCGCCCCCGCCCGGTTCTGACCCGGCCTCCCCCCGTGCCCAGCTCGCCTGGTTCTGAGTCCCGCCCCCGCCCGGTTCTGACCCGGCCTCCCCCCGTGCCCAGCTCACCCGGTTCTGAGTCCTGTCCCCGCCCGGTTCTGACCCGGCCTCCCCCCCGTGCCCAGCTCGCCCGGTTCTGAGTCCTGTCCCCGCCCGGTTCTGACCCGGCCTCCCCCCGTGCCCAGCTCGCCCGGTTCTGACCCGGCCTCCCCCCGTGCCCAGCTCGCCCGGTCCCCTGTCCCCGCCCCCGCCGGGTTCTGACCCGGCCTCGCCCCCGTGCCCAGCTCGCCCGGTTCTGACCCGGCCTCCCCCCGTGCCCAGCTCGCCCGGTTCTGATCCCTGTCCCCGCCTCCCCCCGTGCCCAGCTCGCCCGGTTCTGAGTCCTGCCCCCGCCCGGTTCTGACCCGGCCTCCCCCCGTGCCCAGCTCGCCCGGTTCTGAGTCCTGCCCCTGCCTGGTTCTGACCCGGCCTCCCCCCGTGCCCAGCTCGCCCGGTTCTGACCCGGCCTCCCCCCGTGCCCAGCTCGCCCGGTTCTGATCCCTGTCCCCGCCTCCCCCCGTGCCCAGCTCGCCCGGTTCTGAGTCCTGCCCCCGCCCGGTTCTGACCCGGCCTCCCCCCGTGCCCAGCTCGCCCGGTTCTGAGTCCTGTCCCCGCCCCCGCCCGGTTCTGACCCGGCCTCCCCCCGTGCCCAGCTCGCCCGGTTCTCAGTCCTGTCCCCGCCTGGTTCTGACCCGGCCTCCCCCCGTGCCCAGCTCGCCCGGTTCTGACCCAAGTTCCTCCCTGCCTTGGGGTTGTTCTGAAACCTGCACCATCTGGGTCGAGCCTGGTTCTGATCCGATAACATTGCCCCCCCTCCCTTCTACCCCAAATGGCCTGTTTCAGACCTCCTTCCAGTTGAAATTAACACATTGAACTTCTCTGCAGAAAGCATCCACAAACTGAAGGAGAAAGCAAAGAAGAGGAAAGGCCGAGGATTTGGTTCAGGTGACTATCTTGTTGTGAACATTTGAGTTACTCTGTGAATCATGAGGAGCCTCCTGTGCCATGTAGCTAACTGGAATGGTCTGGCTACTTACTGGAGTCATCTGGCTGCTTCTAAACAGAAATTGCCCAATGGCTTAAGCCCCAGGAGTGTGTTTTAGGATGGGAATCAGGGCTCCTGGGTTCCATCTGGGACTCTGTCACTGACTTGCTCTGTCCTTTGGCAAATCATTTCACCTCCCTTTGCCTCAGTTTCCCCAGTCTGTAAAATAGACCCCTCCAACTTATATACAAGGGTGACACAACTTGACCAAGGTCACCAGGAGTCTGATTCTTATCACTGTTTTAACTACTAGGCTTGTGTCACTCTACAGAATTTTATGTGCTGTAAAGCTTAAATGCAGGGATATATGTGTGTGCCTAGCAGTGCTTAGAACAGCTAGAATACATGTTTAAATGTATTTAGACTGTAAACCCTTCAGGGCAGGAATTGTCTGCCACTGTGTGTGCAGTGCTTAGCACAATGGGGCTGCATTCTTGGCTGGTCCCTAAGCACTAGCATAATAAATGTTTCTAGTCATCTAAAAAGATATTTGTCTCCCCCCCCCCATTGTGTGGCCAGAGGAAGGTTCGAGGGCCAGAGTACGTGAGGACTATGACAGCGTGGAACAAGATGGGGATGAACCTGGGCCTCAGAGATGTGAGTATCTGCTGGAGATGTTTGGTTTAGCATGTGTGGTCACCCAGCCTTGGCCGCGTGGGGTTGCTCGCACAGGACATCATGCTGTAGGATTGCTTTAAAGATGGGGAGAAACCAGTTCTAATCCGAGAGACAGTGAGGTGTAGTGAATAGAGCACTGGACTGGGATTCAGGAGACCTAGGTTCTTATTTCCCAGCTCTGCCACTGGTCTGTGGGATGACCTTGGGCAAGTCACTTCAACTCTTTGCACTTCGGTTTCCTCATCTGTAAAAAATTTTTGCGATCGACTGATGGAAAGTGCCATATACGAGCTAAGGATTATCGTTATAATGACATGCACATTGTGCCCAGACCATCCGCACCCTGTGGATTAACAGAGCAACTGTCTCCTGGGCTGTCACGCTTCCTTTTTACCAGGGCTAGATTCAGTCCTCCATCCGTTCCACACCGGTTTTCACTTAGCCCTCTGCTGCCAATGGGTTCCAAGCTAAGCAGTGGGTCTGGCTGAGGTGTTGTGGGGGATCCCTTTCCATCCTGCTTGTGTAGACACAGGCGTTGTGTGTGCACAGTGGGGTTTGCGTACCAAGCCGAGGAGAGCGCCCTGCCTTCTGTGTAACCAGCGTTGCTTTTCCCTGCATGCCATGGCTACAGCGGTGGAGGGTTGGATTCTCTTTGTCACCGGAGTTCATGAGGAGGCCACTGAAGAGGATATTCACGACAAGTTTGCAGAGTACGGCGAGATAAAGAACATCCATTTGAATCTAGACAGACGAACAGGCTACCTGAAGGTAGGATGGGGCAGTGGTTAGGGCGTTCCCCTTTGGCTCAATTTCCTGCTCTGCCACAGACTAGGTGTGTGACAGGTCACTTAGGCCCAGATCCACAAAAGTATGTCAGCTCCTAACTCCCATTGGTTTCAATAGGCGCAAGGCACCTGAACACCTTTGAGGATGTGCGCCTTAGTGTCTGTGCTTCATCTGCATAATGGGGATAGCAACACTGACCTACCTTGGGGGGGAAGTGTGAGGATAAATACCTTATAGATTGCATGGGGCTCGGATACTGTGGTAATGGGGACCAGGTAAGCTAGGGAGCCATGCAGATGAAATTGCCCCCATGCAATTGGGAGAGGAAAAGAAACTGAGCACAGGGCTGGGAGCCAGGAGCTCTGGGGTTGTGTTCCCAGCTTTGTTGGGGGCAGGGTAATCTATTGGTTAGAGCAGGAGGGGACTGCTTGGACTCTGAATTGCTGTGTGACCTGGGGTAGGTCACGTCAGCTCTCTGGGCCTCTGTCTCTAAATTGAGGAGAATACTGCAAACAAAGGCCTGTGAGGCTTTAATTAATCTGCTTAGTCTTAACTAATGTGCTTTGAGCTCCCCAGGGAAGCCCTACAGAAGGGGGGGAGGACATATCAGTGTAATAGTTAATGCCTCCCCAGGGAAGACCTACAGAAGGGGGGGGAGGACACATCAGTGTAATAGTTAATGCCTCCTTCTCTATTAAATCCCTTTCTGGTTAAAACTAACAGTTCAAGGCACTAGTTTGGGGAAGCTTGTGTGTGTTTAATTGAAAATCTCTATTTACGGTAGGGCCCACTCTATTTACTCCACTTACTGCCAAGTCGGTATTTCTCCTGCCACTGTTGACAGCGTTCCTGATGCCAACAGTGGAGCCGAGTGTACTGGAGGCTCTCGATCGGTTTCTGTGATCTGCTCTCAAGGCCGGCCCAGCCTCTGGCGTGTTCGCTAAGCCCCCCACTGGGCCACTCGCTGACTGAGGCTTGTCTCCTTGCACCCCACAGGGATACACTCTAGTAGAATACGAAACGTACAAAGAAGCCCAGGCGGCGATGGAGGGTCTTAACGGACAGGACCTGATGGGGCAGCCTATCAGCGTGGACTGGTGCTTTGTCAGGGGGCCTCCGAAAGGAAAGAGAAGGTAAGATACTGCCACGGTTGAGGGCTGCATCCCAGCTGACACCGGCTTGGTCCTCAGCTTGGCGGTCTCATCAGAGATACCGAGGATTGAGTGAGTCGTGGAGTCTGAGCAGGAGGTTGGCAGTCAAGAGATCTTACAGCCATTGACACGTGTGACTTTGGGCAAGTCATTTAAGGGCTCTGTGCCTCAGTTTCTGTAAAACGGGAACCCGACTTACCTACCTTTAGTGAAGCGCACTGAGATCTGTGCGTGAGCTTTAAGCGAATATTTTCCTGTTGCTCTGCATTATTAAACACCAGCCAGCTTCCACTCCAAAGCTGGCTGCATTTCTTTGGCAAGGACCATGGTCCTTGTGCATAGAAGTCGTCGGTAGCTTTCAAATCTTTCACGATGTTAGCTCAGGCCCACGAAAGCTTATGCTCGAAGAAATGTGTTAGTCTCTAAGGTGCCACAAGTCCTCCTGTTCGTTTTGCTGATACAGACTAACACGGCTACCACTCTGAAACCTGTCCCTGTCTGTCTGTCTTCCAGGAGCGGGCGTAGGCGGAGCAGGAGTCCGGACAGGAGACGACGCTGATCTCACATTTCTCCATTTCCTTTTGATGGTTCCTACGTGTAAATTCTCCCTGCATAGCTCTGGAAGCAGGAAGTCTCTCGTAAGCTGTCTGTGCAGACTCCTGCCTCGATCTCTTTCTGGGTTTTTAATTGTGTTGCATTTTTACCTATGAGTTCTTGGTCATATTTTTGACAGCATCTGTAAAGTTCTTGATTTGTGTTAAGACTCTTAATCTCCTTATGACCTCAGACACCTCAAATGAGAGAACTCATCCAGTGATGCTGAAGGGGACTCTCATTTTGAAGGAGAAATGTTACCCATAAATACTGAATAAAAGTCTGCTCTTTTTTTTTTTTTAAAGCCCTCTTCTGTTGACATCTGCCTGTATCTGTAAGGGAGACTGTGTGTTCCAGTTGATGGGACATCAGATGCCTGGGTTTCATTATCAAGCAGAGTTTAGTCTTTGTCCAGCCTATGGGTAGAGCATATGGTTTTTAGATTTTAACGGAGAAGCACCCCCAATACAGTCAGAATTGGTGTTTATCTGGTAAACACTGGAAATGGTTTTCAGTATTGTCTGCACCCCTTGTCCAGTGCAGTTTGTACAGGTAACGTCCCTGCTCCCTGGCTTGCATCAAGGGCTTGTCTAACGGAGCAGTAGTTACAGCGAGTGTGATTTCTAAGGCACACTAACGTGTTACGAATTAATTGGCGTAAACCCTGCTGTGGTGCACTAAAGGTTTCCTGGTTTGCTTTAATTTAGTGCTCTTTGATACAGTACTTTGTGTACCTACAGGAGAGAACCCTGAAAAACCTACGTAGAGCTCAAAAATTGCTAAAAATAACTCTCCAAAAATGAAATTAATAAACTCAAAAAAAGAAAAGCCCAACCTATAGGGCATGGAGATTTATAGGTTCTATCTAAGGTCCTTATCTGGCTTCTATCACTATAATATCTAAAAACCTTCAATGTCTCTCTTTGCACAGCCCTCCTGGGAGACAGGCTAGGACTATTGGTTCCTGTGTACAGAAGGGCTAAGTGAGCTGCACAAGCACACACAGGAAGTCTGTGGCAGAACAGGGATATGAACCCATGTGTCTTGGATCCTAGACTAGTGCCTTAACCACTAGACTATCCTGCCTGTCAGTTGCTGGGTTGCTCTGCCTGGGCCAAACAGTTTCTTTTCTACCACGAGAGCCCACCAGTTTCCTGCTGCATTAGACTTAAGGATGGGAAAAGGCTGAGGCAGCACCGCCAGGGTACGTCTACACTACGGTGAAAGATGCATGCCACAGCCACGGCTTGCGCGGGTCAGCTGACGTGGGTTCGCGGGGCTATAAAATTGCAGTGTCGACATCCATCTCTGTCACTGAGGGTGTCTAGAACCCAGGAGTCCTGTTGTTATCCTCTGACCACTATTTCACACACTGACTGATGGGAGTTATTGGGTAGGGGGAACCCCATGGAAATGTATCAGGACCTGGGCCCCCCTTCCCTGTTTCTGTTGTGGGAGCAGAGGCTTTCTGCACTCAGGAACCAACTGGTGTATTCGGTGGGGGATGGTATCATGGAAGTGCAAACTTGGGGATCCTCTCTCGAGAACAGGAGCCCAGGTTCCTTCATGCGTGTTTGAGTGAGGAGATGGATCTGGAAAATAACAGTACTCCCTAGCTCTTGTCTTCAGTAGATCTCAAAGCACTTTCCAAAGGAGGTCAGGAGCCTTCTCCCCATTTCACAGATGGAGAAAGTGAGGCACAGAGAGGGCAAAGTGACTTGCTCAAGGTCACCCAGCAGCTGAGCTGGGAATAAACCCTGGGTCAGGGATGTGTCCACTAGGCCACACTGCTAGCAGACTCTTAGTGGCGACCTTTCCAAGGAGCAGAAGCCCACAGCAGTCCGCTCTCTGTGTCCACCTCCACTCATGCCAGCTGGGGAGCGTGCAGCCTGGCGCAGCTCTGGGTAGCGAGAGACTGATGGGCACAAAGGGAGGAGATCAAGGAGAGGCCACCGGCTGAGAAAATAATCTGGATTTATTGGTGGGTGCTTGAGCGAAGGAACAATTGTCCAGTAGCCCCCACTGGGCACATTATGGGGGTCCCACTGGGCTCTCCCCCTTGCTGGGAAGCAGAGGCGAGTCCAGGCGTGGCAAAGGTCCACTCATATGAAGCTCTCCACTATCTTCTTCCTGCACAATTCGCACCTCCCAGCAGGCAGGGCCACGTTAGCCGTCACCTCCAGTTCGTACTTGCCCGAGCCCCCGTGGTCCTCCCCGGCACTCCTGATGGGCGCGGCCGTTGTGGAGGCCCGGAAGGAGCCAATCAGCGTGGAGGCCTGCTCCTTCCTGCGGTGGGTGCAGCGGCAGACGTGCCGGATCTCCCTGCGGAAGTGCATGGTGAAGAGGCCGTAGATGAGGGGGTCCAGGCAGGCGTTGAAGAGGCCGAAGAGGAAGAGGATGTGGCTGAGGGATGGAGGCACCTTCTTCCGGCTCAGCATCTCCGGGGAGAACCAGTACCAGAGGCCCAGGAGGTAGTAGGGAGTCCAGCACAGGACGAAGGTCAGCACGATGACAATGGACATCTTCAGGGTGCGCATCCTGGCCCGGGGGATGTTGTTGTAGGAGCGGCGGAGAGGGACCTCCTTGGTGGAGACTGCAGGGCAGAGGGAGGAGAGAGAATAAGAAGGGAGGGAGGGAACAGAATGAGAGGGGAGACAGAGGGAGGGAAATTCTGCGGGGTGAAGCAGAGCGCTTGGAAGAGAACGAGGAAAGGGAGAGCAGGAGAATGAGACCAAGAAAGAAACTGAGCAGAGGGAGGAGGGGAAATACAATGAGGACGGACGGAATGGGAAAGACGGAGGACAAAGCCAGTGTGTATGTGAGTGCTGGCACAGGTCCCCGCAGCCTCCCAGAGCTGGAGAAATGCCCAGGGTGGAGGGCAGCTGGGGACTGGTTCCTGGCTGCCTGGGTTAATGGGCCGTGGCAGGGGTGTTCTGCACGGGGCACCGAGCCAGGGCCTGCCACAGCCGGAGTGTGGGGGGGGACGTGAAGGGGACGGTTCTCTGCAGCTTAAGTGCTGGGGGCTGGGATTGATTTTCCCTCGGGGAGAGGCAGAGGAGGAAGACGGATGGAAAGAGGTGTGTGGGGATGGATGGATGGATAGGGAGAGGTGCACACTCATTGGTGTACGTGGTGCACACACGCATGTCCTCACACACTCCCACACACACGTGCTCGCGCACACACAGACCGGTCCCCCCGGGGGCGAGGGGACACGAGAGGCAGGCCGGGCTCACCGCAAGCTCTCTTCATCTTGCCGGAGATCTCCATGAGGATGCGGGAGTAGCACAGCACCATGATGAGCAGCGGCAGCAGGAAGAGGCAGGAGAAGGTGAACATGTTGTAGAGGGTTTCCTGCCAGTGGGCTTGGAAGCTGCCCACCGTGGCGCACTGGATGAAGTAGATGGGCTGAGAGCGGCTCACTGCGTGGAAGACAAACATCTGGAAGAGACGCCCCCGCCCGGCCCGGAGAAACAGTTAGTTCTCGGCACCCCGACAGGAGCTACACCCTGGACACAGCACTGGCCATCCAGCCTCGTATTCCTGCCCATTGCACCAGGGCTCCAGCATCCCTGCCTCCGGCCCATACCGGCTCCATCTATCTAGGCCACCTCCAGTCCATACTGTATCTGACAACTGGTCCATCGAGCTCATCCTCTGCCCATCCCAGATCCATTGCCCGCAGGCTGGTGTCCTGGCTCTACATCAAACCATTGGCCTGTCTCGTCTTATATCCCTATAGCTCAGGGGTTCTCAAACTGGGGGTCGGGACCCCGCAGGGGGTCGGGAGGTTATTACATGGGGGGTTGCGAGCTGTCAACCTCCACCCCAAACCCTGCTTTGCCTCCAGCATTTATAATGGTGTTAAATATATAAAAAAGTGTTCTTAATTTATAAGGGGGGGGGGGGTCGCACTCAGAGGCTTGCTGTGTGAAAGGGGTCACCAGTAAAAAAGTTTGAGAGCCACTGCTCTAGCTGATCCATCTAGTTTGGTATCCCTGTATCCCGCCCATACTACATCAGGTCATTGGCCCATCCAAGCTATTACCCCCACACCACAGTGCATCAGAGACCTGTTCTACCTAACCCAGACCCTGGCAGTACCACAAATGCCATGGCAAAAGGAGGCTGCACCATGGGAAGCCTGCCCCGGGGTCCATTCCACGGTCCTTCCCGACCTGCGCCATTGCCATGGCGACTTACCTGAGGTAGTGCCAGTAGCACGCTCAGGGCCCAGGCCACGCACAGCATGGCCTTGTTCTTCTTCTTGGCGTCGCCCATGCTCAGTGGGTGCAAGATGGCCGCCTGGCGGTCCAGGCTGATCACCACGGTGATGAAGGCTGAGGCATACATGGCCACCAGCTTGAGGAACATGAGGGCCCGGCAGGCCAGGTCGCCCGCATACCACTGCACCGTGATGTTCCAGGCTGCGTCCAAGGGCATCACCACAAAGGTCACCAGCAGGTCGGCCGCGGCCAGGTTGACAATGAGGATGCGGATGTGCGGCCTCTTGCGGTACTTCTGGGTGACAGTCCAGAGCACGGCGATGTTGAAGCAGGCCGAGGAGAGGAAGAGGACGAAGGTGATGGCCACCCGGACCTTGGCGGCGGTGGAGAACGTGGGCAGCAGGAAGACCTCCTCGCCAGGCAGGCTGGTGTTGGCTCCACCACCAGGCGAGACCTCCACCTCCTCCCAGGGCTGCCCACGGCTCTGGTTGCCCACGGCGGGCGACCCCGGCTCGAGCAGCTCACTGACCTTCATGCGGAAAGTGGCGTTCATATCGGAGGCTTGGGCATTCCCACCCAGAATCTGCACAGCAGCCTTACGGAGACGTGAGCAGCCGGGACCCAGGGGGCCGAATCCGGCTCGTCCCCGGGAAGCCAAGCTCCTCCTAGACTGTGGCAGGGCTCGGAGACCCTGAGCATGTTTTGCTGCTTGGATGGAGACTCTGCTAAACTGGAGCTGCCCGGCTTCTGCTCTGGATTTAATGAGAACCACCTTCGTCTGGCTCAGGGAACTTTATTCCTTCTTCGCGGAGCGGCAGTTAACTCCTTCGTGGCTTGTGCTGGTGAGACTCAATAGGGACAGCTCCTCTGGCGACAAATATCCCACAGGTACAGAAAGAGTTCGGGTCGACTCTCGCTTCCAGATCTCTGCTGGGAGGAGCTGGCAGGAAACCTGGCTCCCCTCTGCTTTCCCAGTGGTTTCACTAGCCCCAGAAGTGGGCCAGATTCACAGGAGTGAACAGGCACCTGTGAGTCTCTGATCAACCAATCAGGATGGGTTCTGAGGTGGTAACGATTCTAGCTTGCATCTCATTGTCCGGCTCAATCTGGTGGCTGTCACCTCCCCAGCTGGGAGAAGTGCTCCTGTAGTTGAATTCAGTTCTTAAAGACAATCCGTTGCTGGTGTGGGTGGAAGTTTAATACGGAGCCTCCAAGCTCTTCCGTGCCGTGACTCCAAACGGGGTGCAAATTAGGCCTTAGCCCTGGCTGTTACAAGGTAAGATTCCCCCCGAGGGCTTTTCACTCCCTGAAAGCCAGCAGCATCTAAGGATGCTGCCTCTCTTGCATGGTATCGGGGTCGTCCCGGGTGGATGCACGGGGGCGAATTCCAGCCCACCCTGGCGCTTGCAGAGCAATGCGGAGACACATCTGTACGGGGCGAGCTGTGCTTTACAGGGTGTGTGTCAATCTCTCACTCCCACACCTGGGATGCGACAGAGCAGCCGGCGGCCTGAAGATCTGGCCTCTGTTTCCAGGAATCTGTGAATGGACCAAAAGAGACGAGTGTGTTAGCTGCTATTTTTCTACCTGCCACAAAGGGGCAAAAGGCAGGTCCAGTCTCCAAAGCCCATTTGATTGGGCCCTCTGCAGAGGGTGCCAACCCCGGGGGCCAGTTTATGACTCAGAGGAGTCAACACTCCCATTGGCTGATGGTCAGAGCATGAGCGCCCCGTGGCAGAGCTCTGTGCACGGGACCAGCCCTCTGGGACTGACGGTAGCAGGGGCGGTGGTGGTTTTGGTGAGGTGGGATCAGCATCCCCAGGGCTGAGCAGTCCTGGGCTAGGAACTGGAGTGCCAGAGAGAACCACAGGGCCGGGCTGAGGCCAGACCTTGCTCCGGTTTGTGTCCATCACAGCCCCCGCTTGTCTCTTCCTTACCCTGAGGGATACTTTGGGCACAGGTCTGAGACCCACCAAACTCCTCTCACTCGGGCCGCCAGATGGGGTCATCCTCCAGCCACTGCTAACCTGGATGGGAATGGGTGCTCTAAGAACAAAAGGCTCCAGATCCTAAAGTGGCTTTCCGAGCATGGGCCTGTTCCCTGAGGACTGCTCTTCCGATGGCTGAGAAGTCACTGACCACCCTTGCCACGTCCAGATCCTGGCGATCTATAGGTGAAATCAATCCAGCGTCCATCGGAGCCGAGGGACTGGCTGAGAGTGACAAAAGAGGCCAACAGCATGGGATGGTCTAGACAGTATTTGGTCCCACCATGAGGGCAGGGGACTAGACTCGATGACCTCTCGAGGTCCCTTCCAGTCCTTGAATCTATGAACAGCAGCTGGCTGGCATCGATTCCTGTTATGCCCTGGTAGTTGCTGGCTCCGTGCTGGGAATCTTCTGTGGCTCCCAGGAGACACGGCTCCTCCCATTCTTGCTCTGTGTCCATCCACAGCTCCCCATGCCTGCCAGCAGCACCTCAATATCTTGCGCCCCACCCACTGCTCCCCAGCTGCTAGAAGCTCCCTATCTCCTATGCCCCAGCATTCTCCCATGGGTGCAGCTCCTCAGAGATTGCCAAACAGATGGCCCCACTCAGTGTTGGCAGGAGGTGCCAGCCTGAGCCTCGGAGACCACAGGTCAGCCCGGGCAGCAGCAGGGCAAGACATATCGCGTGGGAACAGTGCCCTCGCGGACTGAGAATCGGACAAACCCTGGGCTACACTAACAAGCAGCAGTGTCGGGCACGGCTGGATCATGGGACTTGCAGCCTGCCTCCCCCGGAGCACGGTCGATCCGAGCCCAAAGGGGCTGCCTGTCTCCTGGCAGGTTCCAGGCCGGACCCCGGTGCAGGCTCTGTGCATGCCGGCCTGTTTCTGAGCATGTCCCCATATGCCAATCTCAGCCACCTCACCCTGACCCGTCCCAGCCGCTTTATTTTTAGCTCAGCTGCTTGGAGGATTTGCCGGCGGCTGATTTATTAATTGCTGGCAGGGAGGAATAAAGAGGAGCCAGTGATAAGAGGCAGAGGGCTGGAGCTATTTCCAGCAGCCTGGACAAGGGAATGCAGCTGCCTACCAGGGGCCTGGCACAGAGACCTGTCCCACATTCTCATGGCTGAGCTGTCGCCAGGGGGTTTCCCCAGTGGAATCCCCTGGGATTTCCCTTGGAGTTAGTCACTATCTGGGGCATGTGTTGGGATGGGGGAGGGAGGCTGATTCTCAGTTACACTCAGGCCCCTCTGGATGATGCTGGAGTAGAGATGGGGAGTGATATTTCTGATGCCAGGATGTCCCCCACCCCCAAAAATTTAGCTGGGCAGCTCCGTCCTCTCAGGGAGCTATTTGACCACCAAACCCCAGCCTGTGGTGGGGATCCAGGCTACGTTTCAGCCGTAGAGCTCAAAGCGCTTGATAAAGGAGGTCAAGATTATTATCCCCATTTCACCCATGGGGAAACTGAGGCACGGGAAGGGAAAATGACTTGCCCACGGTCATCCAGCAGGCCAGTGGCAGGGCTGGGAATTAAACCGGGTCCCCTGAGTCTGTCTGGTGCCCTATCCGCTAGGTTACACTGCCCCGCAGGGTGAGGGTGTAAACCAGAACCCACCCCCTCAGCTTGTAACTTGCATTCACACTGACTTGCTGACATGCATCTTAGACCTGGTCTGCCTGAGGCAACTGCGCCGGTTTAACTACAATTGTTCCTTAAACTTGAGTCAAACCAGCGCAGGGCTCGGTCTGGATGCTCTTATTTCAAGTTAATAGTCGCTTATTTCAGTTTAGCTTCTACCTGTTCCACAGTCGAGTTCAGCTAACCTGATACCATCCTGCGCTGGCACCTGGGTGAGCCCCGGCCGGCTCTGCCATTGTCCCGACACTGCGGGCAGACGCCACCACACCGAGGACACCTGTCATGGTAGCTCCGCCCACCTAGGTCCTGCCTCCCCTTTGTCTCCCTCTAGTGTTTAGAAGTAGGAATTGCCATGGACTCACCGCTGCTCTGTTCAGCAGGCATCAGGCTCCAGCACAATTCCCTTCCCAGGGCTGCCCCGTCCGGGTTTTCTCAGGATCATGCCTTGTTTGAGGTAGCTGTCCCAGGACATCTGGAAGGGGGCCCAGGACGTTGCCAGCTGGCCAGTTTTATGGGCTCAGGGTCACCCCAGGTATCATGGGTTTTTTTGTACCTCGGGGGGAGGGGGGGGAGGCGGCAGCAGCTCCTGAGCCTCCTGATTGGGATTTGGTTCTCCTGGGAACCCCCCACCGCCCCTGATGGGAGTGCAGCCAAGACACAGGAAAGCAGGGCAAGCATTCGGCTCCATCCTCCCAGCAGTTATACAGCTAACACCGAGCTCCTCCCTCATACCTCACTATAGCCATTGAATAAGGCTGGGATTGGGGGAAACAGCTGCAATCTTGGAGGGAAGGCAGTGTTGCCTAGGGGATAGCGCAGTGGACTGACTCTTGGAAGACCTGGGTTCTAGTCCTGACTTTGCTAGTGACCTTGGGTAAGTCACGTCCCCGCTCTGTGCCTCAGTTTCCTTTGTGTACATAGACGGTCAGCTCTTTGGGGCAGGGGCTGCCTCCCGCTATGTGTACGTACAGCACCTAGCACCATGGGGCCCTGATCTTGGTATGAGGCCTCTAGGTGCCACTCCAATATAAATAATAGCGACCACGGACCAATTTGGGAGGCTAATACTTTAAGCCACTAACCAGTCGCAAAACTGCCTGTAGCTTCTCTTTGGCTGTTGGTGTTGGCTCGAGGGGCAGAGCCCGGCAGGGCTGCTGAGTATTTCAGCTCCAAAGGGTGTTTGGGGCTGGTTTTATTTTTCCTAGTACGTGGTGCATTTTTTGCCTCGTCCGGTCTGGGAGGAGGAGAACCCGACAGCTGGCAAGCCTGGCTTTCTCAGCGCTGGAGAAGCTTCGCCTCCAGCCCCCGTCCTGCTCTGTACCGCCCGATGCCGTACAGAGCGGGGGGGGGAGGGCGCTGGGAGTTGGGGCTCTTGGAGCTTCTAGTCCAAGCTCTAGGCGAGGGGAGTGGGCTCCAGAATAAGGGGGCCTGGGGCATCAGGACTCCTGGGTTCTGTGCCCAGCCCTGGGAGAGGAGTGGGCTGAACCTCACTGACTCCCCTCCTCAGCTCCCCCCACCCCACTCTGCCCTGAGCCACGGCCCCTCCAGTCTGCTTAATGGGCTGTTGGGCCCTGCTGCTCTTCAGGAGCGGAGCCCAATTCCTTGATTCCTGTGGGGGGGATGCCCCTGAGAATAAGGGAAGCTGGCAGCTGGGGTTGGGGGATCTGCCCTGGGTCCCCCTCTCTGCTCGGGGAGCAAGGGCAGCCGAGGGAGGTTCACCTTTTAACCCCTTCCCCTCCGGCAGCATCGCTGCACCCCCTTGCTTCCCCCCCCCCCCCCCACCCCTCCAGGCCCAGATCTAGCCCTGTGAATCACACCTGCCGGAGAACCTAGCCCAGATGTGGCGAGGCTAACGGACACTCGGCCACGGCCCCTGATTGTAGCCCGGCCCCCTCCATCCCGCTGCCGTCCACTGTGTTATACGGGGAAGGGGTCAGACTAGGTGATCCCCATGGGCCCGTCTGGCATTGGAATCAATAACCCTATGAATCCATTATCCCTGTCCCGTCTCCTGCCCTCCCCAGGGATGACGGGCTCGGTCCATCACAGAAAGAATGAGGGGGTCTTTGCCGGAAAGGTCTCTGCACCCACCTCCTTGCTGTCTTTCGTTGCCACTCACTAACCCCCGGCGAGCAGGGCCGGCCAGTCCCAGGAGCTAGTCTGGGCTTCGCTTTAGCTGACTCTTGGAAGCCCTAAGGGCCGTTTCCCAGGGGCCGAGTCTCTGCCACCTGGCACCTGACGCAGCGGGGGGAAGTTGGTCCCGTGCTGGCCTGGCCTGGTGGCGGTGCCCCCCCTTGCTGTGATGAAGGCACAGGGCGAGCCAGAGTGGATCAATCCCCAAGGGCTTGTCCTGGTGTAATTTGAAAAGTCCCACCAGGCGATGGGGGCTCTGACGGGGAGACAAGGCCGCAGCCTAGGAGATCTCACTCTCAGGGGTGATCTGATCCTATATTTCACCCCAATATTCCCCATTATCCCCCCCCCATACGTAACACCCCTGCCCCATCCCTGTTTACACGCTCCAGATACCTAGACCCTCGCGCTCTCTATTCAGCTCTTTGAATCGCCCCTTAGAAATAGATCTCTCCAATCAAATTTGCAGCTTGCCTCTAAACCCCCCCTCCCTCCCCAACACCTGCTCCCGCTTCCCCCGGCTCGGCGCACAGCACGATCCCTTTGCCTAGCGGTGCCTCCTTCGTTTGCCTGCTCCCTCTGCCCTGGCTCAGGGCCGCCCTGCACAGCCCGCGCGGGTGGAACTTCCCTTACCATCCCTGTGCCTTTGCCGCCTCTGCAACCCTGCACAGCAGCGCGACTGCTGCAGAAAGATCCTTCCAGGGGGGGGAGGAGGGGAGGAAGAGCGTTCCCCGAGCCCCTTGGCTTCTTCCCAGCGCCGCACCCCGGCTCCTTGGCAAACCCTCCGCTGCGAGGCTGGATCTCCCGTCTCCGGGTCCCGCGACACCCCGCCGGTTAATTACCCAGCGCTCCGGACCCGCTCCTCGTGCTCCTGGAGGTCACTGCAGTGCCTGGTTGCCTTCTGCTGCCTTCTGTCGCTGCCTTACCCCACCCCTCCTCCACCTTCACCTCTCCCGGCTATTTAAAGGTGCACCGCTCCCCAGCCGGCTCCGCGTCAGGCACCCGGCTTCGCGGGGCAGGAGGCTGTTATCCCCGAGAGATGCCGGCTGAGCAGCAGGGGCTGGCTCTTGTGAGGCAGTGCTAGATGGATGGAAATTCCAGGGTCCAGCCCCACTGTAGAGGCTGAGCTGGAAAGTGGCGCTCGGGACATTATTTATTGATGGGCTGGCAGGGCCCTGTGCAATGAGGACATGCATCCTGGCTCAAGGAGTTTGGAGCTAAGGGAGACATCCAAGCACCCTAGGAATTCCCAGACTGGACCAGCATCGTCCACGGCTTCAGAGGCAGGTGCAAGAAATGCCCCCGGTGGATAGTTATGGGGCAACAGCCCCTCAGTTAGTGAGTTATAAATTAGAGGGATTTTAGCAGGGCTCTAAATCCATCTACTCCAGGGTATAAACTAACCTCTAGTATAAAGAGCACTGGACTATGATTCAGGAGAGATGAGTTCTATTCCTGGCTCTGCTGCTGGGGTAAGTCACGTCCCTGTTCTGTGCCTCAGTTTCCCCATCTATAAAGCGGCGATAAGAATACTGTCCTCCTTTGTAAAGTGCTTTGACAAATGCTAGATAAGGGCTCGTCACTCCCCTCCTCCCCCAAAAGAGAGTTTTCTGCAGCAGCTACATTGTTGTGCAGGATCGTTGTTAACATTTGGTCTTTTCCTTACATCCCCAGCTCCCGGAGTCATGTGATGATGTGAGACTGTGATGTGACGTGCGACATGAGCTTTTGTTAAAACATAAACGTTTCTAGCTGTGAGAGTTGCAGAGAAAAGCTTGCAAACCTGACCCCTAAATGCTCCAAATCCGGAAGTTGAATTAAAAAGAAGGCTAGTGATGATGATCCTGAATCATTACGTCAGGGGTCCTGAATCATGACGTTGGAATGTCTGGAGCTGGTGATGCGACTGCAGGATTCTCTTCATCTGTCTCTGCTGGTCGAAAAATAGGTAATGCATTTTGGGGGGAAAGGTTTTGAAAATTTCAAAATCTGCCTGTTTTTTTTTTAAAAAGAAACAGTTGTTCGTTTCGTGGAAATCTGGCACAAAAACGTCCGTTGCCGTTTCAGGCATACCTTTTTCTAGGATATTTTCAGTTTCAAAAAGGGGCGAGGAGGTTAGATTTTATTCTTTCCTGTCTCTCTGCCCCCACACCACCCCCCGCCTCCATTTTGGCGCTCATAAATGAAGATGGGGGAAGGAAAAACTGCATTTTTTTTTTGTTCTGGGGATTTGTCCAAAAAAAATTGAGAAGTAAAATGAAAAAAATTCCAAACTGTTTCACATTTGTAAAAAGGCCATTTTTAAAAAATGAAAATTTGGTTTTGTTTGTAAAATTGCAACCAGGTGTCCTCAGAAGCAGCTGGCCCCAGGCACCGGGTATTGGGCCAGATGCACCATTCATCTGACAGCTTCTCTCTTCTTAGCATTTCTGTCTTATTTTCCATTGGCTTTTTAAAAAGTGTTTTTATTATTAATAGTGCAGTTGGGCGCTGCACAGCCACATAGGCGGACTATTTTATTATTATTTATTATTTGTGTGACCATAGCACCTAGGAGTCATGGGCCGGGCCTCTTTACGCTAGGCGCTGTACAATCACGGAACAAAAAGCCCCTGCTTAAGAGCTGCCAATCCTTGCACGGTGCTAGCCTGAGGCCAGGCTACAGAGGGGTCATGTTAGTGGCTGATGCAGCAAGTTCGCTCCCCGTAGGCCCTATGCTGCCAGTCGTGCCGGCTAATTCGTCGGCTGAGCACCACCGCAGCCCAGGGAGGGGTTTGCAGAAAAATTCAAGCTCAAAGAAGCTGCGGATTTGTCAGAGGGAGGGTAACTTGCGGTTGGATTCCCAAAGGACACGGTGGATTGGCTGGCACTTGGAGGCTTTAACTCAGGACCAGGTGACTGCCTATAAGAAACCCATGAGCCGTGGGGCTTGACGCAGGAATCACTGGTTCTCAGGCAGCAGGTCAGACTGGATGATCTGCTGAGCCCGGCTGGCCTTAAAGCCAGAACGTTTCAAAGGGGACGCCCAGCCTCGGAGCCCAGCTTGACAGTGCTTTGAAGGTACAACCTATGCTCCTAAGCGGGAACTCAAGCTGCAGCCTCTGCCCAGCCGCGGGAGCCTGTCAGCCTGGAGGGTTGCTGCCATGGGCTGGGGAGATGCACCCTTAGATCACTTAGTCTGATCTGCATAGCTCAGGCGTTGAACTGCACCCACTTACCACCCAGCGGGAGGGTTAGACTGAAGCATTTCGGTCCTTGGGAGGCTAAACAGTCACATACCCACATTTGAACCAGCAGCCTACAGCCCAAAGGATCCCAATCCCCTGAGCTACCTAGCAAAGCTCGCCATAGCCTGCTGCTCACCCCAGGTTCTCCCTGTTGGCGCTCAGGGCTGTCTTAATTAGCATGATTGATTTTTTTCAGCTCAGCCCTTTGGCCCCTGTTCCTGGCAGATTAAACCTCTGCACCCAATCCCCTGTCTGCAAGCATCGTGGGATGCGGGACTCTCTCCGATCAGCTGTCGGGAAGAGGCCAGAGAACCTGCACGTGCTAAGACAAATGGTTCATGACTCTTTGCCCTTCAGTACAGCAGTCTCAAAGTACTTTGCAAACACTGCTTCATGCTCTTAGCATCATCCCCAGTTCTTAAATCTGGGGAAACTGAGGCACGGAGAGGCGGCGTCCCATTCACATAGCACAGCAGCAGCAGATCTGAGACCAGAACTCAGGATTCCTAGGCTCCTGCTCTAAGCAGCTGATCATATGCTCTTCCAGAACTTGTGGTAAAACTCAGGACTCCTGACTCCCAATCCAGCCTTTTTGCCCCTTTCTTAGAACCGGACCTTGGAGCATCAAAGCACTTAACAAAATGTTAAGTAATCGGGACTCTCATCTCAGCCACCTGGTGAGGTGTGTAAGGGACAGCTTCACCCACCGCTGAAATGCAGCCACCTCTGGGGTGGGGTGTGGCAGCTATTTAATGTCACCCAGCAACACTACACAATCATTTAGGACCGAAAGGAAGACGAAGGCTGCGTCCAGTTGAAAGGTGAATGGCACGTGGCCAGGATAATGGGGGTTAATGCCCCTTATTATGGGATGAGCTGTGGGAGCTTGAATAAGCAAGAACTGGGTGCACTGCAATGGACATCTCTTCCTCAGCTCTTCTCTGAAAGGATCTATAGACAGGCAAAGGCTTTGTATTAGTTTGCATTGATTTGAAAGCCGGTGGCGTGACTGGCACAAACCCTGCAGCCATAATAAAATGAATCGGCTATTGATAGCATGTAAAACGCTGCCAATCGGTTCTAACTTGGCACTGGCGTCTCCGGCTGCATTCAGAGCCAGGGGGAAGGGAGATCGTATGGGTGGGTGTGCTGGGTCCTGCTTTCTGAGCTAGGCTTCCTAGCTCTGGGGCAAGTTCCTTTTTGTTTCCCCTGTGTCTGTCTTCTCTGTTTAGATTGTAGGCGGTTGGCGGCAGGGCCTGTCTCTCGCCAGGTGGCTGCACAGGGCCTGGATCTCGTTTGAGGCAGGGCTGTAATAATGTCCGGCGTGTGCCCCCAGCTACCGCACGGCGCTCGTTCAGAACGTCTAAGGCCAGGCGGGACCCTCCTGATCATCACGTCTGACCTGCTTAATCCAGGCCAGAGAACTGCCCCTATTGATTCCCGCACCAAGCCCATGGGGTCGGCTTGAGCCAGAGCGTCTCTTCGAACGGGACGCCCAGTCGTGATTTAAAGACGTGCCGCGACGGGGAATCCACCACGTCCCTTGCCAAGTCGTTCGATGGTTAAATGTTAAACATTTGTAGGTGCCGCTATTAAATCACCCCGTGATCTCATAGCACTTTATAAAGCTGGCTGAATAGCATTACCCCCCTTGTTCAGATGGGGAAACTGAGGCATAGAACCCTGCCTGTGTGGTTATATGGCAGAGCTCCCCGCCTTAGTAAACGGTCTCCATCTTCTCCCCTCGAGTCAGGCGACCTCCTGCTGAGATCTCTGTCCCCTCCCTTGCAATACAGCTGCTTAGAGGCTGGGTTATAGGGTCATGTTCTGGCCCATTGTCAGCCACTCAGTTTTCCTGACAGACTCCATTTCCAGTGCCCACGGTGTCACAGCTGCAGCTGCCTAGGCCGCTGGACACAGTCGGGCGCAGCTCATCAGTGATGTGAGTTTGGTGAGTCTCTCTTGCCCAGTCCCACTTCTGCACATGCCCCAAACTGCTGCGCCTATAGCTCCAGCTGTGCAATCTCTCCTCAGAGGGGCCAGGAGCGAAGGAGGCTGCAGGCTGGGAACAAGGTTGCATCAGCGCAGCGAGGGGGTCGGGGAGGAAATCCCAAGACTGGAGACAGCAAGTTAGGGGAGCCTAGGAGTGAAAGGGTGGGGGCTGTGAGTCAGGATTGAGGGGCATCGGCAGAGCTGTGTACGGGGAGATCCCAGGGCTGGGCTAGCAGAGTGGGGGGCCTCTGGGCCAGGATTGAGGGGCATCGGCAGAGCTGTGTATGGGGGGATATCAGGGCTGGAACAGCAGTGTGTGTGTGGGGAGGGTTCTGGGCCAGACTGAGGGGCATCGGCAGAGCTGTGTATGGGGGGATCCCAGGGCTGGGCTAGCAGAGTGGGGGGCCTCTGGGCCAGGATTGAGGGGCATCAGCAGAGCTGTGTATGGGGGGATCCCAGGGCTGGAATAGCAGAGTGTGTGGGGGGTCTCTAGGTCAGGATTGAGGGGCATTGGAAGATCTGTGGGGGGGCAGATTTTAGGACTGGAACAGCAGAGTGTGTGTGTGGGGCGGGGGGGGGGGGCGGTTCTGGGCCAGACTGAGGGGCATCGGCAGAGCTGTGTATGGTGGGATCCCAGGGCTGGAACAGCAGAGTGTGGGTGTGGGTGTGACGTTATGAGTGTAATATAATATTTCATGAAAGGTGACAGGGCCAGAAAGAGTTAATTAACTCACAGAATAACCTGACCTAGGGATGAACCTTAAGAACTGGTTAGGAAGATAGGTAAATGAATAGAGCTTTGAAATGCAAGTCTGCATTGTTAGAGATCTCAAGGGTAGATGTTTGCTCAGGTCTTGTGATGTAAGCAAACAAGTCTTGTCTATTGCTATAACTTTAATTCAAAGATCAAAAAAGGAGTATTAACATTTATGATGATACTTGAGTGAAATAGTATTATTGTCTATATGTCTCTTTGAAGGTTGTAGTAACCTGTAGCTGAACTGTTTAATGGATAAATTACCCTGTGCTAATTGCCATGATGTTTAGAGGAAGGAGAATTAAGCCTATTGTTTTCTCAGGCCAAAAGGCTGCTGAAAATGTATAAGAACCCTGGGACATGATCATACATCATCTCAGATCTGCTTTGGTTTCAAGAGGGGGGAACCTTAAGCCATAAGGATTGAGATCCCCAGTCTTTGACTGGAGCCACCCTGAATATGGACATTGGACTATAACCTATGGACTATTTCTAAAAGGACTTTTGGCAACTACAAGCTCACCTCTGCTATGTATCTGAACCTCAAGAATTGAATTCAAGTCTGTATGTATATTGATCTTTTAACCAACACTCTCTCTCTTTTCTTTTTAAATAAATTTTAGCTTAGTTAATAAGAATTGGCTATAGGGTGTATTTTGGGGAAGATCTAAGTTATAATTGAACCTGGGTATGTGGCTGATCCTTTGGGATTGGAAGAACCTTTTCTTTTATATGATGAGATAAGATTCTCAGTAATCATCATCATATCTGACAGGTGTGTCTGGACAGAGGCCTGAGGCTGGGTACTTTAAGGGAACTGCGTTGTTCGGACTTCTGAGTAACCTGTATGGTAATATAGAAGTTGTTTTGTGCTGGCTTGGAAAATCTAAGTATTGGAATATCCACCAGCATTTGGGGTTTGTCTGCCCCGTTTTGTTTGCAGTTCACCCTGATTGAGTGACCTCAGCTGGCTCCAACAGGCAGCACCGTCACAGTGGGGTCTCTAGGTCAGGATTGAGGGGCATCGGCAGAGCTGTGTATGGGGGGATCCCAGGGCTGGAATAGCAGAAGGGGTGGCAGGTTGTGGGGGGTTCTCCTCCCTGCCCCTGCCTCAGGGACCCTGAGCCACCTGGATCTGCAGCCAGCTGGGTCAGGCTCCATCAAGGCACAACAAGAGCATGGGCCCCGGGACTGGAGTTAGCGTCTGTGCCTGGACTGAGTGACCCGCCCTGGAGCCCCCAGCCCAGCCAACAATGGGCCTTGTACGACGCCGGGGTTGTGCTCTCCAGGGTCTGGCCTTCCTCTTGGATTAAAGTATGAAGGAAGCAACTTGCCCACGATCACCTGGCGAACCAGCATCAGAACTGGGAATAGGACCCAGGAGTCACTCCTGGTTGTTTGCAGCCAGTGCTAGACCGGGCCTCTTCCTAGAGGTGCATGTAGACGCCCCGAAGTCCTGGCTCCCAGTCTCCTTGCTCAGGCCGCTAGATAATGTTCCTTCCCAGAGCTGGGCATAGAACCCAGGAGTCCTGGCTCCCAGTCCCCCTCACTCTAACCATTTGACAACTCTGCCTCTTTTGCAGCACACCCCTCAGAGGAGGTGCAGTGAATGCAAGTTCAGCTGGGCAAGTGAAACTGCATTAAACCCCATACGCTGCTCTGTCCATTGGGGTGAGCTGCTCCCAGCCTAACCCCCTGTTGTCTTGATGGGCCGGCAACAACTGTCCCCTGTGTCCATGCCCACCGATCCGGGGCATCATGAGCCCTGTCCCCATCTCACCCTACGCTCTCCCAGCAGGGCCGGCTCTAGGTTTTTTGCCGCCCCAAGCAAAAATAAAACAACCTCCGAGAGCGCAACTGCTGAAGCAAAAAAAAAAAAAGTTGGCCAGAATGCCACCCCTGAAATTGTGCCGCCCCAAGCACGTGCTTGGTTTGCTGGTGCCTAGAGCCGGCCCTGTCTCCCAGCCCCGAACACCAGCACGGCTACAGAATAACACATCCCTGTAAGATCCAATTTCCCGTGTGCTGCGGCCGCCGGGCAGAGACGCCGCGAGGAGAGAATCCCGTTCACTTCTCTGTCGCTCCTGGTTCGGGCTTGTCGCAGGCCCATTGGGCTCAGCACTGCTCTGGGCGGCTGGTTGGATCAGCAGGTTGGGCTGCCGTTCGCGTGTTCTGTGTCCAGTTTGTGGGGGGGTTACAGGGGCAGGCGAGAGCCGCGTCTCTGACCCATGCTGCCATTTATCTCCTGTGCGGATGCTCATCAGGCCTCATGAGCAGAGGTCACGCACGGGCCAGCGTGTTCAGTTGTTTCCCTGCCCACAGCCACATGCTTTTGGCTTCAAGTGACTTTTAGTCTAAATTAGAGGAGAGAATGAAAATAGAATCATAGCAACGTCTGGCTGGAGAGATCACTAGTCCCAGCCCCCTGCGTTGAGACAGGACCAAGTTAACCTAGACCAGCCCTGACAGGTGTTTGTCCGGCCGGTTCTTAAAAACCTCCAATGACGGGGATTCCACAACCTCCCTGGGACACCTGTTCCGGAGCCTAACCCCCGCTTAGGCCTGGCCTATGCTAGGAAATTAGGTCATCATAACGTCACCCAGAGGTGTGAAAAATCCACACCCGGAGCACAGGACTGGCATTAGGGGGTAGCAAGCAGGGCAATTGCCTGGAGCCCCATGCCAGCCCCGCAAGGCGGGGTGGGGCCCATTCCTTAGTTTCTGCCTTGGGCCCCAGAGAGCTAAGCTGCCCTAAATTCCCATGTAGATAGTTACCACCTCTCGGGGCGGTGGCTTACCTACACCGATGGTAACAGCTGCGCCGCTGAGGCATTTTAAGTGCTCACAAGCTCTTAGAGTTAGAAAGTTTGTCCTAATATCTAACCTAAATCTCCTTTGCTGATGATTTAGCCCATTACTTCTTGTCCTAACTTCAGTGGACATGGAGAACAATTGGTCTCTCTTTATAACAACTGTAACCGTATTTGACAACAGTTATCTGGTCCCGCCTCAGTCTTCTTTTCTCAGGACTAAACATGCCCCCTTTTTTTTTAACCTTTCCTCCAATTTGTCCGCATCTTTCCTAAAGTGTGGTGCTGAAAGCAGGATGCAGGACTCCAGTGGACACCTTGCCAGTGCCAAGCAGAGTGGGAAAATTCCCGCCCATGTCTTACCCATGACACTCCTGTTAATAGAGTGAGAGCACAGCGTGTCTCTCTCACCTGTACTCAGCACAATCTGCACTGAACTCAGCACCGCATGGCTTCTTAAAGGCACCCAGACCCCGGGACAGAGCCCCAACGGTGAGCTAAAGACACAACTGTGTTAGGGCTGGTGGAAATGTCTCCATCAAACCTCACGAGCCCCTTGACCGGCTTGTGCTGGGTGAGGACCTATGGGAGCAGGTGCTGAGTCAGCGTCAGGAGCTTTTGCCTGGATGATTCAATCAGCAGGACGGTAAATAATTCATTGGCATTTTGCAGCCACCCCGTTTGTCAGTTTCAGCCTGCGCCCGATCCCCAGGTGGCTGTGATGGCCTCAGGCTGGGATGTTTTTCCAAGACTGGTTGTTTTTCCTAAAAGATCTCTTCCCCCCCAAGAGTGATTTCAGGGCATGTCTCTGACCTGTGTTATCCAGGAGGTCAGACTAGATGACAGTGATCCCTCCTGGCCTGGGAATCTACGACTCTGTGAGGCTAGATGGGAGCAGAATCAGGCCCCGGTGCAGTGAGAGAGAAAACTGGATTTCTCCCCCTCACCCTACAGCGAAAGGTGCCAGAGTTCCACCTGCTCCGCCGTGTGGCTCTGTAAAGCGAGAGCTGGGCCGGCGCCAAGGGAATTGCAGCTTCTGTTCCCCAAACCGGTGAGGCGCTTTGGAAGATACAAGGGCTAGTGCAGTGAACATGGGACTGGAAGTCCACTCACAGAGCTGGACATGATCTAGAGCCCAGCAGTGTGATCTAGAGCAGGGGACTGGGCACCAGGACTCCTGGGTTCTGCTGTTGGAGCTGGAAGGGAGTGTGATCATTAGCCGTAGCGCCTACGAGCCCAGTCACGGACCAAGACCCGACAGTGCTAGGTGCTGTATAGACGGAACAAAAAACCAGTCCCTGCCCCCCACAGAGCTTCTAATTTAGGGTCAGAGCAGAGGACTGGGGTCCAGGACTCCTGGGATCTATTCCCAGATCGGGCAGGGAGCAGAGCGGTGAGATAGCTGAGAGAAGGGTTCACGTCTCTGTCCCGGCAGCTGTTCCTGGGCGGGTTCCAGAACAGAACAGCTCAGGAAAAATGGCTGAAGCGTGGAACAGAAAGAAGGCCGGGAGCGCGGAGGTGAGGGCCCCCCCTGCTGGCTCTGGGTTTTCCCCTTAGCTCTGCACTGGCACCTACCGTGCTAGCAATGTCCGTAGCTTCACGCCTGGGCCCAGCGTCTCTCAAAGAGCCTGAAACGCTGGGTGGGGGGCTGGGTTGCCAGCTCTGCTTCGCAGGCCCCAGGGGTGCTGGAACAATTTGTACAGCGGGGGGGCTGAGAGCCATTGAACCAAACTGTAAACCCTGGATATGATGGAAACCCCTTCAAGCCAGTGGGTGCGGCAGCCCCCCAGCACTCCTAGTTCCAGCACCTATGGCAGGCCGAGTGGAACTTTCTACCAGCAGGGGAAAGTTCGTGTGGAAGATGGAGCTTTCCCGGGGGCCGGTCCCAGACTGTGGGATGAACCCCTCTGGGGAAGAAAGATTGTCCCAAACCTCACCTCCCCAGGGCGCTCCTCTGACCGGCCTTTGCTAATATAAACACAGAGCAGTGCATTGAAAACAAGAGAGACCCTACCAAAATAACTCCTCTGCACGCATAATTCTTCCCCTGTCTCAATTTCCTCAGGGATAATTCTCCCCTCCCATCCTCTGTTTACACCATACCAGGTCTATTGGTCAGAGCAGGGGGCTGGGAGCCAGGATCATCCAGGTTTTTATTCTGGCTCTGTCACAGACTCACTGTGTCGCCCTGGGAAAGTCCCCTCATTACTCTGGGACTGCAGAAGTGTTACCCGAGGGGTGGATTTAGCCTAAGAGGCCTCAGTTTCCCCATCTACAAAATGGGGATGAAATTTACCCACCTTCCCATACTACAGCAAAGTGTTGACTTCCGTGTATCGACTTCCAGGCACTCACATATTCATTATGGAAACAACCCCCCCAGATAAGCCAGGGCCAGCCTGGCGGCCAGTCCCCAATCTCCATAACAGGCAGAACTGAATTCCTGGATCCAAGCAGCCCCCAGATGTGGGGAAGTGCCTATCTGAGCCCTCTGAGTCAGTCTCTGCCCCTGAACCAATTAATTCTGTGTCAGGTCATTTGTATCGAGCAGCTTCTCCCATGAGTCCTGTTCCCTGATGGATCCCACATCGATGGCTGTTCATAATGAGGGTTTAAATCCCCTTCCATCGACACCGGGTTCTTGGTAAGAGCTAACATACCGAGTCGGGGGGGAGGCATTTGTGTGGCTGCTAAGCTGTGTTGACGAGATGAAATAGCGGTGGATTTCAGTGTAATGTCAATATGCACATGAATGGATCCCCCCTATGGACAACTTAGAGCAGGCCAGAGCCAGCATCCTAGATTCGGACATCATGACCTACGGGAAAGCTCCGATCCCCATCTAAGCCCCAAGAACTTGTGACACTCCTTAGCAATTGACGTCCTTTCTGCCGCTGCTCAGCTGCTGTCTGCGAGCCTCTCTTAGTGGCCAGGGCTGGTGGAGTCCCCCCCAAACGGGCCTGACTTCAAAGGGGGGGGGGGAATGGGGAAATCTGAGATGCAAACAATAGGGTTACATTGAAACCATGAACCGTGTTCGGGATGTAGCAACCCCGGTTAGAGCCACCAGATGGCAGCATGACTCAAAGGGAGAGGAATGGTGTGTCTGATGCTGGAGGCGGTAGATAAGGGCCTTATTGGTCCTGGAAGGGACATGCAGTGATGGGAGGGGTGGGCACGGATTTTAGTCATTATATGTGGGTGCGTTTGTCTCCCCGTTCCCACCGAGCCAGTCAGGGCTTGCTGTAGGAGCCCCAGATGGACGATACCAATCAATGCTGACATTCGTGCGGTACCATCCATTCCAAAGGGCTTGGCAGACACCGAAACGCAGCCACCTCTGGGGTGGGACGCGGCAGCTCTTTAACAGCCTCCCAGCCCTGCGGCCCAGGGATCACTCACCCGGTGTTGAAATGCAGCCGCCTCTGGGGTGGAATGCGTCAAGTGCTTAGTCGTGTTCACCAACAAGAGGTGAGGATTTAGGGCAGAAAAGGAAAAAGAATCCCGCATACCAATGAAACAGCAGGAGGGGTTTTTGGAGGCCGAATGGAATTATCCAAGTTGGAATCAGGACGGTACCAGGCTGCCCAGTAACCTACCTCTCAGGAAATAGTGCCTTGGGTTTATTAGCCTCAGACAATCCGGGCCTTAGCTTTGTGCTTCACCCTAGGGGTATGTACGGCTGTTACAGCAGGACAGCTGCGTGTCGACACATCTTACATCCACAGAAGGGGATTTCCTGTCGGTGTGGTTAATCCACCTCTCCCTGAGGCCGATAGCATCCTGGGTCTCCCATCCAAGTACCAAGCAGGAGAGCCCCTGCCTAGCAGAGCCAATGAGCTCGCAGCCCAAGGAGGTCTGGCTATAGGCCAGAGCACAAGGGAATGCCTCTGCTAGGCAGGCAGAAGGGAGCGGGGATCCAGGCGGAAACAGAAGCCCTGGATTTTCCTCTCTGCCTCTCGCTCCACATGAGTGGGTTGGGCTGAGGATGAACAGCTGCTTGCCTGGGTGGATGAACAGCTGCTTGCCTGGGTGGGAGGGAACGGGACAAAGACGCTGGCTCAGCAATCAGGGCACCCTGGTGGGGAGCGAAAGCAGCATGCTGCCAGGTGGGTTGTGAATGAAGGAGCAGCATCGCAGGCATGGACGAAGCAAGAAAGGCGCTACTCCATCTACATCTCACCTTGCAGGTCTCCTGCCAGGAACGGAGACTTTTCAGTGAGGGCTGGATCATTCTAAGATGGGGTTGTTGTTGTTTTTGTGTGTGTGTGTGTGGGGGGGCTTTAAGTTTCCCAGAGCTCTGCTGTGCAGAGTCCCCTGCGGTTGCTGCAGCGTGTTGCAGAGGAGATGCACACACTGCGCTCTCCCCCTCACGCAGGGATTTGGAGACACAGTACACAGGGATCCCACATCTAGCTATGCCAGCTGTGATAATGGCTTGGGGAACCAGCATGCTTCAGGGCCTAAGTGGGATGCATGCCGGGGTCAGCCATGTGTATAGCTATGTACGGTAGACCAAGGGCAATTTAAACCTTCCTCTGAAACACTGGCTATTGGCCACTGCTGGAGGCAGGGACACTGGCCTGGATGCACCAGTGATGGGGGTCTGGTGTGGCAGGGGGAGGGATGCTTGACTAGAGGGAGCAGTGCTCTGATTCGGTGCAGCACGAGAGAGGATACAGGAATCGATGGACCAGTTATCTGAGCCAGTGCAGGGAGGAGATGGGGGTCTAAGGATTGGTTGGGTTTGATCTGGTGCAGCGGGCGGAGGGATACAGGAATAGACAGACCAGTTATCTTATCTGGCATAGGGAAGAAACAGGAGGATACTGATGGACCAAGGAGTCCGGTGGCACCTTAAAGACTAACAGATTTATTTGGGCATCAGCTTTCGTGGGTAAAAAACCCACTTCTTCAGATGGTGCATCTGAAGAAGTGGGGTTTTTTGGTGCCACCGGACTCCTTGGTGTTTTTGTAGATACAGACTAACACGGCTGCCCCCTGATACTTGACACTGATGGACCAGTGGCCTTTTCCCAAAACCTTCTGTTCCAATACAAGGCCACTAGGTGGCAGAATAACCCCCACCCCCATCCCCAAGAAGACGCAGGTGCGAGCCAGACCGAGCTACAGTATGTTGGGCTTTTATTCACTGCTACGTCAAGACCAAGCGATCCCCCGACACCCCCGGCTGGGAGCGCAGCTGGGGCAGGCTGGAATTACTTCCCCCAACCGAGTTCTTCTCCGTTCCCGTCTCTCCTCCTCGCCCGCCACCCCCCAGTGGGGACAGGAGCACCCTGGCCAGCCCAAAGGAAGAGCTCAGCGGAGAGGGGGTGGAGGAAGGAGATCAGACACCACCCAAGGCAGAGAAAGCAGGTGGCCTTGTCAATGCAAGTCTCGCCACCTTTGGGGTGGAATGGTGACCACACTCACAAACACGACTCACTTCGGCTCAGAGGGGTTGCCCCCCTCTTCCCCCCACCGCCTCGTTCGCTAAATTGGGGAGGGCCTTGTGTTCTAGAGCAGAGCTGGTAGGTGTTCACACATTAGCTACTCAATCCTACGGATGGGTCAGGGTCATTAGCCCTATGGTGCAGGTGGGGAAACCGAGGCACCGAGCAGGGCCGCAGCTCTCCAAAGGTTATGCAGTGAGTCAGCGGCAGAGCCAGGCGTCTTGAGGCCCAGTTCCCTGCTCTAACCACTAGATAACACTCCCCTCGCGGTGTTGGGATGATAACTCGGGCATCCTGACGCCGAGTTCCTCTGTTCTAACCATTAGACAGCGCTCCCTCGCGGGCTGGGGAGGTGGACCCAGGAATCCTGCCATCCTGCCTAGCTCAGAGGCGGGTCTGAGGGGCGAGGGATCGGCAGAGCGTATGACTGTGCACAGCGGAGTGTGTGAGTCCTCTGCCTGCCCCTGGCCCCTTGGCAATATTATCCAGCGATCGGCTGAACAGGCGGCTGGATCCTGCACTAACCTAGCACACGGCCCATCGCAGCTGCAGGGGCCAGTGCAAATACACCCAGCTGTGTTTCTAACAGGGAGGACTCGCTGTCTGCTTTGCCTAAGGGCTTTCAGCCCACAGGGCCCCGGAAGCTCCTACACAAGCTTCCCCCAGCCCCGAAAGGCGACGCTGCACACGGGGCTTCAGGGAAGGCCTGACACTGCGGGCCTGATTCCTGGTATTCATCAACGAGCCCCGGTCACTTTTGTCCTGCCCACATTTTTGAGCTGCGTTGGTCACATGCTTCCTCTCTGCGTCCTGCCCTAAATGGCTGTGCAGTGTTGCTGCCGCGCTCCTCCCCAGAACTGGCAGCATTTCAGCCCTGGGCGGGGTGGGGGAAGGGGATTCCTGTCTATATTGCAAATAGCGTTGAGATCCGGTGGGATGAAATGGAAAATCGTTTGCTCCTGCTGATGAGCCAGGCACTGCATTATTTCCGATTGTCCCTCGCGTGGCCTGTCAGGAGCTCTGGTGGTGACTGGAGCTTGTGTCTGCTGAGATGATAACCCCACGTATCCGAGGGAGAGGGGTATTTTCAAAGGGCCTCGGTGGTGAGTTAGGTGCCTAATTCCCCTTGAAAGCCAATGGGAATTAGGTGCCTTGTCAGGAACGTCTGGAAATCTCACCCTTAGCGTAAAGGATTTAAAGCTGGTCTGAAGCATCTGTCTGGATCCAAGCTTCCCCCGGAGTCGGCGGCTGCTTGGATCTGTTTTTTTAGCTCAGCTCTGAAGAGGACGGAGACCGTGGGCCTGGGCATCTGCCTGCCTGGGGCTGAAATGGTCCCTGGAAGCAGCAGCTGGTGCCTGGACTCTCACCCTGGTCGGTTTCTCTGGGCATCACCAGCGCTGGGATGGAATGACCGAGCTGCCCACCCCAACGGTGCTCTGAGGCCTGGCCTGCCCGACAGCATTCTCCGGCTAGCTCTGTCCTTATGTGCCCCCCATCACCACTGTGTCTGGGCAGCTGCAGAAACCAGCTTGCGCTAAGCGGGTTCTGATCCGCAATAGCACCCAGGCTGCTGCTTCTCACAATGGGATTTCACTCTGGTCTCATGCCGCCCGCTCTAACCACGGGAGCTGGGATGACAACCCAGGCGTCCTGCCTCCTCTTCGTCTGCTCTAACCATAAGGCTACATTTCCTCCTGGGACTGGGAATGGACCTCAGGAGTCCTGACTCCCAGCCCCCAGGCAAAGGGGAACAGAGCCCCAGGAGGACACGAAGGCAGAGGGCGATTCCTAGAATGGAGTTGGGGCAGTGCTCCCGCACGGACAGCTGGGAATCAGGACTGGTGAGCACAGTTACACACATCTGTCTGTGGTCTGCAAGACAACCAGGGGGGTCACGACCTACCTGCCCTTCCCACATTGCTAAATGCAGAGCCCGGCTAGACAGATCTATAACCACCATCACCCTGGCATCTGGGCAGCCCCAGAACCAAGCTCGGGCTCCCCCTAGGGAAGGGTAGGTGGGGGCAGGGTCCTGCTATGGAAAAGCTTGAGAACCTCTGAGCTAGAGCCTGGATTGTCAGGGAGGACGCAGCTCAGAGACACATGCAGGGACTGGGTTACGGGAAGGGGTAATACTGATCGTGTCATAGAATCATAGAATCATAGAATATCAGGGTTGGAAGGGACCTCAGGAGGTCATCTAGTCCAACCCCCTGCTCAAAGCAGGACCAAACCCAACTAAATCAGCCCAGCCAGGGCTTTGTCAAGCCTGACCTTAAAAACCTCTAAGGAAGGAGATTCCACCACCTCCCTAGGTAACCCATTCCAGTTCTTCACCACCCTACTAGTGAAAAAGTGTCACAATATGCAGAGGGTGTAGAGACCTCCTGGTTGGCCACAGTGGTTGGGATGCCACCCAATGCTCAGGAATATTCCCCACGGGCTAATTGATAAAGGAGTAAAAACGCCCCTGGAAGTTGTTTCAGTCAAACATCCCCTCATCCGTCAGGTTTTGATTTAGCAAAACCCAAAGGGACCAGCCACCTGGTTTCACCCAGAACTCTACAGGCAGGGGAATGAGCTGAGAAACTGACCCCGTTCTACTTCGGTATCTGCCACTGATTTAAAGCAAAACATTCTCTGTGGCTGCCTTTAATACACCCAAGGTGGGGATGGAGGGGTAACACACACACACGCATGCAATGTACCCAAGGTGGGGATGGAGGGGTAACACACACACACACATGCAATGTACCCAAGGTGGGGATGGAGGGGTCAAGGGGTCACACACACACACAATATACCCAAGGCAGGAATGGGGGGGTAACACACACACACACACACACACACACACACACACAGAGAAATCAGTTCCTTTTGTGTGCATTTTTTGTCCATATAGACAGGGCCGGCTCCAGGGTTTTTGCCGCCCCAAGCAGCAAAAAAAAAAAAAAAAAAGCCGCGCTCGCGATCAGCGCTACAGCCGCCGCTTCAGTCTTCGGCGGCAATTCGGCGGCTGGTCCTTCGCTCCCAGCGGGACCAAGGGACCCGCCCCCGAAGACCCAGACTTGCCGCCCCAAAAACAGCTGGAGTGCCGCCCCTCTCCATTGGCCGCCCCAAGCACCTGCTTGCTGGGCTGGTGCCTGGAGCCGGCCCTGCATATAGACCAGTGTTGCTCAGACTGAGGCTTGGAGTCACAAGTGGCTCTTTAATGTGTCTCCTGCAGCTCTTTGCAGCACATGATATTAAAACACTGGGTGATTTAATTATTAACCAATCAAAGTTATTAACCAATCAGGAGGCTTTTACCATGTTACTAATCAATTGTCGTTGATAAAATAATAATACTCGGTCAGTCATTTTGCTGTGCAAATGAAATAGATATAGTAAGTGAGACAATGAATTCACACTCCTGTGGCTCTGTTGGTCGCTAATTTGACTCCTGAAGCGCGGAGGTCTGAGTATCACTGATCTAGAACTTACTACCTAAAAGCTGGGAACCACCGCCCAGCAGTTTGTGCATTTGGCCAGCAGGGGGCAGCATTCTGCTTGTGCCACTATAGGCACAGGGAGAGGGGCGTGGTACTGGGTGGGAGACCCTGGGGCAGGCTTGTTCCAGGAGCCTTGCTTCTTAAAGGGTTAATAAGCTGTGTATGGTTACAGATTCATCAAGGGATCTGTCCAGGCCTGCTAGAAATGCATGTGTGTGTTCCAGGTGTGACAGCTGCTATTTTGGGCGATATCAGGGCTTGAACTAGAGCTAAAAGCAGGCCCTGCTACAGCCTGAGCTAAAGATGACACCTGGGGGTCTACAGCTGATGGGGATTTCCCATCCTCAGACAAAACTTGCGATTTCAAAAATGTTCTCGTCCCAAATTGGAACCAAATCCCAAAATCTCAACATTTTTTTGTGTGCAAACCCAGTTCCCACCCCCCTCCGCCCCCCCCCCCAAAAAAATCTTTTTGGCTGATATTTTGTTTTGGTAAATTTGAAACATTTCGTTTCGATTTTGACCTTTTAAACGTTAAAACTAGCGAATAAGCTACGCTGCCAAAGGAAACGTCATTTTGAGCTGATAAACGGAAACGTTTCGTTCCGAGGCTGGCGAAAAGGGGCATTTTGACATTTTCAAAACATTTTCATCTCCATTTTTTCTAAATGAAAAATTCGGCGGAATTGACACATTCCTGTGGGAGGTTTCGGTTTTGATGAATCAATGCTTTCTGACGGCGACTCGTTTTCTGGAATAAGTCCCACCCAGCTCTAGTCCTTAGCTGGGGCTGGAGCAGACAGGTCCTCTGTGGATCAGACACAGATGGGGGCCTGTAATGGACATTCACCGGTGGCTTATAGCCACACATATACTGGAGACAGATGTGCTCAAAGCAGTTTTGATGGCCTCTGAAATCTCAATGTGAATTTGGTTCCAAATTTCACAGTTGAGCTCCATCCTTCTGTAGCGGGGTGGTCACCTGCTCCTGCCCTGAGGGGCTTAGAACAGCCCAGCAAAGGGCAGGGCTGGGGAAAGGCCAGAGGGGCTGGGGAGCTCCAGGCTGGCAACACCCCAGGCTGCAGGGCCTTGTCCAAGGCCCCATAGAGGGACTGGGATGCAGACGGAGGCGGCAGGTCCAGACCCAACCTGACCTATGATGAGTGGCTGACACTGCAGTCTGCCCCAGGGCGCGGGGGCGAGTTGGTGACTGGCAGTAGCCTACGACTGAGGCGAGGTGGGGCTAGGGGGTGGGGGTTCCCTGGGGAGGGGAGACCCCGAGACTGAGGGGGTGTACTGCCAGGGGGCAGCACCCCAGATAAAGGGGCACCGGAGTCCAGGGAGGGACACGGGGGCCAAGCGGCAGCGGGATACTGGCCTGCAGAGGGCGCTCCAAGGCTGGCAGAGCTAATTCCCGGAAGACACCAGCAGGAGGCGCCGCGGGGGCGAGTCCCGCATCGTTACACCTTCTAACCTGCTGACTGAAAACCCCAAATCCAACCCCTACAAGTGTCCCAGATACAGACCTGAAACCATACTCACATGCTGTCTGTTCTCTGACAAGGAAGGCCCCATGTACCTGCAGCAGACTAGCCCCCCAGTCCTGCAGCAAAAGGCCCCAAATCCTGCGGGAAACTGAAAATCCCAGAACAGTGTCAGATACACTGAAATAATACGGTTTCTATTAAAGTAAACATGGCAGTGGCTAACGCAATCAGCACGGGATAAAGTGTGCTAGCTAATCCTCTGGCCAATTTAATCAGATGCTGCTCCTATCATTTTCAGCCCAAATTCTCAGCTGACGTCAGTCAAGAGAGGCACCGATTTACACTAGCCAAGAATATGGCCCTTCATTTTCAGTGTGCTGCAGAATTTTGTAACAAAAAAGGCATAAGTGCTTAGCAGGAGCAATCGGGAGAGGGGGTGGGGTGGCAGTTGGGGGCTTTTGGCATCTGGGGATTTAATTGGGAGTTGTGAGAGACGCACAATACAATGCAATATTTCTGCTAAAATCAGCAGTGGAATAGTTAACAATGTTGTTGTCTGTTTGGTAGTCAGTAGGTTTCAGAGTCAACACCCACTTGTCATCAATGGGTTCACATCTCTTAGCGTGATCATTGTAGGCTGTCTAAAGACTAGGTCAGGCCACATGGCATCAGAGACATGCCAATAAGGGAAGGTTGGCTTAGCTGCCACAAGGGCTACAAGCGTATTTCTGCAAACAGAAAAGGTTCTGCAAAGTAGCGGATACACGGGGCCCTGATTACAGTCTCCTTGTGCTTATAGGAAGACCTGTGCAAATGTTAACTCCCTTAGTTAACTCGGACTTTGCAGCATCACTCAGGGAAGTGCAGGGAAACCTGAGCACTCTGCAGATTCATAGCTTGGTAACGAGGGGCCAGATCTTCCCGCTGGGAGTCAGGCACCTAAATACCTTTGAGGACTTGGGCCTAAAGCCTTGCCTGCAACGGGGTTTGTTTGCACCACTGCAGTTGCGCTAGTGCAAACCTCTTGTGCTGACAATGCACAATGACAATGCACAATTCCACAGCTCCCCCTGGTGGAAAAGCAGGGTAACCCATGCCAGTGCACTGGGTCTGCACTATGGGGTTGGCATTGGGTGTCTCTGCATCAATGATGCTCTGCTCAATCCCTCACCCTGTGCCTAGAGGGTTTATTCCAGCCCTCCCACCAGTGTTTGGGGGTAACTTCTTGTGCGTCCCCAGTAATATTGCTTTGTCTAGGGGTGCGGCTCTGCCAGAGACTGAATGCTAAATAAATAACAAATAGGACGTAGCATTTCTAGAGCGCCTCTGATCCCGGGATCTCCAAGCGCTTTACAGACACAGGTCGGTATCATTCCCTCCATTTGACAGGTGGAGGAAACTGAGGCACGGGGAGGGAGCGTCACTAGTCCAAAGTCACCCAGTGAGTCAGTGGCAGAGACAGGCAGAGAACCCGAGAGTCGTTAGCGCCCAGTCCTCTGACCACTAGACAACACTCCCCCTCCTGGAGCTGGGAACAGAGCCCCGTGCCTAAAGTGCTTCCGTTTTTGAGTGCTCCCGTCTGAGACGCCTCGAAGGGGGCCTGATTTCCAGCGGGCGAGTGCTCAGCACAGTTGGGCGTCCCAAATCATTAGCCTTTTTGCAAACGTAGCCCTCGGTCTCCCTTTACTGCGCCCGCCAGACAACGCTGCCCCCTCAGAGGTGGGGAGCTAACCCAGGAGTCCCGACGGCGTTCACACTAATAAATAGGATATTGCCGGGAGCAGCAGGTGGGGTGCAAGGCCACCGGGGGCGGTGGGGGAGGGATGTCTGTCTCTAGGATCGCCGAGCAGGGCTGCCTTTGGCTTTGAACCTGGATCGGGCACAAACCGTTGCCGGAAATTGGAAGAGGCTCCGGCTGGCCACGTTCCTGATCTCGAACCCCAATCGACCCTTTTCATTCCCTTTTTCTTTCCCCTCCTCTGCATCTCCAGGCCGTGCCTGGCAGGACCCGGAGGGACGGGACCCACGCGCCTCCCCTCTGGTTTCCTGACTGGCACGTGGGAGCAGCCGTTAGAAGCCGTCACCGTCCCACCCCCAACGTAGGCCAGGTTTCCCAGCGGACTCCGGGTGCTCTGTGGCTACGTGGCACAGTCATGGGCGGTAATGCTTGGGGGCGTTCCGCTGCCAGGCCGCGGCCTCCGGGCCTCCACCGAAGGGGCCCAATGCCATCCAGAAGTTGGTCGCATGGGGATCCTGGCCCAATTGGGCCACAGCCCAGCACCGGAGTGCTCCTGTTCCGGTCAGATTCCCTGGGCGTGGCCCGTCGCTAAGATAGATACACAGCAGGGCGGAGGATACACAGCAACCCAGACACAATGGGCTCGCCACCCAGGATGGGGTGGGAGAGATGGGATGGGGGGGTGTCTCCAGCTCCTCCCCACTCCAGGAGCAGCCAATGGGATGGGGATAGAATAAATCTAGGCCTCTTCTTCTCCTTTCCCTTGTTGGGGCTTCTGTCCCTTTAACTGGCCGGGTCGCCCTGGGCCAGCAGGTTCTGGAAATTGACCAGCTGCTTGATCTGTTCGGTTTGCATAGAATGCCTTCTGAACAGCTTCTTCTTCGCCTTGGGGGAGCTGGGGGCCATGGGGATGAGCCCCCTGTGCACGGGCGAGGGGGGCCGGCCGTTGGCCCGGATGTCAGGGATGGGAGGGTGGGGGTTGATGTTGAGCGGGGGCAGGAAGCCAGGCCGGGTGTGGGCGATGTGATCCAGGAGGAGGGTCCCCGATCCCCTCCTCTCCAGCAGCCCCGGGGAGCGCCGCCGCCCCGTCATGGGGGACACGGCGCTGGGGATGCTCTCTAGGGACTCCCGGGAGGAGCTGGCCGGCAGGGTCAGGGGGGAGGCGTTGTATTTCCTCCTCTCCAGGGAGACGCGGCCTGAATCCGGGGAGCCGGGGATGGAGTCCGGGCAGAGGTGCGCGTCCGACTCGCAGTGCTCCATGCGGGCCAGCTTATGGTGGGCCACGCCCCGCAGGCCGGGCGCTGGGCCCCCCCCGCTCTCCTGGGCCTCGGGGGCCGTGTTGCGCCGTGACAGAGGCTGGTGGAGGTAGCCGAAATGAACCTTCTCGGCCCAGGGTGCCTCCAGACCTGGGGCCTCTTCCCCGGAGCCCTGGGGGGCAACCGTCTTGAAACCGGGGGGCTCCTGGCCCTCGATGCTGTGCCTCCGCGACAACACGGGCCTCTTGGTGATGCTCAAGCCGTTCATCTCGGCCGTGATCCTCTCCTCCGGCGTCCGGGCCTTCTCCGGATGGGAGGCAGCCAAGGCGGAGGGTGCCACCAGCCCCCACGGCTCCGAGTTGAGTCTCTTGAGTTGCCTGGGCCGGCCCTTCGGTGGCGGGGCTGCCGGCGGCTGCTCCGCGGAGGCCTCGGCCTCCAGCCCCTTGGGAAGAGGCGGCGGGGGGCAGGTCAGCCGGGTGGCCATGGTGAAGTTGAAGACGTCCCTCGCCTCCTCCTTCTCGCTGGCCCCAGGCGACTGGGTGGTCTTGACGTCGATGTCGGAGGGCGACATGCACAGGCCGGGCGACTTCTCCTCCAGGCCCGGGGACGGGGGTGAGTTCAAGTACTGCTTGGTCTTCTTGGTGCCCGAGGGGGACGTGTCGGTGGTGATGATGATCACCTCCTTGCCCTTGGCCTTGCAGGCGTCCAGCAGCACCTGCAAGGTCTCCCGGTCGCCCCGGTTGATGGCGTAGACCAGGGCCGACGCCCCCGCGTAGTCCCTGGCGCTGGGGTCGGCCCCGTGCTCCAGCAGGACCGAAGCCACCGAGGGCCCGGCCCGGTCGGCGCAGGCGTGCATCAGGGCCGTCTTGCCCGTCTTGTCGGGGATGTTGGGGTCGGCGCCGTTCTCCAGCAGGTAGCGCACCATGCGGGGCTTGTTGTGCGGGTCGTCGTAGCGGGCCAGGCAGGCAGCGATCAGCGGGGTCTCGCCCTGGGCGTTGCCCTCGTTGATATAGGCCCCGCCTTCCAGCAAGAGGCGAGTGAGGCGGAACTTGCCCTGCCACACGGCCTTCAGCAGGGCATTCCCCTCCGCGTGCGGCATGGCGGCTGGGTCGTTCATCGCCAGGCGGGGCCTGGGGCCGGGCGGTCTCGTGGGGGCAAGCCGGGGCTGTAGGCAGCAGGGCGGGGCATTGCACAGGCAGAGCACCTCCCTGGACAGAGAGAGAGAGAGAGGGAGAGAGGGAGAGCACATCATGAAATCTTACCCTGCTCCAGTATCGTTCATCGCCAAGCAACCCCTTCACCACTGAGCTGCCACCTCTGGGCTGCAATGCAGCAGCTGGTTCATAGCCGCACAGCCGGGCTTCACAGTGACCACGCAGCCGGGGCTGAAATGCAGCCTGCTCTGGGGTGGAACATGGCAGCTGTTTAACAGCCACACAGCAATGCTGCAGAGAGATCACACAACCACTACTGACATACAGCCAGCTCTGGTGTGCAGCTGCTTAATAGCCCACGGCCACGCTGCAAAAGGATCACTCACCCAGCACTGAAATGCAGCCAGCTCTGGAGTGGAACAGGGCAGTTGTTTAACAGCTGCACAGCCATGCTGCACAGGGAACACTCACCCAATACTGAAATGCAGCAAGTTCTGGGGTGCAGCATGGCAGCTGCTTAAAAGCCACAGCAACGCTCCACAGGGATCACTCACCCAGCACTGGAATGCAGCCACCTCTGAGATGGAGGACAACGCCTGTTTGATGACCACATAGCAGTGCTGCAGAGGGATCACTCACCCAACACTGAAGTGCAGCCAATTTGGGGGGGAGCTGTTTAATGGTGGTACCGCAAGGCTGCACAACAGTTTAGGACAGGAAGTGAAGGCTCCAACAGGCGAAGCTAGGCAGACAGAATCTCCTTATTCATACTGCAATTGGGCCTGGCTAAGAAGTGCCCTGGGATTTTTAAGGCCTCTGTGGGACACAGCCTCAGTTTCACACCCATGTGTCTGGTTTGCAGGCCCCCTCCTTCCACATCACCTCTGCGCCCATATTCAGACTTCCCAGAGAACCAAGGCAAAAACAGTTGGGAATTCAGCAGCTCCGGCCGCAGAAAAACCCACCTTCGTCCCACTCTGTTGTCAACGGAGGGGTGGCAATAGATCAGTCCAGACAAGATTAATCTCTAGCTCTTATCACTGGTGGGTCTCAAAGGAGGGGAGGCTCATTACCCCCATTTTACAGATGGGGAAACCGAGGCACGGGGAGTTGCCCAAGGCCACCCAGTAGCAAAGCTGGGAATAGAATTCAGGTTTGCCTGAGTCTCACTCACCCTGCATTCATGGCACATGGGACAGGTCCGGGGCATTGTCCTGCTTATCTCAGGTATAGCTTTATGCACTGTCCATTAATCCAAACCAGGACCTAAGCAGACCCTCTCTGGTGGTGCTAGGTGACTTCTTCACACCACGCACAGTCAACCTGTGGAACTCATTGCCAGGGGATCGTGTGAAGGCCAAAACTATAACGGGCTTCAAAATGAATTAGACACGTTCATGGAGGGAAAGGTTCATCGATGGCTATTTGCCAAGATGGGCAAGGAGGCAACCCCATGCTCTGGGCGTCCCTAGCCTCTGATTGCCAGGATCTCGGTGTGGACGGCAGGGGACGGATCACTCAATGGTTGCCTGTTCTGTTCATTTCCTCCAAAGCACTTGGCATTGGGAGACAGGATACCGGGCTAGATGGACCATTGCTCGGACCCAGTCTGGCCGTTCTTATGCAGCACGGCCTTTCGCTTCACCACAGCCCAGGCTAGATTCTTGTCTACCGTGAGGGATGCTCCCCAACAGCCATTAGCAGGTCGCCAAAGAGTTAAACACTCAACTCCCATGCATGTGCCGTTCAAAATGTCACCGAGCGCTGGCAGATCCCCCCGGCTTCCCATCCCAGCCCGCCTGCCTGACTCAAAATCCTACCAGCTGGCGCCCGCGTGGAAAAGGGTAATTAATTCAACGCTGGAAAAAAACAAGTTAACTAATCAAAAGGCGTTTGGCTGGTGAACGCGTCCCCCCCCCCCTCCCCGCCCCCAGCCCCTTCTGCCCTGGCAGCTGGTGAGCTGGTTGGCTGGAGGGGCATTGGAGAAGGGCTGCCTGTCCTGCCTCATTTACCAGAAATATCTCACTCGGGGGTGTAGGTGACACAGCGTCTATTGGTGCCAGCTTGCCCAAAGAGCTGCAGGTTGGATTCCCGAGGGCTCAGACCCCCCCCCCCAATCAGGGCAAGCTGCCAGCGTAGGCACCTGAATAAATTCAAATTTCCCAAAGGCCTCTGTGTGGGTCCCACTGGGACACAGATGGGCAGCAGCTTTTCAGAAGGGCCCGGCTTCCGGCCTGCGCAGCTTTTTGGAAAAACCCGGCCATGGGTTCTGCTGGATTGATTCACGCTGCCTCCCACCTGGGCCCACGCTGGGAAATGGAAGCCAAAGGAGAGGCAAGAGGGGTGAAGCAGGGAAGTGGAGGGAGGAGAGAAAGGAAGAGTGCAGGGGAGGAAGAATGAGATAGATGGAAAGAATAAGCGATGAGGGAAGGTAAAGAAAGGGGGAAGGAACAAAAAGGCCAGGAAGAGAAGAGGGAAGGCGCGAGGGGGGAAAGGCAGGGGAAGAAGAGAGAAAAAGGGGCCTGGAAGACGGAGGGTGAATAGAGGGGACGCAGAGGAGAGCTGATGAGCAAAGTGGAAGAGAATAAAAGAGGTGTGGAAAGAGAAGAAGCAGAAAAGGAAAGCTAATTACCAGGGCTAATGAACGAGCAGCGTCCTACAAATCATCAGAGGCTGGCGCCATCCCCTGACCCGGTGCCCCGGGAACCAGGGCCTGATTGAATCATGGATGTTGAGCGCAGCAGATTAATAGCACTGAATCGGCCTGCTCAGAGCCCTTCTGGTAAGAGGCAGCAGGCTAAGCAGGGTTGGTTGGGGTTATGGCTTAGATGGGAGACCCCTGCCCCCAGTGGTGTTGGTGACTCAATGGGGGGTGTTCTTCTCTGAAGGCCTCACCACATGTGGTCATCAGCAGTTCTCTTCTTGCTAAAGCTGGTGGCCTGATCGAGGCGGGACTGGGTAGTCACTGGCCACAATGATCTTTGCTTCCTATCCTAAAGTGCTAGGGAGTATTCTGTCCTGGAGGGAGTGTGGTCCAATGGTTAGAGCAGGAGAGTGCGAGCCAGGACGCCTGGGTTCTGTGCACAGCGCTGGGAAAGAGTGGCCAGAGTAGCTACACTGGGAGCTTGGAAATCTGGTCCAATGTGACATTACCAAGGTCACCCGGGGAGTCTGTGACAGAGCTGGGCACTGAATCCCTATCTCCTGGTGAACGTGTAACACGGTGAGCGTCTGTGAATGTGTAAGAGGCAGACGACGTTTCAGTATTTGTCTCCTGAGCCCACTTGTGGGCCGGGTCAGATCCTGGCATATGAACTGTCATTCTCACGTAGGCTTCTCAAACCCTTCTAGGAACCGCCCCCCCCCCACCCCGAAATAGCTCATCCCTCTCTGCAAGGATCGGCCGGGTCATTAATTCTGCCCAGGACAATTCTGGACCGGGAGAGAAGCTGAAAGAGGCCAGCTCAGCTGGTGGAGGAAAAAGGGGGAAGATTGAAAATAGATGGGCTGGCGTTTTCTGTGGGATTTGGATGGTCAATTCCCAGTTAAACTAATAGGAGCCGGGCATCCAAATACTCTCAGCAACTTGAAACATCTCAGCCTTCTTCTCTAATCTTCCTATCTATCTATCGACCTAATCTTCGTCTGCATCTCTCTCGATCTATGTGTCGCATGAAACATTTCCTATAGTCTTTCAAATTAAGCATATTAGAAAGGCTGGCACGTCCCTCTGAGCCAGTGGAGCATTCCTTTGGAGAAAACACTGGATTAACTTGCAGTGACTAGCTCTGTTAAAGTGTCATTTCAAAACCCATCCATGTGCAGCAATACAAAGCCGCGGGAGGGCCCTGGAATCATTTGTCATTTGTCAGACAATGACTGAGCTGCCAGCTAACCCATGCTAAGTGACCTGCTTTATCTGTTTTGTTATTAGCACCCAGTAATTTCCTCATTACTTCTAGATTTAACTCAGCGTCCCCAGAGCTTTCACGGGGGGGGGGAGAAGGGGGGGGAAGGAATCTAGTATGGTTTGAGCATGGGCCAGGGCATCAGTGTTCCTGGGCTTTATTACCAGCTTTGCAGGCAGTGCACACTAGTAGTTAAAGCGGGCAGAAGGGGTCTGATGATCAGAACTCCTCACGTTTATTTATTTTTTAATATCTGTAGCAGGGAATGCTGGATAGCAGTTGGGGCAGTGGACTGGGAATCAGGACGCCTGGGTTCTATTACCAGTTGTAGGCCAGATTGCAATCTAGTGATTAGAGCAGGGGACTGGGAACTCCTGGGTTCTCTTCTTGGCTCTACCAAATCATGTCCCCGCTCTGTGCCTCGGTTTCCCCAACTATAGCCTGGGGATCACAGCTACTCACCCACCTTTTTCAAAACACGTTTGCGATCTCTCGCGGGAGGCGAGGGATTTTCAAAGAAATCTAAAGGAGTTAGGTGCCCGCAATGGCCAGTGGGCTCCTAAATCTCATAGGCCCATTGAAAAGCCCAACTGAAAAGTGCCACATAAGGGCCTGATCCAAACTCCATTGAAGTCAGCGACAGCCTTTCTATTGACCTTAGCGGGCTGCGGATCAGAACTGAAGTGCGATGCCCTCCGAGGGGCCAACATTTCAGTAACACCAAAAGGCACGCAAGAGAAAACAAGTTGATCGATAAGAGGCAGCAAGCATTAAAATTTCTGCACATCTTCCCTTACAGAAAAGCATCTAGCCCCCAAGATGCCGGAGGAGATATTGACCGGCAAGACGCTTCAAAAATGAGGAGCTCTCCTCCTGCGTCAGTTTCTCTCCTCTGGACCTCACAGTCACAAGTCTGGAAGCAAGAGAACGCAACAAGAGTGGGATGCTTTTGTTCCTCTCTGGAACAACCCCCACTCCCCCAAAAACCCCTGTTGAGGCCTCCATGAATATACCTAAAGCTGTCAGATTCACCATTTAAAGCTCAAACCCCGCCCCTTATTTTATATTATTTTTTCTCTTGCCGCTACTTTCTGGGGGCTTTTTCAAGGGGCTGGTGCCGGCAGGGCCTCTTGGGTGGTTGGTTGGTTATTATTTATTATCTGTATCTCAGTAGCACTTAGGAGCCCGTTATGGATCAGGTCCCCTGGGGCGCTAGGCGCTGTACGCACACAGAACAAAAAGCCAGCCCCGGACCCAGAGATCTTACAACACTGCACTATTGATGGCTCATTAACAGGCTCCCCAGTGGTGACGTGGGGACCGGGGAGGGGGGAGGTGATTGTGTCAGATCCCCAGCTGGTGGAAATCAACATAGCCCTGTTGGGGTCAGTGGGTCAGATTCCCAACTGGGGTCACTGGGCCAGAGCGCCACGGAAATCAATGGGCCAAGGCGCCGCTGTTGTCAGTTAGCATTGCTCAAGTGACTTCCCCAGAACCGTGCTGATTTGCACCCGCTCAGGATCTGGCCCATTGTGTCGCTAGCTTGGGATGTCCGTCGTCCCCCCCCCATCCTTTGCCAAAGGAAACCCAAAATGACCTTTGGGCCCAATTTACCTGCGCCGACCCCGACGGGAGCTTGGCTCCATCAAGGCGGGCAAAGTTGGGCTCTTACAGGCTGAACCTGCTACCCTTGACCCCCCCCAAGTAATCCTTACTCACCTGAGTAGCCTCAGTCACTTCTATGGATTCACCAGGATTGCTCACCTGAGGGAGGGTTGCGGCAGCGGGAGCCCTGGGCCCTGATCCACTGACTTCAGTGGGCTTGGGCCCGCTTCAGTGTGAGTCTCCCCTTCTCCCCTGGGGTTAATGGAACTGCTCAGGGGTCATAGGTTTTTAAGACCACAACGGGCCATTTACCATCACCCCTTCTGGCTTAAACATCCTAGACAATGTCCCTCCCCTCTGTCTATGTAGCTTGCCCTCATCAGCATCCCATCCGGGCTCTTCACAATCACAAATGGGTTTTAGCCTCTCCTGGGGATTATCCCCGTTTTGTAGGTGGGGAACTAAAGGCCCAGGAGATATGAAGCAACTTGACCAAGGTCACGCAGGGAATCTGTAGCAGAGCCAGGAATTAAACCAGATCGTCTGGGTCCTACTCGAGTGTCCTCCCTGTGAGACCATCACCCCTTCCACCCCAGCTACTGTCTCAGTTTCAAGGCAGTGTTGATACATTGTCTTCCACATTGCTCGGGGAATGAATGAGCATTCCTCCGGTTTCTTTCCTGAGCTCCACCATAGGAAATCTATGAGAGCCCTATATCATATCAGAAAAATCCATCTGTCATGCTGGGGTGTAATAAAGCAGGCAATTTCATCTCGGGAATCCGGGAAACCCTTCATCATTTATTGTCCAGGAATGCAGGCTAAATAAGCTACGGTCTGGTAAGATCTCACTCTTCTTGTCCCCATAGGACCTCTAAGTATAAAAAGCCATTTTACCTTTGGAATCTTTCAACGACAAGTCCCGTGCTTTTGGGTGAAAAAAACCCAACCCAAATCCCTGCAGAGCACTACGGCTTTAGGAAACAAAGGTTTAAAGCTCTGACAGTGATGTTGAATATCAAGGCATGCAATGGATGAAAAAAGGAGAAAACAAAGAGGGAAAAGCCAGATCGATTCTTTGCCGCATCTTTGCATTTGTGGGTTGCAACTGGAAAAGGAAGACATTCGGTTTTCGGCAAATTGCTACGGAGGTGAACTGGGAATGCCTAGTGGATTTCGGTGTAGAAATGGTCTGATGGGAATTTATTGGAATCAGAATTCTTCCAGGGATCTTTTTTTCCTGGGATTTGAGATGCAAAGGGATTTTCTTGGGGGTGATGAGAGAAACCTAAAGAAAATATTCTGGTCTTTAGCAAGAGCTTTCACCCACGTCTGGTTACATAACCACATAAGAATGAATGCAACCTACTGAATGGAGTGAGAGAAATTATATATCTATATCTATGGAATTTAAAGGAACTTGTGATGAATATTATAGTTCAGGATCGGTACAGCGAGTGAAATACATTTAAATCAAAGGATAATCCTATTCCTGTTCTAATTCTATTAAACAGGTGGATTTAAAGCAATACACCAGCTAGTGGCAATAAAACGTGATTAGATTTTAATATAAAACAGATTTCTGGCTTGGTTTGGATCAGCAGAATAAAACACCAAAGGGACCAGAACGGGTAAGAGCAGAAAGACACCTGAGTGGACATATAGCCACAGAGAAATTAATGATTAGTCTGATGAAAAAGAAACACATTTAATAATAATAACTAATCAATCATTCATTAAAGAAGTGCAACCAAAGAATCCCAGAGTTCCAATGCAAGATGGGCTGTTCTGGAAACCAGCAGCAATTGAGGAATGGGATTTTAGGACAAACTGACAGTGAATGTGACAGACAGACAAAATCTTCATACTGTCCAGGAGACTTTCTCTCCCATCCCCGTCTGCATTTTAGCCTAAGCGCAGGACCCATGCGCTGATCCCCGGCCAGAAGCAACGGTGGTGCTTGCCCCTTTCAGCACCCACTAGCTGCTCTATCATTCTTTTATAGCCCGCTCTCCATAGGTGCTGGAACTAGTGGTTTCCATCCTATACAGGGTTTGCAGTTTGGTTCAATGGCTCTCAGCCCCCCCACTACACACATTGTTCCAGCCCTGCTGCTCTCTTCTTTTTTTAAAAGCGGTATCGTACCTGGCGTGGTCGGACCCTCTCTCGTCACCTGCTGCTGGCTCTTCTGGGCCACATGCTTCCTCCTCACCCCCGGGAAAGCGGAGCAGCAGCCTGCAGAGTTTTCATGGCTTGAGACCTTTGCTCCCCTTTTGTGCATTGGGTGCGTGCGGGTGTTTAAAGGAAATCGACCCCATTCAGCTTGAGACAGGGGGATAGACAAAGCGAAGCCGAACAATTCAGTCCATCAAAGCCCTTCTCTGCATTTTTTTTTGTTAGCAGCATTTCCCTCTCTTGCACGCCTCTCCCCCCTCCCCACGCCGGTTGCAGCCCTGCGGATAGGTGACTGAGCGCCGGTGTTTTCCACTTACTGTCACAGCCTGCCCGGCTCTTTGCAGAGACAGAGCCGGGCTGCTATTTTTAGCTCCCTTCCCATAGACCAGAAGTAGCTATTCCATTCAACTCCACAGAGCAATCACACTGCACCAATATACATGGGAAAAGGGCCCCGCCTCTTCCACTCCCCCCCTTCCCCTGCCAGTGCTTCTGAATTATGCTCAGTCCTGGTCTAATCCCTCGATCTCTCTCTGTAGCAATTCGGTGGCACTCTCCAGGGGCGCCGGAACAATGTGCATTGTGCTGAGAGCTGCCCAACCAAACTGCAAGCCCTGCATATGATGGAAACCACGTCAAGCCAGGGGGTGCGGCCGCACCCCTCGTTCCAGCACCTCCGGCAACTGTCTCCTTAGGATGCTGGGGATGAGTCCAGTGCATGCTACTGTACTATAAATACCAGCCCCTGGCCACTGCAGCGCTGGGCGCGATTAACCCTTGACCCTCCGCTGCCCTGCGCCTTTGTGTTCCCGCTAACACACCTGGCCAAGTGGCCTTGTTTTAGGAATATTAGTGACCTGTCTGGCAGCAAGGCCTCCAGGTCTCAGTGGGGATCAGGGCCCCATTCAGTGGCAGCGTTAGGCCTCTGCAATGCCAGGGGGCCCCCAAGCAGCAAGGGGCTCCCCCCACCCGCATGGTGAGTCAGTTACTTGGCCCTGGTGGCAAAGCAAAAGCCAAGGTGAAGCGTAACCCCCCAGCTCCCAACATGGTGATGCAGGGACGCCCCCCACTCCCACAACTGAGCTTCGCAGGGGGGCTGCTAGAGGATAAACCAGGGGGGCTGGATCAACGTGTGGGGTGCGGGGGCTGAGAGCCATTGGACCCAATTGTAAACCCTGGATAGGATGGAAACCACTTCAAGCCAGGAGGTGTTCCTCCCCCCCCCCCCCCGCACCCCTAATTCCAGCACCTCCGGGATAAACGGCGCCACTGGCCCCATTGTGCCGGGCACTGCACTGACCCAGAGCGAGAGACAGTACTTTGCCCCATAATGGCTTACAAACCCACTAGACCAGACAGACAATGGGGGGAGGGGAAACTGAGGCACAGAGTGGGGCCGTGACTTGCCCAACATGACCCAAGCAGGGCAGTGGCAGAACCAAGAAAAGAGCCCCGGTCTCCCCAAGTCTCAGACCAGTGCCCTACCCACTAGCCCACGCTACCTCTCACGTGGCAGGGCTGTAAATGACTTTGCAAGTCGCAGAGCAAGGGAGGGGTGTAAGATATGCAGCGTCCTCCCAGGGTCTGTCTCCACTGCATTGTAAAACTGGGTCTGTGGCATCCGGGCTTGTGGACTCCATGGTGCATTGGCAACCTGGGCTGACAATTGCTAGACCCATAACTCACCACTGTGGCAACGGCTCCATACTGCGCTACACAGACCTTCTGACTCGGGTCTGCGCCTTGAGTTGTGTCCACACTGCAAAATGACGGGGCTTGGACTTGAGTCTCAGTGGGACTAGGGCTCAGACCCCCTGCCAGGTGGGTCCTAGGATTCAGATCCTGAATGATTGCTGACCCATCACATACAGCTTTGTGTGTAGACAGTACGGGGGGTGGAGGTTGGGTTCAAACCTGAGCCTAAGCCCAGGTTTACGGTTCAGTGTAGACATAATCCCAGTTTCCCCACTCCCATCCTTGACTCAAAGATTCATTTTGGATCCCATCAAGGGTGGAGGTGGGAAGTGTTGGCTAGTGGTTAGAGCAGGGGACTGGAAATCTGGACTTCTGGCTTCTACCTCCAGCTCTGCCATGGGCTCCCTACATGCTCTTGGGCGAGCCCATCCCTTTCTCCATGCCTCAGTTTCCCCACCTGTAAAATGGAGAGGCTGGCATGGACCCGCTTGCATGCAGCACTTTGAGGATGGAACCTGCTCCGTGTCTGTATGGTGAACGCTGTCTCGGGGAGTTGCATGAGTGATATCTCACAGCCACTGCCAGCTTCTTGGTGCCTACGCCGGGAGATTCAGTCGGGCTAAGGGACGAGATGAAAAGTGGCCACGGTCTGAGGCCGCCAGGTATAATGGGCAGCTGTGTGGGTGCGCGTGTGTATGGCTCTTCACGTGGGGGGCTGCGCCTTCCATAGGCACCTCTTCGGAAGCTTTTGTAATCCCTTGTGCCGGCCCTGCACTGTTGCCATGGTTACCTTGACTAATTGTATTCCTATCGCTCCCTGCCCGGTTCCGAATGCGCTAGGTGTTAGCGGGGAAAAGTCAGTTTCCTTCATAATTCTTCAGCCCCAGAAGACCTTTGACCTCAGCCAAACCCGGGCGGTGGATTGGTTAAAATTGAGTTGTTGCTGTTATTGCAATAAGGCCAACTGAGATCAGGGCACTGTTGTGCTAGGGACTGTACAGACATTCAAGCCGGGAATGCTAGGGGCTGGACAGACCCAGGCCTGGACATACACACAGTTTTTGGACCGGTATAACTGTTGGCTACGGGAGTGATTGTTTACCAATATAGTTAGTACAGCCCCTACTGTGTTCACAATTATACTGTATAAAGGGGCCTTATATTGGTATAGGTTATTCCCCTTCCCATACAAGTGATATTTAGGCTTTCAGTGATTCGATTTTTATCGGTAAACGTCAATTTCACCGCACCTACACACAAACCTGTAAAAAAAGTCCTTCCATTGATGATTGAAATTCACAAAGTATGAAAAATGCTGCTTGACTGCTTCTTGGAGTTTGATTGAAGGAGAGTTACTTTGCATATTTTGCAGGGGATGTTGGCAATTTGTGTTTTAACGGTCATAAAGCTCTAACTTTTTGAATCTCAAGGTCGACTCTCATGAAATAATTATTGTCTGACCCCTGCCGTTGTCTGACCTCCCCTCCCGAAATTTCTTCCAAATGTAAAAATTTAAATTGATAAAAATCAGCAAAAAATGCTTAAAAACAAATGTTGATATTATTCATCAAAATGAGAAGAACATAAGAATGGCCCTACTGGGTCAGACCAAGGGTCCATCTAGCCCAGTATCCTGTCTTCTGACAGTGGCCAGTGCCAGGTGCCCCAGAGGGAATGAACAGAACAGGTAATCCTCAAGTGATCCATCCCCTGTTGCTCATTCCCAGCTTCTGGCAAGCAGAGGCTAGGGACACCATCCCTGCCCATCCTGGCTAATAGTCATTGATGGACCTATCCTCCATGAATTTATCTAGCTCTTTTTTGAAGCCTGTTATGGTCTTGGCCTTCACAACATCCTCTGGCAAGGAGTTCCACAGGTTGACCGTGCATTGTGGGAAGAAATACTTCCTTTTATTTGTTTAAAATAACAAAAATTGAGTTCTGACAAGCCTAACTATACTGGTATAAGCAGATGTATACGGGTATAACTCCACCCACAATCAGGGAATTGTACGGCTTTAACCGTACTGGTACAGTTAAAACACTATGACTTTTGTATGGAAAAGGGCTTTGATTGTGGGTTTAAAACCAAGTTATTATTATGGGAGTAATGCCAGCAGAGATTAGAGCATCATTATGCTAGGTGGTGTACAGACACAGTGCCTGCCCTGCAGAATTTATAGTCACAAGAGAAGTGATTTGCCCAAGGTCACACAGCTGGTCAGTAGCAGAGCTGGGCATCAAACCCAGGTCTTCTGACTTCTGATGTAGTCTCCAGCAAACAAGCCATAGGCTGACATTTGAGAAAGAGAGGCCCTGACTTTATAGGCTGGCAGCTGGAAAACTCATTTCCCATCAATTTCTTGGCTTCATTCACCCTGCCTTTGCTGTGTGATTTGGCAGGCTTAGTCAGTGTTATTTGGTTCCCGTGGCTTGATGCAGGATGGGCTGACACCCACGTCAGTGACCATAGCCCTACGGCCGTCTGTAAAGCGGAGTGACACTATGAAACACATACGGCCAAGTTGGGCCAGCGGGACTTGCCCTATAGGGATGCTATGTATTAGCTGATTGCCCTGGTAAGTTACACAGAGGTGGGGGGGTAGGAGAGCTGGCTTAGTGGAGAGTGGGATTCAGGAGACCCGAGCTCAAAACCAGTACTGCCACAGTCCTCCTGTGTCATCAAGTCATCTTGCACCATCTGTAAAATGGGTATAATCCTTCCCTGCCTCCCAGGGATGTTGTAAGACAGAAGCCTGTTAATGATTGGGAGATGCTCAGCTGCCATGGTGAAGAGGGACACAGGAATGCGTCATGGACCTTTTCAGCCGTGCTGTGCACCTGGAGCTCAGCCCCACATCATCTAACTGCCAGCGCGGTCCAGAACTCAGCCACAGCACAGAACTGATCACCGGCAGCATAGGTAGCACCGCCTCTCGGTAAGGTTCCATTATAAGACCCTGTTTTCAGTTGCTCCTCTTAACTTTGCCAAACTTTAACCATCTGGGCTGGAATTTCCCATGCCCCGGTGTCTGCCTCCAGCTGATTCTGTGGTGAGAGACGTTATCGGCTAAAGCCGCCTAGGCCTTTCAGGGAACGAGATTAGTTACAGAATGTCGACACTGCTATTTTTAGCCCCAGCACGCGAGCCCCGGGAGCCTGAGTCGGGTGCTGAGACTTGCTGCCCTGGGGTTGTTTTTTTTTTTGCAGTGTAGATGTCTAGGGCTGACCCCCAGCCTTCTCACTAACACCAGATGGACTCCGGAGCGATTCCCACTGAGGCGGCTGGCACCGTGCCGGTGCGAGAGCAGAGTGGGGGACTGTGGAGTCTGGCCTGGTGCCTGCTCGCCGTGAGAGCTAAGATCAAGTGTAAGTACAGGAGTCTCTCGGCCTATTAAAGGCTGTGATCAAGTGTCTTGATGTATTTGGTCTTTTGGCCCCGAGATGAAAACCTTGTCTGTGTCTCTTGGACTGTGAAGCACAAACATTATCTCCTAAGCTAATATCTGTTCTTATCAGTTTAATATCTGATATGTCCTTTATTTGAGGACTGTATATTAAATTGATTTTTGTGAGGACTTCCCAGTATCCGAACCCTGCAGCTCTGCCCTCCCCCTCCCCCGGAGCTCTTCCATGGCTATTTTCAAAGGGATCCAGGTGCCTGCCTGCCAGTGAAATTCAATGGCGGTGAGGTTCCTAAGTCCCTTAGGCCCCTTTCGCAGCCGACATTCAGCCAGGTGAAGAGAGGAATGATTTATTCCAGGATCATAGAGAGGAAATGAACTATGAAACTGGGACAGCTGGTTGGGGGAAGGGGACTTTCTTTCTTTCTTTCTTTCTTTCTTTCTTTCTTTCTTTCTTTCTTTCTTTCTTTCTTTCTTTCTTTCCCTTCCTCCCCCCCCCATCTATCTTGGTTGCCAAGGCAACTTCACAGCTGGGCCTGCTGCGGATTGAGAATAGAATCCCGGCTCCCTGGGAGCAGGAGGCAGGAGCCAAGCGCATCTTCTCTCTGCTTCTCATCCCGGCACCAGCCAGGTGCTGGCAGTTATTTTGGGTTCCCCCCTCCCCCCTCGTTGCTATTTTCGGCCGCCCTGTCGGAATCGGCGTGGAGGGGAGAGGGAGATGAGTCACCCCATCTGCAGCACAGCCAAGGAGCCGCTCGGCAGAAAGCATCCTCCGGGCGGGGGGCTGGCGTCAGAGGTAGCAGGGATGCTTCATCATGCTGCAAAGAGCAGCGCAGCGTGGCTGGGATCTTTCAAAGAGGTACCCGCACCCGGGGCCTGGATCCTCCAGAGGAATCAGCACCCGGCAGCTCTCCCCGGGGCAGATTCCCGCGCTTTGGAAAATCCGGCAACTTAATTCAGCGTCCAAATGGCAACTGAGCTCTTGTGAAAATTTGGTCCTACAGCAGAGCTTTTAGAAATAACTCCTAGAGCAGAGCTTTTAGAAACCCCTCCAGTCTTAATATAATATTCCAGACACACACACACACACGCTTGCACGTGTGTGTGCGAATAGACTGTAGGCCAACGCTGTTGTGGGGGCTGGAATCAAGCTACATGGCTGGAGTCGGGAAGCCCTGATTTCAGGCTCTAGTCTGGCACTGGCACCATTTCAGAAAAATTCAGGGGAGAGGGGAATTGTGACAGCCTCTAGAATATGATATTAAGATTGGAGGGTTTTCTAAAAAGCTCTGCTCTGGGAGATATTTCGGGGCAGGTCTCTGGCCTGTGCTCTATGGGACGGTCAGACGAGATGATCAAAGTAGCCTTGTAATCAATGAATATGTGATTATATGATAACCTGTAATGTTGGGGGGGGGGCAAAAAGTGGAGGACACAATGGAGCATATGGACCTATGAAAAGTCGGGGGGGGGGGACAAGATCAAGGGGCCTGCCCCATAGCAAATGACACCCCTGTAGTCTAGGCAAGGCTGACAGATCACACAAGCACACATCTGTGTACACACACACACACACAGCTGTGTACACACACACACACGCAGAGCTGTGTACACACAGAGCATCAGGAGAGTCTCAGCTCACAGACCCCACGTCAGTTTAGCTGTAAGGGGCTCCCCACACAGGACCCGTATAAAGGACGGAGCAGCCCTGGTCCAGGGGAAGGGAGATCTGGATCAGGTGGAGGGGTGAAAGCTTTAGCCAAGCAGCCGCGGTCCCTGCAGCTACCCTGCTCTACGCACCACCTGCCTTAGCAGCAAGGGGCTTGTTGGTGCGCTTTTCAGAGCAGCAATCCACGGGGGGGGGGGGGGGCAGCCAAAGGCTCCCGCAGCTCCCCCTCCAGCATGGAGTCCCCTTCCTTCACGCCGTGAAACCTTTAGCGGCGGCAGCCTGGCGTGAGGAGGCCGCAGCGTGAGATGATTTGCTTCCCTGTTGGGTCTGACATTTACCCCCGTCCCCCCCCGGCTGCCTGGGGACAGAAGCTGCAGCAGAGAGAGCATCCTCGGGGGGAGGGGGGGGAACAGTGTATGTTTGCAAGCAGCAAGCCAAGGGGGGGGGTTAGCCTCAGGGCTGCCCAGAGGATTCAGGGGGCCTGGGGCAAAGCAATATCGGGGGCCCCTTCCATAAAAAAAAGTTGCAATACTATAGAATACTATATTCTCATGGGGGGCCCTGCGGGGCCCGGGGCAAATTGCCCCACTTGTCCCCCCCCCCACCCCCTCCGGGCAGCCCTGGTTAGCCTCTCCTTGATTCCCCAGAGAAAAATAGCTGCAACCTTTCTGGGCTGGCCCACTGGGGTTGCCAGCTGAGCAGCCACCAGCCCATTAACCCTTCCTCGGAGTCAGCAGGACCCCCAGGGGTAGCTGGAGCTTCCTGCTAAATGGACCCTGTTCTTCCAGCCCTAGGCTCTTTCCCCCCAGCTCTGCTGATACCCCTCAATCCTGACCCACGCCTCCCTGGCTAATCCATCCCTGGCTTCCCGGTCCCCCAGAGCTCTGCCAATGCACCTCAGTCCTGACCTGCAGACTCCGTCCTAGTCCAGTTTAGTGTCGGCCCCCCTCCTCCGAGCTCTGCTCATGCCCCTCAATCCCAACCCCCATATTAATTCAGCCTTGGGCTCCCTCCCCCACCGGCTCTGCCAATGCACCTCAATCCCGACCCGCAGCCCCCCTGTAGTCCAGCCCTGCCCTGGGATCCCTGCCCCACAGCACTTCTCAATCTCAACCTGCAGCCCCCTGCTCTCCCAGCCCAAGGCCCCCTCCCCAACCTCTTTCTCCTGATTTGGGAGCACTTTCCCAGTTGTGCCAAGCCCCACTTGAGCAGAGACAGTCCATTTGTGTTATGTGGCTAAACATCCCCAACAGGTCAGCTAGACACCCACACGATCTCATCCCAGCCTTCAACCTGAGCAGGATTTAAACCTACAGCAGCCATACGAAAGCACTAATCTCCTATTAGAAAATGGGTCCAGCCTGACTCGGCCGATGGTGTTGCAATAAACTCCTCTATCTGAGATATTTATCCGGCCCCAATCATTGTAGTATCAGCACATCTCACAACCTTTAACACATTTATCCTCACAACCCTGCATGTGAGGCAGGGCAACGCTGTTATCCCCATTGTGCAGATGGGGAAACTGAGGCACGTAGCGGCTAAATGACTCGCATAAGGCCAGAACTGAAAGCAGGTCTCTTAAGTTGGAGGCCAGCCTCCTAACCCTTGCTCCAGCCTTCCTCTACCAGCCTCAAAATCATTCTTTAAAAGTCAGGAAGATCAGTGGCCTGTTTATTGTGAGGGACTCGTTTGCAGGCAGAAGCAAAACAGCAAGGTGCTTAATAATCAGAGGAAGAGGGAGAGCGAAATTTCATCGTAGAACAAGGAGTACGGAAGAGCTGTTCCTGAAAGCAGCCAGTTCTTTGCTATTTATATCGGTATAACTTGGAGCAGATTTGGCTCCTGAGCTAGAGCAGGGTGGAAAATCCTTTATAGAGCTCCGTATTGTCAGGAAACTGATGTTTTTGTTCCTATTGTAGAGGCAACTTCAGGAAAGGCTGAAGAGGGGAGCAAGGGAAAGCAATGGAAGAGATGCATCTCAGGTCCTACAAGGTTGGCTCTAGCTAATGCTTGGATGGGAGATCTCCCATGGGGGCTTGTGCCAATGCTCCACACACTGGTATCTCTCTAGTTCTGACGACCTGGGTCGTTGGCAGTTTTGCAAGGCCCCATGTCATGTAATAGTTATTTGTCCCCGTGGAAGGGGGCAGTAGCTGCCTTAGCTCTGAAGCCCTTTGTTTTACTGTCGGAGGTCATCATGCCCTTGGAGTCAGCTCTAGCTGGCTGGGCAGTAGCAGTGAGGCAGAGTTGAGGATCTAGGCTACCCAGGGAGCTTTGCATGCTCAGCTGTTAGGGTAGAAATGCCTAGAGAGATGGCTCCAGGTCAGACCATGCTGTCAAACCTGCCACTCCAGGGAACCCCAGTTCTAGAGGCCCAACCTCCAGGGCAGGTTTAACAAGGACAGTAGTAACTTAACTCCCCGGCCAATAGGGAATCAGGGGGGTTCCCCCTTTGGGGCAGTCCCAGCCCAGCACATGGCAGGTCCCTCCATCCACCCTAACCCTCTCCCCATGCACATGTAATCCTACGCTACCCCGTGGGGTTCCTGTGCCCCTGGCTAGCAGGGCAGAGCAGTGTGGGGGAAGAAGGCAGGGCAGAAAGAGTGCTGGGGGCTGGAAGACCCTCCTGGACTGTGCAGGGCTCTGCTCCACCTTCCTCTGCTCCTTCCACACACCCCTACACTTCTCTCTCCCTTCTCTCTTTCTCCTCCATCCATCCACCTTTTTTCCCATCCATCCATCTATCCATCTTTATCTCTCTCTCTTTCTCTTTCTCATCCATCCATCCATCCATCTTTCTTTCTTTTTCTACTCCATCCATCCATCTTTTTCTCTCTTTCTCTCTTTTTCCCATCCATCCATCCACCTTTTTCTCTTTCTCTCTCTTTCTCCTCCATCCATCCATCCACCCACCTTTTTCTTTTTCTTTCTTTCTTTCTTTCTTTCTTTCTTTCTTTCTTTCTTTTTCTACTCCATCTATCCATCTTTATCTCTCTTTCTCATCCATCCATCCATCTTTTTCTTTCTTTCTTTTCCATCTTTATCTCTTTCTTTGTCTCTTTCTCTCTCCTCCAGCAAAAGCCTCAGACTCCGCCCCTTACACCCGCCTCCGCCTCCGTCCTTTGATTGGCCGCGGCGCGCACCACTGAGCGGCCGCCTTTGGGCCCCGCCCCTTCAGAACGTTGTGTATCCAGTTTCGCTTCCGGGCGGAACCCACGAGGAGTCGTCGGAGAGGGCGGCGCGAGCCCGACTCAGTTGCGCGGCCCCGGTAAAGCGCCGATTCGGTTCGGTCCGGTCCAGTCCGCGGCGGCCCAATGGGAGGCGGGGCGTGGCTGGCAGCGCCCCGCCCCGACACACCCCTTCCCCGGGGCCCGGGAGCATCTTAATGAGCATCGAGCCCTGCCTGGCTTTGGCCCGGTGCGCCCTGGGCATGGGGCCGCGCCCTGTGTCCTGCTGGGCATTGGGTCCTGCCCTGCAGCTCCTGTACCGTGCACTGTGCAGCCTGGGGCCGGGCACTGCACCCTCTGTCCTGCTCTGGATGCTGGGCATTGGATCCTGCACTGCAGCTCCTGAGCCGGGCACTGCACTCTCTGTCCTGCTCTGGATGCTGGGCATTGGGTCCTGCCCTGCAGCTCCTGTACTGTGCACTGTGCAGCCTGGGGCCGGGCGTTGCACCCTCTGTCCTGCTCTGGATGCTGGGCATTGGGTCCTGCACTGTGCACCATGGGACCCCGACCCTCAGTTCTGAGCCCTGTCTCACACACTCTGGGCCCTGTGTTATTTACTGAGTTGCTGGAGCATTGGGCTTGCACTGTCTGCTAGGAGCCATTCACTGAGCGTCATCCACCCTCAGCTCTGAGCCCCGCCCTATATACCTGATTTATGAATCCGGCTCCACGTACTCTGGTTCGTGCCCCATCCACCCTCAGCTCTGAGCCCTGCGCCCTGGGTCCCGGATTGCGCACCCGTGTTCTCTTACATGTACCACATCAGGGCAACTTGCGGGGTTGGCTAATGCACAGGTTGGACACCGTTTAACCCCCCTTAACATGCTGCTAGATATTCAGAGGATGGCTGCAGTGGGTTGTAGGCCTAGCAGCAGAAGGGTGAGTACACCGGACAAAATGGAAGGTGTGTTTCCCTATTAGTGCTGGAAGGAGCATAGAGCAGGGGCTAGGATACTATTCTAGGCTGCTGGAGATCTGGGTTTAAGGCCTTATTCCCCTGTGACTGTCTGTGTCTCCATCTGTTAGTCCCCAAACGGGGGTCAAGCACTGCTCTAGAGGTGCAGAGAATAAATCAGTTGAAGATTTTGGAGGTGCTGAGATTAAACTAACTTCCTCCAAGCGAGGTGGCCCTCTCATGTTATTAAGTGCAGGGTGTTTCTAGCACGGAGCTCTGTCCCTGGGCTTTCTGGGACCATGGCTTTGGGAAGCTACCATTCTCTAGGTTCCCGAGGGATCAGAAAAGGCTCTCTCATCCCCTGTGCAGGTCTCGGCTGTGTTGGATCCCAGCTCTATGTCCACTCCTTCTCGCAGAGCGAGCCATGGCTGGAAGAGGAGGCAGAGGGAGGGGTCGGAGCCAGATGACCTTCAACGTGGAAGCTGTGGGCATTGGGAAAGGCGACTCGCTGCCCCCCTCCACCCTCCAGCCCTCGCCGCTCTTCCCTGTGAGTCCGTCGCGTCGGGGTCCCGTTAAACACACAGTCACTATGGCGTGGGTGAAAGGTGCTGGATTGGCAGCACTGAGGCAGGGAGGTCCCCTGTGCACAGAGCAGGGAGAGCGGCGGGACAAACCTCCCCCGCACGCTGCCCTGCCAGTGCCCCTCCCTTGACCTGGGGGGGGGGAGTCTACGTGGCCTTTCAGCCCCTCGCTACCAAGGTGGCCGACTGGTGCCAAAGGGGGATGTGGAAGTGTGTCCTCTGGGAGGCAAGACCCACCAACTCATGGCTCTTCCCCAGCCATCAGGAGGGAGCAGCTTCTGGAATTTAAGTGAATCCAGGCTGTAGATCAGGGGTTCTCAACCTTTTTCCTTCTGAGCCCCCCCCCCAACATGCTATTCAAACTGCCCGGCTCACAACTACTGTTTTTCTACATATAAGAGCCAGCGCCAGCGTTCGGGGGTAGCAAGCAGGGCAGTTGCCCAGGGCCCCACACCACAGGGGACTCTGCGAAGCTAAGTTGCTCAGGCTTCGAGTGGGGGGCCTTGGGTCACCAGGCTTCAGCCCCATGCACTGGGGCTTTGGCTTTCTGCCTTTGGCCCCAACCAGTCTAATGCTGGCCCTGCTTGGTGGAGCCCCTGAAACCTGCTCGCGGCCCCCCAGGGGGCCCCGGACCCCAGGTTGAGAACCACTGCCTTAGAGGACTCCATAATGCACTCTATAAAGTCTCCATAGCCCCACCCCTCTCGCATCTATATACACAAACACACACGCATCTCTGCCTACACTCACATACAGACACACACCCCAATGCACGTGTACAGACACACCCATCCATATGTATGTACCTATTCACACCCCTGCCTATGTATGTACACACACGTGCACCCACACATGTGTACGTATATACATAGATACCCATGCATATGTATGTACATACACACACCCATGCATACATCTCTATACACGGACATACACTTACACATATGTACATAGACACACACACACGCAAAGGTACATACACACCAGTATGTTTATAGGTCAGAGCTGGGCTCAAACCAAAGCCCCGGATCCTAACTCCCTCCCGCAACTTTAGGGGGTTTGAAATCCAGGTCTGGATTTCACAGCTGGGCCCCTTCTCTCTCATGATGCTGGACCCCTGCGTGCGTATCATCAGCTTGGCAGCCCCAGCTTTGAAGTTGATACTTGTTTCTCTTCCGTCCTGTGTCTGTAGCCCATGGAATACAAGCCAGTCCCTCTGCAGACGGGGGAGGAGGTGGAATACATGCTGGCACTGAAGCAAGAGCTGAGGGGAGCCATGAAGAATCTGCCATATTATGTCAAGCCGGCCGCCCCCAAGAAAGGTACTGGGGGCAGCTCCAGTTGATTTAGGACCAACATTTTAACTGGACTTTAGACAACTTAATGCAAATGAAAACACTGGGCCTGAATTCTTGGTGATGCTAAAGTCCTTTTATCCATGAGGCGGTGGGACCCAGTGGCTGGTACACATGGCTAGGACAGATGAGACCTGGGTTCTATTCCTAGCTCCTTCACTGACCTGCTGGGTTACCTTGGGCAACTCACTTCCCTGCCCTGTGCCTCAGTTTCCCCATATGTCAAATGGACCTGCTGATGATAAGCGATAGGATTTTTTATTATGATTATACCAGTCAGCAAGCATAAAGCAGCCTTAAATATAAGTTATACCCATTTTAAGGCCCCTTTACGTTTCCAGACTGGTATAAAGGGGCTTAAACCTGGTCTGTGCTTAAAAATTGTACTCGTATAACTCTGTTGGTCAGGAGTGTGATTTTTTTTACCAATATCGTTATACCAGTGCAGCTCCTAGTGCGGACGCAGTTTTATCGGTATAAAGGTGCCTTCTACTGGGCTAGCTTATTCTGGTATAGCTGTACTAGTATAAGCATTTTATATTGCGTCCACACTACAGGGGTTGTATGGCTTTACTACACCGGGATAGTGAAATGTGTAGACAAGGTCTGAGTTTAACTAAGCCCTGGTCTACACTGGGGGGGGCGGGGGGAATCGATCTAAGTTACGCAACTTCAGCTACGTGAATAACGTAGCTGAAGTCGACGTACTTAGATGGACTTACTGCGGCGTCTTCACCACGGTGAGTCGACTGCTGCCGCCCCCCCGTCGACTCTGCCTGCGCCTCTCGTGGCGCTGAAGTACAGGAGTCGACGGGAGAGGGCTCGGGGGTCGATTTATCGTGTCTAGACTAGACATGATAAATCGATCCCCGCTGATCCGGTGGGTAGTGTAGACATACCCTGAGAATTCAAGCCCATTTATATGCTTATTATAAAACTGCAGTTTTGACCCCTGTTTGTATGTTTCTTTTCAGATGTTGAGCGCTACTCAGATAAATATCAGATGTCCGGCCCCATTGATAATGCTATTGATTGGAACCCAGGTATGCATGGGAATATTTTACAGTCTAACCCTTGCTCACCTTTCTCTTCAGAGTTTTATTCCGGGAAGACTGTGATTCACAGCTGTGGGGAATTGCAAAAGACACGGCTAGATTTATCACCTTTATAATCACACCAGAGACACAACAATATGGCAGGACAGGAGATCTAGTGAAACTGAAAGGCAACACATAGAGAAGCGGTGAAAGAAATGTTTTTACATAGTCTATGGAACTCTGTGCCACAGGATATTGCCAGAGTAAAAAGCATAGAGGATTTAAAAGAAGTTTAGACATTTCTGTGGATAAGAACATCCACGGTTACATTAGATAGATTGATAAATAAGAACAAATGATGATAGGTAGATAGATAAATGTATATGGGAATGGATAGATGAGTGCAGGTGGGGATGCATAGATTATAAACCCTCATGCTTCAGGGCACAAACCAATCACTAACTAGTAGGAAGGAAGAAACTTCTGTTATTCCACCATTGTCCACTCGAGGGTTTATTGCATCTTCTGAAGTAGCTGGTTCTGGCCACTCTCAGAGATGGGCTATTGGAGTAGACGAACCATGAGTCTGACTCAGTCTGGTGATTTCCTTATTTGTCTTTGCAGATTGGCGGCGCTTACCGCGGGAGCTAAAGATCCGAGTTCGAAAGCTCCGGAAGGAGAGTGAGTATTAAAGAAAATAATGATTAATGCAAGGGCACCCAGCAGAGCAGGGATTAGAACCACAGCTCCTGAGTGCCTGGCCAGGCTACACAGATTTGATAGGGGCTGCATTTTATTCCCAACAGAAGAAAACAAACATAATCCTTAGCCTGTGCTTGCTGTTCCCACAAGAGCTCCTATCTGGCTTCCTCCTAGCTCCCTTCTGGTCCTCTCATGCCCAGAATTGGAGGCAATGAGCCCCACCTGGTCTGGTTTCTAGCCTGAGTCAGCAGAATAGCCCTACCTCCTGCCAAAACCCAACAGGGTGACCTAGCACATAACCCAGAAATGTAGCCCAATAATTAACAAGGTGTGTGTGTGCCAGCATCAGGCCAAGCCCTAATCCCAGCAATGGGAGCTTGTCCCGGTGACGTGTGGCAGGGCTTGGATCACGTCAGTCGACTGCAGCTTTATCGTGATGCATGAAGGTAATGAAACCAGCTCTCCCACTGCCCATCGCGTGCTGTCCCTCAGGAATGTCCCATTGTCTGGCTCCGTTCTGACCTCCTCTCTTCCTCTGGGATAGGAACCACCATTCTGATCCCCAAGCACAAACAGCGGCTCCCGGTGGACAAGGAGGAAGCCATTAAGAAACTGGAGGTAACGATGGTTTCCCTCTGATTTCCTGGGTGGGGAATCCTTCTGCGCCACGGCACTGCTGGGCGTCAGAAGGGTATTATTTCCATCCTGGATTGCTGAACTACCCTCTAGCCCCGTCCACCCCCAACCCCCATTCTGTGGCACACTCATTCAGGTAGCCATGAGGGGCAGCTACGCAAAGCACCCCGCTTCGGGGACCTCACGCGTGCCATTACTCGCTGGGGCACGCGGTACCCCAGGATACACGTTGCAGGTGGCTGTGCGTGCCTGGCTGTGCTGTGGGTATTTGGCCAGAAGTGGCTGCATTACAACGTGGGTCGCCGGGGCGCTGAAGTGGGAAGTGTCAGGCTCGCAGCTGATGGCTCCGCAGGGTGGGACGGAGCCAGCGGGACGCCGGGGCGGTGACACAGGGAATGGCACAGGAGCATCGCTGCTGCTTGATCGTCCTCTGGGCTTTTGTTTCTTATTAAACCCCAGACCCTTGAGAAGAAGGAGGAGGAAGTGACGTCGGAGGAAGAAGGGGAGAAAGAGGAGGAGGAGGAGGGCAAGGAAGAGGAGGAAGAGGAGTATGACGAGGAGGAACACGAAGAGGTGAGGCGCCTCCGGAGAGGCCGGCCAGCCACGCTCTCTGCAGAGCTGTTGTTTGTCGCTCATGTCTCTGGACCCCATCCTGCACCCGTTGATCTCAGTGGTGGGAGCTTTGGCTGTGCAAGGGACTGCAGGATCGGGGCCTTTTATTCCCATGGGAAGCAGCTGGCTGGAGGGTTGAGTTGGGCAGGTCTGATCCCAGTTGGCAAGTGCCCACGTTGCAAACGTCATCGTCCCGGTTGCCCCCAGTCTCGGCAGAGAGGCTGAACGAGCGGTTCGTTGGCCCCTAGCGCGGGTCCCTCCAGGGCGGGGTGAGGAACGGGGGCAGCGTGGGGAAGCCAGGGCCTGTTCTGCGGATGCGCCAGTCGCTGGTCCTGTTCCCCAGCATTGCACTGCAGTGTCTCGGCCCAGACCGGCTAATTCCATCCTACCTCCCTGACTCTCCGTCCTCGTGGCTTCCATGGGACGTGTCCATCCCTTCCACTTCGTGTCCCAAACTGCAGCGTTGCTGCGCGCTGTTAAACAGCCGCCCCTTCCCACCCAGCAGCGGCTGCACTGCCATGCTGGGCACAGTGACGCAGTGTGTCAGTCCTTGGGCCCTGCTTGTCCACCTGGGGCCGTTGACCTTTGCCCTCCTCAGGACTTAGCCTCCTTCTCCCCGCTGGTTCCCTAGGAGACGGATTACATCATGTCCTACTTCGACAACGGGGAGGAGTTTGGGGCCGACAGTGATGACAACATGGACGAGGCGATATACTGAGGGGAGCCGGGTTGCTCGGATACCAGACTGGCGCGGACGGTGCTCGGACGCCTGGGGCCGCGGACCCCAGCCCTCTGCCCGCAGCCTAGATGGGTGTGCCACGTTGGTGACGGCCGATCCCTCAGGGAAGTGGGGGCCGTGTCTGGGCTCGCTGGGGACACCCGCATCCTTCCTCCAGCTCGGTCACCATTTCTGTCGCCGCAGTGGGAGGCTTGGATTCAGATCAGCCGCTGAGGCGCGGCCCTTTGCTTCCTGCCTGGCCTCCACCCCTCTTCGAGTGGGCCAGCTGGGGGTGCTGATGGGTCCCCACCTTGGAACCCTCCAGAGGAAGATCTCTCGCTTCACCCCTAGGTGGTACTCTTGATCCATTTTCCCAGCAGCTGCTTCTTGGAGGCGGATGGAAAATTCTGCCGGGATGGATAGAGAATTGAACTACAGCTGATATAACCAGCGTGTCCGAGTGACAGACATCCTCTGCCTTCGGACACCCCACCCACCCACCCCCCCCCAGCTACCCCAGGGGGTCCTGCCTAGCTCAGCTGTGGGAGAAACTGACCAGAAAAACACCATCCTGGGATTGTAATGTGCTGTGTTAATCAGCATCTGCCCCGAAGGAGGAGGTGAAACCAGCATTGAAACCCAGCAGGGAGCGGTGAGCGGCTCCCACCCCCACCTCCCCATCGTCCAGTCCGCTTCGCTCCCCCCTGCGATCTGGAACTGAACTCCGTTCCAGCTGTTTGATCTGGGAACACGGAGTAGGGGGGGTGTCTATTTCCGGGTTAGTCCAGGGTTTTAATAGGAAACCTCATTGTACCAGCAGGCTCGTAGGGCTACAAGAGGGAACATGAATGGAGCTGTTCTCCAGACCCACGTCCCTTCCCAGTCCTGGGCCTGATTCTCCAGGGCCTGACCCCTCGTGCAGCCAGCCGCTTTGCACCACTGTGAACGGCCTGGTGGGGTGCGAAGCGGGAGGTTGCACCAGCGTTTTGCACGGGGGTAAACAACCACACCAGATGCAGGGCCACGAAGAATCAGGTCTTTGGGGGGGTGGGGTTCACAGAGGATCTTAATCCCATTTCAGACCCCGGGCAGCCACCCGCCTCCCTGCCTCCCCTCGCCCCGAGGAGTCACCAGCTGACTTTGAGGGATCCCGCCCCAATCCTGGAGGTGCCCTATACAGGTTCCCCATGTGGCTGGTGCCCTGACATGCTCCTGAGGCTCGTCTCAGAATGGGGTCCATCCTGCTTCACATCAGACTCGGATCTCCCCAGTCTGCAAAGTTTTAATAAATTAGGGTGTTTTTACTGTCACTTAAAAATATTTTAGAGCGGGTGGGTTAATAAACGAGGGAGCGTCTCCCTCCCCCACGATGATTTTATGCTGCTCAGTGGTTGAGGATGGTTGTAATGTACTCTCCCCCACCACATCCTGCCTAGCTTATAACCCCCATGCCCTGCAGCCCCCCCTTCTGGAACTGAGCCAGGCTGCAGGGACGGGGTGTCTGGGGGAGGGGCAACTCCTTGACCCCCTGTTGAAAGAAACTGGTGAGTGCCCCCAAAATGTATTTGGATGAGTTTTAAAGAAAGATTCTGCACACAGAATTGTCTCTGTGTGTGTGTGTTGTGTTTGTATACGGGGTGTTTGCGCATGTGTTGTGTTTTGTTGTGGCATTTGTGGCATTCTCGCGTGTGAATTTGTTGTGTTTGTGTGTTGTGTGCTGCTTGTGCGTTTCTGCATGTGGCGCTTTTGCACGTTTGTAAGGGTGGGTGTTTGTCTGTTGGGGGCGGGAGCTGTGTTGTGTAAATCTGCATAGATTGTATGTTGTGTGCTCCATGGGTTTGCGTCTCTGGTATGTGTGTGGCACGGGGGATGTGCATGGGTGTATGTGTGTCGTGCATATGTGGCATGGGGGATGTGTGTGGATGTGTGTGTGTGCACGGGGGATGTGCGTGGGTGTGTATGGTGTGTGCGTGTCTCTGGTGCGTGTGTGGCACGGGGGATGTGCGTGGGTGTGTATGGTGTGCGCGTGTCCGTGGTGCGTTTGTGAATGGGGGATGTGCGTGTGTGCACAGGGGATATGCGTGGATGTGTATGGTGTGTGTGTGTCTCTGGTGCGTGTGTGGCACAGGGATGTGCGTGTGTGCACGGGGGATGTGCGTGGGTGTGTATGGTGTGTGCGTGTCTCTGGTGCGTGTGTGGCACGGGGGATGTGCGTGGGTGTGTATAGTGTGGCACGGGGATGTGCGTGTGTGTCACAGGGATGTGCGTGTGTGCACGGGGATGTGCGTGGGTGTGTATGGTGTGTGCATGTCTCTGGTGCGTGTGTGGCATGGGGGATGTGCGTGGGTGTGTATGGTGTGGCACGGGGATGTGCGTGTGTGGCACAGGGATGTGTGTGTGTGCACGGGGGATGTGCGTGGGTGTGTATGGTGCGTGAGCATTCCAGGTTTAGACTGAATCCCGGCAGACCAGCCATTGTTCACCCTCGTTCCCTTCACTGCCCTCCCAGATGACACTCCCTGTGCATCTGATTCCGCAGGGTGGGCCGGTGGCTTTAGGTTGGTCGTTCCTGAAGGAGCCTGTAGCCCATGGTCAATGCCTCAAACACTGAAGCCCTCGCCAGGGGGCATATTAGCTGCTCCCCACCACACCTGCAGCACTCCTGCAACTGGGCCAGAGAAACTGGTTTTACTGGGAGCTTGGGGGCTAGGATCAGGCAGCGGGAGGTGCTCTGTGTTTTATTATTTCCAAAGCCCTGAGATCCAGATTCTCCTTTCGGAGCCATCAATGCAAGTCCATGGTGTTGAAGCGAGCAGAATTTGGACCCCAGGGTTAATTGGAGGGAAAGGGATGGGTTTGGAATGGAAATGACATTAGATAGGCCCTGCCCCAAAGAGCTTCCAATCTCTTTGTTCTGTGTTTGTCCAGCACCTGGCTCGTAGGCAGTATGCAGTACAGATAGTAGAAATAACAGGGCCTGATTCTGAGCTTACTTATTCCGGTGTAAATCAGGAGTCAGTGAAGCCACGTATAGGTATCAATCTGGTGTGAGATCAGGTGTCAATCCGGTGTGAGATCAGAATCTAAATCTTGAAGAAAACAGAGTCACACAAGAGACTAAACTCTCGCCAAGTCTGAGCTGAAGCCCTTTGAAGTCAACTGAAAGGTTACCACTGATTTCACTGGGCTTCAGATCGGGCCCCGGAACAGCAGAGCAGCCAGAGATAGGAGGAAATCATTTGGATTCCTCTCTGCGAAGCTGTCGTTGAGAAATTCGAAAGCTGGGCTGCTCCTTTGCGTTCTGAGCAGAGCTGTGTCAGAGAACGACCGTGTGTGTTTGTGTGTGTGTGTGTGTGTGTGTGTGTTTGTGTGGGCATGTGACTGTTAGGTGTTGACAGAGTTGCAAAAGCAAAACCCACCAAGGTCCACAACAAAACGAAACTCACCAGTTGGAAAAAAGCCTTTATGGTACAGGTTCTGCCAGGTGTTTTTAAAGAAGCAGCCTTTGTTGTCCGTACTCGGCCAGTAGGTGGCATCACAGTTTGGTCGACTTGTTGCAGCTTTTTAACATTGTCTCTTTTTAAACACGTTGGTTGGAATAAAAGGATTTGTCTGTTGCTAGCCCGTCTCGTTCTTTGCGGTCCGAGCTGGTGGGATCTTCCCCCAACCGCTGCTGAGTGGGATTTGAATGATGCCTGACCCTATTCCTGGCTTGTGCTGTGGACCCAGGGCAACTTCCCCCTCTCGGTGCCTCAGTTTCCCCTTGCACCTTCAGTCTGTCTTTCTTTACGGGCGTGTCTCCACACAAAAGGTGTGCTGCTTTAACGAGTCTAATTTAACGGGATAGTGAAAGCAGCCCAGTCCCCCTGAGTGTGGGTGCAGTTATACCAGTATAAAGGTGCTCAGACCATCCCGAAAAGGGGAGAAGCTATACTGGTGTAAGGCACCAAGGGGGGTTGTACCCCTTTAACTATCCCAGAATAGCTACAATGGGACAGTTTTGTGCGTAGTCCAGGCCCTAGACTGCGAGCGCTTCAGGACGGGGATTGTCTCAATCAACGTCTGCTTCTTCCGTAAGCCCATTTGCGAGGGTTTGAGAGTGGAGCGTTCCTGGTAACCCTCCAGTTGCAAACCCTTCTAGCGGAGATCCAGCTTCGGCTCTTGCCGGTATCGCTTATACCAACTCCCCGATCGACAGCAGCTGCGTTTACACTGGGGCTTTGGCCAGCGCAGTTAGGTTGTTCCGGGTGGGGGTGGGGGGTATTTTTCACACTAACCAGCTGATCTATGCAGGCAAAACTTGTAAGTGTAGACCGGGTTTAGGAATAACGGCGTGTTCCTAACTCAAGGTAAAATGCGCGGGAAGAGGAGGCAGTTTGCTGTTGTCACGTGGTTGGCGGGACGAGGGAAAACCTACGTTCCCCTGTAGTCTTTAACTCGACCTGCGAACGGGTGGGACAGCTGCAAACTGCCTTGTCTTGCCTCGGACCGTAACGGGCGTTGGGAGGGCACCTTTGTTGCTTGGGGATGTCAGTTGTAATTTCCAGTAGCCTGGCTACGTACCGAGGGGCTCGCAGCGGCTACCAGTGTGGCTACGCTGCTGTGGTTACTGTGCTCGCTGGATCCCAGCTCCGTGCGGGTACGTCTGCTCCAGCTGGAAAGACTGTGAAGTGCGAGGCGATTGAGACCCACCCAGGCCCTTCTGAATCTGGCTCCTAGCCCCAGGGCTCGGCTGTGGGACCAGAGGTGGCAGGTGGGTGGGAAACGGGAGCTGTTTACTGTACAGAGCTGTGAATGCCTTTCTCCTGCAGCGCTCGCTGGAATGTCCCCTCAGCCCTGTTTTCCAGCTGCTTTCCAAGAACTTTTATATTTAGCCACTTCCAAGAAGCAGCCAGGCATGTGTAAGAGCAGAAGAGGGGAACCGCCCCTTTTCCGGGGCTTATTCCACTGAGGAAAAACAGCTGGTGCTGGGACAGGGAGTGGACACAAACGGGATGAGGCGAGATTTCCACGGGGCACAGAGTGCAGGGTTCTCTGCCTTTGCCCCAGAACCTCAGCTGGCACCAATGCCATCGGTCACTGATTTACGTCAGCACGGGATCTGGGCCCATTTACCAGCTGTGAATTTTGCTTCCCTGGTTTCGCTCTCTCTCTCAGGCCTTGTCTACACTCAAGCCCTACCCCTGTGGCTCTCCCGGACTAGTTAAAGCAGTATAACCCCTGGCGTGCCAGCCGTTCTAGTGGTAAGAAGGTGCCTTAGAGCAGTGTAGTTTATTCCCATACAAGAAGGAGCATTGCATGGAGAAAGCCAGTGGGATTTAGGCACCTAAGCCCGTTTGAAAATGTCCCCCTCTGCCCACTTTGCACTGGGGTCGGCAGCTGCCCAAGGAGCGAGGCAATGGAAAACGAGGCCTGGGCAGGGTAAACCTTGCACCGTGCTTTGGGTAATATTTATCTTGCCCTTCAGTCGTGCCTTTCGTCTGAGGATCTCAAAGCCCTTTACAAACAGAAGGCTGGCATCACATGTGCCTCACACCCGTCTGACCCCTCTGATGTCAATGGAGTTACTCCACTTTTACCCCAGCATAGGTGAGAAAAGAATTAGGCCCATTACGCCTCCAGGTCAGGTCAGTGTCATCCTTCCTGTTTTGTAGGTGGGGAAACTGAGGCACGGAGCGGGTCCGTGACTTGCCCAAGGTCATAGAGCAAAGCAGTGGCAAAGCTGGGAGTGTCCTGCCTCTCTCCTGATGAGCTCACATCCCCTTGTTGACACGGATGTGAGATGTCACGGCTCCTCTGTGACGTCCTGTTTGGATCATGCCTGTTTCCAGCGCCCTGTCCTTAAATCCAACGCGGTCCCGCTCCACGTCAAAGGCAAAGAGTCTCAAATGTTTTCCATGCAAAGGGCTTGAAGGCTCGGCAGGCGGCAGCTGGAAGGGGCAAGGCACCAAGCTGGGATTTTCAGCGGCATGGAATTTTCCTTTGGCCTGCCGTGGCCGGAGAGGGGGAGTTGGGATGGCGTCCAGGGAGAATGGGCAGCTGTAGAATCTCTGTGCATGGCACCGTCACTGGGTGACCTGTGGCTATTCGGTGGGTGATTTGGCCTCACCTGGAGACGCACAGCCAAGCAGCGATCGGAGTAGGAAAGCAGGGTAGCTTGCAATTCACTGGATTAAGGGCTGGTCTAATGGTAAACACGAAGTTGTAGCAGTTTAACTAAGGCCTGGTGGGGTTGACACACAGATTTTTGTCCTAGTCTAACTATGTCAGTTAGGGGTGTGGTTTTTACTGACAGTTACACCAGTACAACCCCTGGTGTGGACACAGTATTGCTGGTATACAGGTGCCCTATAACATACCAGTATAGCTTAGTCCTCTTCCCCCATAGCTCTTCTGTTAGAAGCATGTTTATACTAGTACAACTACACCTGGGGCGGCTCCAGGCACCAGCGCAGCAAGCGTGTGCCTGGGGCGGCAAGCCGCGGGGGGCGGCCTGCCGATCGCTGTGAGGGCGGCGGTCAGGCAGCCTTCGGCGGTGTGCCTGCAGGAGGTCCGCCGGTCCCGCGGCTTCGGCGGCAATTCGGTGGCGGGTACGCCGAAGGCGCGGGACCGGCGGACCTCCCGCAGGCATGCCGCCGAATCCGTGTTACCAGCGGACCTCCCGCAGGCGCCCCGCCGAATCCGCGTTACCAGCGAACCTCCCGCAGGCGCGCCGCCAGTTCCGCGCTACCAGTGGCCCTTCCGCAGGCGCGCCGCCGCATCCGCGTTACCGGCGGACCTCCAGCAGGCATGCCGCCGAATCCGCGTTACCGGCGGCCCTCCCGCAGGCATGCCGCCGAATCCGGGTTAGCAGCGGACCACCCGCAGGCATGCCGCCGACTCCGTGTTACCAGCGGACCTCCCGCCGGCGCGCCGCCGAATCCGCCTTGCCAGCGGACCTCCCGCAGGCGCGCCGCCGAATCCGCGTTACCAGCGGACCTCCCGCAGGCGCGCCGCCGAAGGCCGCCTGACTGCCATGCTTGGGGCGGCAAAATACATAGAGCCGCCCCTGACAACACCAACACCGCGGCGGACTGTACCACTTTCCTTATACCGAGCTAGCTTCACACTTGTGTGTATAGACCAGGCCTGTCGGTGTGATTCGAAACCCACTGAAGTGAAACCGATGCAACCTTGTGCACGGATGTCTTGAATCGATTTCAATCTGGCTTGTTGCCGTTTAGCTCACCTGGATACATTTACAGACGCAAGCTAAAGCTATGCTCCAGTTCAAAAAGGAATGAATTCAGGGAAGGCCGGTGTTAATACAGGGCAGGCGAGATGATGACAGTTGTCCCCCCTGGTTTGATAGTCTATGAATCTAAACTGTACTACGCTATATTACTACGTAGGCTTTGGGGCCACGCTCATGGCCGGAGTCTCTGAGCTCCTTCCAGGCGTGCATTACGCAACGTGCCTGCACATCCCTCACGTGTTATTTGTTCTCACATCCTCTCTCCAGAGACAGGGAAAGCAAGAGAAGCTACGAAACGGCGGGAACGGAGTTTAAACGGCGGGAAATGGCCAGGCACAAATATGCACCCGTTTAACTGCATTGGTTTTCAGGGGTGGCAGGTTTGTGTAATTTTTGGTGGTGCCCAGAATGGTCCATGTCCCTGTCCCCCCCCCCCCCCCCCCCCCCCCCCCCCGCAATGCCTAAGGTTCTGGGAGGGAGTTTGGGTGCGGGCTCTGGGCTGGGGCAGGGGGGTGGGGTGCAGGAGGTGCTGAGGGGTGTGGCGCTTACCTCGGGCGGCTCCCGAAAGTGACCCGCACACACCTCTGGCAGCGGCTCCTAGACGGGGGGGGGGGATGGGGGTCTCCGCGAGTCGCTGCCCACAGGCACCGCCTCCGCAGCTTCCATTGGCTGCAGTTCCAATGGCAGAGCCAGCGGTCGGGGCGGGGGTGGTGACACCCCTCCTCCCAGGGGCCGCAGGGACGTGCCGGCCGCTTCCGGGAGTGGCGCGCCCTGCGGAGTGAGGGCGGGCAGGAAGCTGCTTTAGCCCCACTGCGCTGCCAGTGGTGGCGGCGGGGGCCCCCGGGCCCTTTTAAATCACCCAGGGGCGGCAGGCGGGGCTGGGAGATGCTCCGGGGAAGGCATGCGGGGGCGGCAGGTGGGGCCGGGGGAGAGCTGAGCCCCCGTGCCCTGAATGTTCCTGGAGCACGGGCACCACGGGCCCATACAACTCACCGCCCCTGTTGGTTTTTACACTGATTTCAGTTAATTCAGTGCAACCTCCGTCTGTAGGAAATAACAGAGAGCCCCCTTTCTCACTCTCTCTCTCTCTCTCTCTCTCAGTCTTTCTTTGGAAAGAAACATGGGAATTGTTTGTGCTCCAGTTGGAAGGTGCAGGATTCCCTGCGTTCGATTACTCCACAGGGCACCAGGCAGTAGTGCAAGTTGCTCTCTTCCCAGTATCGCTCATCTCTGCCCTTGCACGAGGAGAGGGGAGCTCAGAGCGCCATCCAAGAGGCGGCCAGCGAGGGAGGGCACTTAGTGCAGAGGGTAGTGGTGGTTTTTGGGAAGTGGGAATCCAGATGAGACAAACCCCCCCCCCCTCCCAACTCATGGCAGCTAAAGGGGACACAGCTTTAAAGCGCCAGCCTCACTCCTCGCCTTATCTCTCGAGAGCCCCCTCGGGCCGCTCACGAGACGGGGGATCTGGCTGCACAGACCAGACGTGCTGCCTTATCCACACAGCAGCTGGCCGTGTTTATGTGCCCTTGTGTTTACGGCTCAGGGAACAGGGTGAACGTCAGGAGCAGCTCAGACTGGTCTGGGGGTTCATGGAAAGCCGTCCCACCCTTCCGGGGCCTGTCGCCCTTGTTTATCCCAGGCTGCTGAGACAGAGCCTACGTGCAGGGTGTTGTCTCCCCGGGCGGAGCAATAGGGAGGGACTAGTGAGAACACGATCTCCTGGCTCACCGTGCACAGCACAGCCTGTGCGGATTGGAGCCGTCTGCCCCCAGCCTTGGGATCTCAGCCCCTGCCCACTGGGGCCACCTCCTCCCCTCACTATCTGCCTCGAGATCTCGCACCATCCCTGCCAGGTCACCTTGCCAAACACTCCCACAACTGGTTTGTTATTGTAAGTTCACTCGTGAGCACAGCCACACTCTGGTTTGTTATTGTTGAGTCACTCATGAGCACTGATCAGCACACTCTGGTTGTTATTGTAGGGTCACTTGTGAGCACTGATCAGGACACTCTGGTTGTTATTTTAGGGTGACTTGTGAGCACTGTTAAGCACACCCTGGTTGTTATTGTAGGGACACTTGTGATCACTGATCGGCACACTCTGGTTGTTCTTGTAGGGTCACTTGTGCGCACTGACCAGCACCCTCTGGTTGTTATTGTAAGGTTACTTGTGAGCACTGATCGGCACACTCTGGTTGTTCTTGTAGGGTCACTTGTGCGCACTGACCAGCACCCTCGGGTTGTTATTGTGGGGTCACTTGTGGGCAGTGATCAGCACACTCTTGGTTATTGTATGGTGACTTGTGAGCACTGATCACCCCCCTCTGGTTGTTATTGTTGGGTCACCGGTGGTCACTGAAGCGCACCCCCTGTTTGTTATTGTTGCGTCACTTCTGAGCACTGATCAGCTCCCTCCGGTTGTTATTGTATGGTCACTTGTGAGCACTGTTCAGCACACTCTGGTTGTTATTGTAGGGTCACTTGTGAACACTGATCAGCACACTCTGGTTGTTATTGTAGGGTTGCTCATGCGCACTGACCTGCTCCCACCAGTTTGCTGTAGTGTGAGATGTCATAACTTTTCCCAGCATGCTCCAGCCCAGCCGTTCGCGCTGAAGAGACGCCGCTTTCATTCCTTTTCCCTCAATGCCCATAGAGCCAGCCTGGTAATGACACCATCCCCATCCTGTTATCACGTCCCTGGTGGCAAGCAGTTTATGGGCGTTTGGAGCCCTCCCCAATGCCAGAAGCAGGCAGCCGGGGGGACGAGTTCTGTGGCTTCGGGGAACACAAAGGCCAGCGGTGTTGGTGCATTGGTGACACCACCGACAATCACTTCCCAGGGGACAGGGACAGGAAAAGCCCAGCGACCTCGCCCCCCGCGGAGCCGGCTGAGGCCAAGGGAGCACTGTTCATTGCGGGTCAGGTTGGCCTCTGCAGCCCGTCTCCCTGGGCAGCGCCGGCTCCAGGGTTTTTGCTGCCCCAGGCAGCAAAAAAAAAAAAAAAAAAGCCGCGATCGCGATCGCGATCTGCAGCGGCAATTCGGCGGGAGGGCCTTCGCTCCGAGCGGGAGTGAGGGACCCTCCGCCGAATTGCCGCCGAATCGCTGGACGTGCCGCCCCTCTCCCGAGTGGCCGCCCCAAGCACCTGCTTGGTCAGCTGGTGCCTGGAGCCGGCCCTGTCCCTGGGTGAAGCAGGGCAGTGCCCCTTCAGAACCTGCTAGGAAACCCCACAGAGGGGCAGGGAAGGGGGGTTGTAAGCTCAGCAGGGGGCGCTCTCCCTTCTGGGCTAGTGCTGATCCCCAAGGGGTGCTGTGCAGTAGGATGGCCGGCTTGAGACACCCTTGCTCCATCAGTGCTGACCTCGGTGCCCCGGCAGGAGCTTGAGGTAGATGGTAAGTGGCCGGTGGGGGTGGTGAAGGGGGCAACAGTGGTGGTGGGGGCTGGGGGGACACAGATGGACCAGGGGGCAGGCTCCGCGCCACACCCCCTGTGTCCCCACAAACACAGTCTAGACCCCCACCACTAGAGCACAGTTCGAAAAGTTACTCAGTCCTTAATGGCCCCCTCCACAGTGGTCTCCAGAGTCCAGTGCACTCCCCCAGGTACTTACTGGGCAGGTTGCCCTGCACGTGCCCAGCTGGGCCAGTCCCACCTTGCTGGCACCAGTGGAGCTGGCACCAGCCCCAGGCTGCCTGCGGGTTCTTTTTGCTCCAGTTATGGGCTGCTAGGAATGAAACCATGTAACAAGGATTATTATCAAAGGCTCTTGCCCCAGGGGCGGGGAGGAGGGGGATGGCAGCATTGAAAGGTGGCTGAGGCAATTGGAAAGGGTTTGCACGTGGATTCCCTTGCCCCCGCACGTGTGGTGCTGCAGTTGGACAGGTTGGCTTATTTCCACCAATGAATGGAAGCGTCAGGTGTTAACGGCTGCTGGAAGGCAGGTACATGGGACCACCGAGCTGATCTGATATGGACAGGAAGCAGGGTACGCTGGACTGCATCGACTACGGGTTCGATCCGGCTGGCTAACCACCATTGAGTGTTTTTGTAGGCATCTTGGCAAAGACACTAGGCTCTTGGCCACCTGGAAGCAGAGCCAGAGTGGGCTCAGAGGGGTAGCCACTGGGGATGCAGGGTCTGCCCCAGAGAGCTGCCTTGACACCTGGCACCGCTCTGGCCTCTTTGGCCTATGGAGATATCTGAAGGCCTGTCTACAGACACGTAGGCCCTGTTCACGCCAGCCCAGAGTGCTGCACTTGATCAATTCCTCGCCATTGCGGGGGCCTCGGGGGTTGGTTTAACTCGGTCCCCCCTGTTCTCCGCCTGTGGCACACTATAGTTGAGTCTCCTGAGAGCTGTGATACTTTGGTCTCATCCGGGTAGTCGGGCTTGGGTGGTGTCTGGTGGCCCGTAATATGGAGCAGGTCAGACTGGACAATCTGACCGCAGACTCTCAGGTGATATGACTAAGGGCTGCTTGGGGCACGGGGGGAGAGAGGAGGCGTGATGGGATAGGTCCCGTTTCTCAGTGGTCCTTGTTATTCCCAGACCAGTTCGCCCCTAGGAGAACTAATGGGGCAGCACCAGCTCAGTGCCACGAGCACTGGGGCTTGCAGCCTGTTAGGCCAGGATCTCCTGGCCCCTCGCTGCTTGTGGCCTTCTGGCTCTACCGCAACCTGTTTCAAGTCCCTGAGTCCCAGGCCATGAGGAACCTGATCTGGTTACAGCCCAGGGACGCTTCCCAGCTGGGATGGCCACAGAAGCGGATCCCACATGGGGCTTCTTGTTAGAGCTGGGCAAAAAAAAACAAACGGCAAAAAATCCAGACACGGCGGCACTGAAACGTTTCACAAATTCGCGCCAGTTTCATCAAATTGTTCATGTAACATCCCCTCCCTCCCCGCCTCAAAAACCCAACAAAATCAACCTCCCTCCAAAAAATATTCCGAAAGAGGCCGGCCATTTTGATTTTCTTGACATTCTGTTTGGAAATTGATTTCAATTTTATTTTTCAAACGTTAAAAAAGCCACTGGATAGACTCCTAGATGCCGAGGCCAGAAGAGACCACTGTGATCGTTTCGTCTGCCCTCCGGGCTAACACGGGCCAGAGACCTGCCCCGAAAGAATTCCTAATAAACGGCTCAAAACTCAACACGCCCCATTTCATTCGGGGTTGTACAAAATGCTTCGTTTGACCTGATGCTATTTTTTCCCCCCACTTTTCGATTTGCCAAACAATTTTTGGGGAAAAAAAATCTCGTTTTCACGTTAACACCAAACAATTCCATACACCCCCCCGCGACACTTTTCAGAAGTGCTTGTGAGCTGAAAAATCAGCTACAGACACAGCTCTTCTTCCAGGGCACCCTGGACCGCCATTACAGCTCAGTCCCGTGACGGTGACTTCTCTGGTCGACTCCACCACAGAGCCAGCCCCGTTTCTACATGTGTTGTTTCTACATGTGCTGCTGAGGTGCTGCTTTGCACAGGAAAGAACATGTTGTTCTGGATGGAGCTTTACTTAGCCTTCCGGAGGAAGTCAGCTCTGCAGCACAGACCAGAGACCGGCTTGTGGGCTGGTGATGCAAGGTGCTGGTTGGCAGAGATGTGTTTCCATGCTGAGATCTAGCAATTCAGATCACTTGCACGGAGACTGGGCCAGAAGAAATCAGAGGGGAATAGGGTGGGGAGGCAGAGTGGACGGAACCTGTTGTCGTCTTGGCAGACGAACTAACGCCCCTAGTGGAATAGCTAGTTCAGTGATAGATGCCTTGGGAAAAAAATAGTATATAGATATGAAGTTACAGTATTGTGATAGCTAGGTATCTTCCTAAGCATTCATTTGCCTATTAGTCAGAAAAGTTTGAAGAGTTAACCCTTTGTTTCTGTGCTGGGGACTGACTGGATACCTATCCATTACTAAGGTCTTAGCATCCATGATACCTTGTAGCAGAGAGTTCCACAGATTAACTGTGTAAATAAAGTCTTCCCTTGTATCAGTTTTAAGGGTATTGCTTTTTAGTTCCATGGCAGGCCTCCTAGTGAGGATTCAAACGCGGGATCCAGATAAAGAGAAGCATGAATGGGGGAAAGGGAAATCTTTCTTCTGGGCCACACCAGCCTGCTTCATTTGTCCTGGTTTATACCTCTCACCAGGCCTCTTCCTGGCAAAATATCCGCAAGGACAGTGGCAGGACAAGCTTCACCCACCAAACTTATTTCACACAGGTCACCTAAGGCCTTCAGGTGGGAATGAGGTTACCAGTCGCTTCCAGATTAATTCCCATCATTACCAACCCAGGCTGGATTTGACTAGCAAGCTGAGGGGCCAGATCCCCAGCCAATGTAAATCGGCCGTAGCTTCATGGAAGTCAGTGGGCAAGATTTTTAGCTAGTGTTCATTGATATGACTCCATTGCGGATATGATGAGTTAGATCACCTGGTGATCTGGCCTCGGGAGATGCAACCTTGAAAAGTCTCTGCAACCCACTAGAAATGACAAGGGCCACGTAAGGCTCCTGGCAGACAGCTCCTCCCAGCTCCCATCCATCCCCCCCTCCCCCCCCCCCCGAGAGCTTGGGTTGCACTTTGGGACGTTGCTCCCCTTTAATTCGTTCCATAATGTAATTGCAGCTCGCCTCCCTCATTAACTTTTGGGGCAACTCCCGCAAGGCAGCAAGGCTGGGGGAAAGTAATGAGCAGTTAGGAGAGTGAAGCAGTGAATGCACACACACCTACCCCCACCCCGAGTCTGGCTGTGCGTACCTGGGGCACCCACTGCTTGTTAACGTCACTCGGCTGCTTGTAATTCACAGGCACCTTGACGCCTCTGTGGCGGAGACAGAACATCCTGTACTGCAGCATTTCACCCTCCAGGGCCAAGGAGCAGAGGAGGGGAGCTGGCACAGAGTGCAGGGGCATTTACTCCTGGCAGCCCCTTATCTAAAGGAATGGGACAGGTTGGTGCTGGATTCACTCTGGATTCACTCTGGATCAGAACCGGTGCTAGGCATAAGCAGACTCAGCAATTGCTTATAGCCCTGAGCAGCATTATTAATTATTAGTGTGTGTTGTGTGGAGGGACCCCCAAATATTCCTGCTTCGGCCCCCAAAGGACTAACACCGGCACTGCTCTGGATCCCTTGTATATTATGATTTTTCTGTTCTCTCCCTTTTCTTTCTTTCTTTCTTTCTTTCTTTCTTTCTTTCTTTCTTTCTTTCTTTCTTTCTTTCTTTCTTTCTTTCTTTCTTTCCCATTTGTGAATGCCCATCAGAACCTCAGCATTCCAGTCAGCTACCCCTATTCCACCTTTCCAGAACGCAGATTCATCCTGCTTAGCGCGGTGCTATGACAGGGCTTTCCATCGTCCAAGCCCTCTGCAAGAGTTACCTGGCAAAGCCACTCAGCCAGTGTGATCATGCGCTCCGTGCTTCTGCAGAGGATCTCGAAGTGCCGGAGGAACCTGCTTTAATTAGGCCTTGCAATGTGTCAGTGAGGTGCAGTAGAGGAGTTAACATTGTCCCCAACTTACCGATGGGGAAATGGCAGAGATGCTGATACAAACATGCCCAAGTTCATGCCCGTGAGTCAATGGCAAAGCCAGGAAACAACTCCCCTGTTGTACTCAGACTATATTCCTTCCCAGAAACAGAGAACTCAGGAGTCCTGCCTAATCCTCTGCTCTAACCACTAGATCACACTCTTTCTTAGAGCTGTGACCTGAACCCAGGAGACCTGGCTTCTGAGCCTTGGCTCTCATCACCAGCGAAGATGTAGTCTCCTCCTCGCCTAATCTCTCTATCTCTCTATCAGCAACAGGTCCAATCCAAAACCCAACCTGAGCTGTGGGATGTCTGAATCCAGCTCCTTGGAGGCTCCTCCATATACCCCCAGGGGATATGGTCCCACGTCACCAAACAGGTATAAAGTCACATGAAACCTGCCTGACCCCTGGTGCAATTCAGTGCCTGGAACTCAGCCAGGAGGAGGGATCCGGAGTAGCTGTTGGTTTGGGAAGGGAAGTTTCCAAGACATCTTCTGAGCCAGCCCAGTAAGTCAAAACCAGGTTATGAAACCTGGTGGAGACAATGCTGGCTCCCTGCGGACTGCCCCCCTCTTCTGGTGCCATAGGGGAGTTCAGTCGGCATATACCATTCGCTCCCTAGCTTCTCTTTCCACTGACATGGCCAAGAAGGGGGCCGCCCTGGCAGTGCCAGCTATCTTCCCCCTCTGCCCCCACCCCTCCGGATCCATAGGCTGGCCCAGCCATTGCAGTGTTCCCATAATTCCCCATGGCTGCCCCCGTGGTCCCGATCCTCAGCTGGGATGCATCCACATATCTCCACCCTACGGAAGATCTGCCCCAACGCTAGTGAATTTTGGGGATATGGGAGGCCTGATTCCCAGGAGCTGAACACCGGCAGGTCCCGTTGACTTCAAGAGCTCTGAGGATCAGGTCCATAGATGTCCCTTAGAAACAGAGCTGAGTCCCAACCCAAGCTATCAGATGGGGAGAGATTCCAGTCGCTCCTGACCTACGTGCTGGTGACCTACAGGTCAAAGCGTCCATAACCCACATCCAATTCTTTCAGCCATCCCGTTCCCCCCCACCCCCCAACAGAACATGTTCCTTCCCCATGTGGCCCATCAATGAGAGAAAATTAAAGTCTATTAAGGAAAAAAGGCTAGAGGAGGACTAAACCCAGGACAGAGCCACAATACCAAGACTGGATCTGAATCCAAAGGCTGGGGTGTTGTTTCTCAGAAAGGCCCAGTTCTTGAAGTCATGTGGGAAGCTCATCATTGATTTAAAAACACAAAAGAGTTCCTAGCCCTCGCAGTTACAGATAGAAACTGGAAAATGGGACCCTGGAGAAAGCCTGAAGGCAAATAAAAAGAGCAGTTGAAAACCTGGGCCTGAAAATCTGCCATCTAGGGGTTTCCTGTCCCGTCCCCAGATGCCCAGCTGGTGTAAACTGATGTAGGGCTAATGGGTTCATTGCCAGAGCCCCAGGGCTTCAGTAGAGCTACGTCAATTGACACTGGACAGCCAAGGATAAGAACATAAGAACGGCCACACTGGGTCAGACCAATGATCCATCTAGCCCGGTGTCCTGTCTTCCAACAGTGGCCAATGCCAGGTGCCCCAGAGGGAATGAACAGACCAGGGAATCATCAAGTGAGCCATTCCTTGTCACCCATTCCCAGCTCCTGGCAAACAGAGGCTAAGGACACCATCCCTGCCCATCCTGGCTAATAGCCATTGATGGACCTATCCTCCAGGAACTTATCTAGCTCTTTTTTGAACCCTGTTATAGTCTTGGCCTTCACAACATCCTCTGGCAGGAAGTTCCACAGGTTGACTGTGCGTTGTGTGAAAAAAAGACTTCCTTTTGTTTGTTTTAAACCTGCTGCCTATTAATTTTATTTGGTGACCCCTAGTTCTTGTGTTATGAGGAGGAGTAAATAACACTTCCTGATTTACTTTCTCCACACCAGTCATGACTTTATAGACCTCCATCATATCCCCCCTCAGTCGTCTTTTTTCCAAGCTGAAAAGTCCCAAGCTTATTAATCTCTCCTCCTACGGAAGCCGTTCCATACCCCTCATCATGTTTGTTTCCCTTTTCTGAACCTTTTCCAATTCCAGGCTGGATTCCAGGATTCGAGGCTGGATGGTAGTTCCTATGAACCTGAAATCTCCATCGCGCTGCAGAGACGAAATGGGCGGCACATGCGTGCACGTGTGTGTGCACACAGGAGTGCGTCTGTGTGCATGTGTGTGTGTGTGCACGCCTGTGTCCATCTGTCTGTGCATGTGTGTACGCACGTGTGTGCATGTGGGTATGCATAGGAGTGTGTATGTATGTGTGCATGTGTGTGTGTACACGTGTGCATGTTTATGTGGGTGTGGGGGGGTGTCTGTGTACATGTTGTTAGGATATAGATATCCAAGCCTGTCTATAAAGGCCTATACTTTAAGAATTTAGGTATATGTTTATAATTTAGCTAGTTATAGAGGTATAAAAGAAAGAATCTGTGTAAGGGCCTTCTTTCACTCAATTTAAGCTTGCTGGAAGTTTACCGCAATAAACATTGAATTGTTTGCACCTTCCGACTTCAGGTATTGTTGTTTTCTGTTCATGCGAGAAGGACCAGGGAAGTGGGAGAGTGAAGGAATAAGCTCTCTAACACATGTGTGTACATGATTATGTGTGCGTGGGTGGGGCTGTGTGTGTACGTGCATGTGTGCGCACAGGAGCGTGTTGGTGCATGTGCACGCCAGTGCGTGTGTGTCTGTGTGTGCGGGTACACGTGTGTGCATGGTTATGTGGGTACAGTATGTGCGCATGCACGTGTGTGTGTACGTACGTGCCTGTGTGTGTGTGCGTGTGTGTGTGTGCGTGTGTGTTTGCACGTCCGCAAGCCCCCGTGTCATCAGCCTCCCGAGGGCCGAACAGCAAATGTTCCTTGCTGATAAGCACTTTCCCAGCCGCGCTCAGGAGACCTGGTGGCCGCAGTAGGTGGCACCACTCCAGCATGGCTGCAAATTCTCAAAGCCACCTACCGGCCCTGTGTGGCGAGGGAGTAATTGCCGGACAGAACTGATCAGGGACAGACACCTGGCTGAGCAGGAAGGCTGGGAAATTGTTCCTCTCCATGTCCCACTTGTCATCAATCAGGCAGGCACTGTAATAACCCGCGGAGAGGGAAGCCTTGATACCCCCAGCCCCCTGGGGGCTGGATTAAGCCGCGGAGCGCTGGGCTCGGCAGCCTCCGGCCTGTTCTGAATCACACGCTGATGACCATGGCTGGGGTGACCAGACAGCAAATGTGAAAAATTGGGACAGGGGGTGGGGGGAAATAGGAATCTATATAAGAAAAAGACCCAAAAATCAGGACTGTCCCTATAAAATCAGGACATCTGGTCACCCTACCCATGGCCCCCCGGGAGCAGAGAATTGTCGCAGCACATGTGCTCCGGCCACACCCCAAGCCGCACCCTACGCTGGGGGTTGGGGGTGCAGGACCCTTATGTTAATGGCTCCACATCGGCCGGGGAGGTGCAGGGGGGATTCTCGGGGGGGGCGTTTTCACCTGCTCTCAGGCGGCCCCTCACCCCACCCGAGAAGCCAAGAGGGGCCCGGCTGTGTCTGAGAACAGGGCCCAGAACGTAACCAGAGAATCAGGCCCCTTGTGTCTCCAGGGCTGTCCCCGTCACCAGCCTGCGTCTCCCTGCACAAAGACGATGTCTCAGGTAGGCCGCTCGGGTCCCGCTCCCGCCCAGGCCCTGCTTGTTTACGTCCTGCCAGCTGCCCTCCCTCGGAGCCAGTTACATAACCACGGGGTTATTCCCCGCCCCTGCAACGGCATGGATTTCGCAACCTATGACTCAATGCGAAAGGAAAACATTCCCTGGGCTTTCTCCGAAAGACCGACAGGCCGGATCCTGTCCCTTTTTCTCCTGCCCTCTTTGCCCACAACGGGGTTTGATTTTCGTTTCACCTGGGGGCTGGAGCTTGCAAAGCCGATCTGGGTGGATGCAGCCCAGTGCGGCCGGGTACGGGGCCATGGCGGGTGCCCATGAGGCCGACCCCCTCAGCCGGCAGGGAGAGCTGGAGGCAGGGACGGTGACGGGGTTGGAATTGGTCAGTCTGTGGCGACTGAAACATTCTGCGCGACGGCACCGATTGCCATGAAATTCTGCCGGAAAACGGACAGGTTTCTGATGGAGCCGGTTCCCTCTGCCTGCTCCTCTGGCTGGGAACCTGGAGGCCCTGAGAGTACGTCTACACAGGATAAAAAACCCACAGCTGGCCTGGAAGGATGAAGGGTCCCAGAACTCGGGCTCTCAGCCCAAGCCTGAACGTCTACACAGCAATTTTTAGCCCTGGAGCCAGAGTCAGCTTTTATCCCTGTGTAGACGCACCCTGTGAATCCTGGCTCCCAGCTCCTCAAAGTCCCAGACTCCGAGGGCTCCAATTACCCTGTCTCTGAGGGAACCCGCCATGTGACTGTCCCGGTTCTGTCAGATGGAAGGGCCCACGACTAGCCGCTTACCTGCCAGCTTACCCTCCAGTCTAATGAGTGCATCTGGGCCCAATTAAGCCTCCAGATTGGCCCAGCTGCCTGACTGGCTGAGGGGATCAACCCACCTGCTCTTAAGAGCAGCAGCAGCAGGGTGCTGGCTGTTTAAAATATTTGTATCAGCTTCTGTCTTTGGCCCACTCCTGTTCCTGTCTTCTCAGATTCCAGGTAACCTGGTTTGGACCCTCTCAGTGCTGATTTCTGGTTCTGGCTTGGCCTTAACCCTTGGTTTTGTTTCCCTGCTCTGGATGCCTGCTCTGATCACTAGGTGAGACCCCCTCCACCTCCCAGCCCCTGGCTCCTAGTCGAAATGGGTGGAGAACGTTGACATTTTTGGTGTTTGTTCCAAATTGGAATGAAACCAAGCTTTGAAATCTCAAAATCTGCCACAAAATGGAATTGCTGTTCCTTACCCAGCTCTAATTCATGTCAGGGGGGAGTGAGTTCCATAAATTAACCTCAATAATCCTCTGCCTCAGTTAGTTCCACAGGTTAATATCATTAATAGCATGTGGTACTGAGTTCCATGGGTTGTCTATGCTGTCTCCCCATAGCCAGTTATTATTACTCTCTCCCTAGCTGCTGTCACTGCCGAGTCTGTTCCTCTTCCTGTAACATGGGATTAAAAAGAAGAGGCTGTCAAACCCTGTTGAACCCCTCACTGTCATATTTTTAAACTGCTACTCAGCAGAAACAGGCTGTTAAAAGTTTCCTCCTCCACTCTCAGCAGTGAGACATGCTGAGCTAAGCAAAGCTGTAGAATCTGTGTTTGCAAGGGCTCCGCAGAGGGCGCTTTAGTCTTGTGGTATGACAGGAACGCCTGGGAGAGGGGAACATGCTGTTCACTGCCTCCCGGGCCAAGGAAGTGGTGGTGTGGCTGGTGAGCACGCAGCATCAGCTCCTTTGGCAAGGCAGGGGTGGATGACGCTGGGTTATTTACACCAACGCTGGGTTATTTACACTGTTTTGGTGATGACCTTTACAGAGATGGGCCTGAGAGGGAGAGCAGGGAAGTTTAGAGACTAAAATTGCCTTGCTCTTATGTAGCGTCTTCCCTCTGTACATTTCAAAGTGTTTTACAAAGGAGAGCGGCATCCTTATCCCCATTGTGCCCCAAGGGTCGGTCCTGAGGCTGGCGTTGTTCAATATCTTCATGAATGATCTGGAGGATGGCGTGGATTGCACCCTCAGCAAGTTTGCAGATGACACTAAACTGGGAGGAGTGGTAGATACGCTGATTGGATACAGAGGGACTTAGACAGAGGATTGGGCCAAAAGAAATCTGATAGGATTGGGCCAAAAGAAATCTGATGAGGTTCAACAAGGACAAATGCCGAGTCCTGCACTTGGGAGCGGAAGAATCCCATGCACTGTTACAGACTAGGGACCGAGTGGCTAGGCAGCAGTTCTGCAGAAAAGGACCTAGGGGTTACAGTGGATGAGAAGCTGGATATGAGTCAACAATGTGCCCTTGTTGCCAAGAAGGCCAACGGCATTTTGGGCTGTATAAGTAGGAGCTTTGCCAGCAGATCGAGGGACGTGATCATTCCCCTCTATTCGACATTGGTGAGGCCTCCCCTGGAGTACTGTGTCCAGTTTGGGGCCTCACACGACAAGAAGGATGTGGAAAAATTGGAGAGAGTCCAGCGGAGGGCAACAAAAATTATTAGGGGGCTGGAGCACATGAGTTATGAGGAGAGGCTGAGGGAACTGGGATTCTTTAGTCTGCAGAAGAGAAGAAAGGGGGGGATTTGATAGCTGCTTTCAACTACCTGAAAGGGGGTTTCAAAGACGATGGATCTAGACTGTTCTCAGTGGTAGCAGATGACAGAACAAGGAGCAATGGTCTCAAGTTGCAGTGGGGGAGGTTTAGGTTGGATATTGGGGGGAAAAACTTTTTCACTAGGAGGGTGGTGAAGCACTGGAATGGGTTACCTAGGGAGGTGGTGGAATCTCCTTCCTTAGAGGTTTTTAAGGCCCGGCTTGACACAGCCCTGGCTGGGATGATTTAGTTGGGATTGGTCCTGCTTTGAGCAGGAGGTTGGACTAGATGACCTCCTGAGGTCCCTTCCAACCCTGATATTCTATGATTGTACAGATGGGGAAACTGAGGCATGGGGCAGGGACAGCTGCTCTGTGTCCCCCGGGGTGGCTGCACCCCGTTACAGAGCAGGTGCCTGCACCGTGCTCTCACCTAGAGACTTGACGCTGGCTCCCTGCCTGTGGAAACACCAAGTGCCATCAGCCTCCTATAGACTGAACTAGGAGCAGGTTTTGTGTCGCTATCTGCAGAGCAGGAGTTTCCTGTCCTGTCGGCCTCCCCCTTTCCTCTTCCTTTGCCCAGGGTTTGTTTCAATTCTAGGGAGGGGATTTTCCTCTGCTAGGTGGCGGCTGGGCTGAAATCACATCCTACCCAGCTTCCCCTGCTGGCCTGTTTTCTAAAGGATCATTAACCAGAAAGGAAATGTCTGCTCCTTTCCTAGAGGCCTCAAGGACTATTTGGAAATGGATACATTTTTGTGGGGGAGGAGGGTGCTTTATTGTTAGCACTTGTGGGAACAATGTTGGCTGGACAGAGCAAAGCCCACCAAGAGGCAGCATGGCCTAGCGGATAGCGTGCCGTCCTGGGGCTCTGGTCTTGTAGCTTCTGTCTCTGCTGGTGGGTGACCTTGGGCAAGTCGCTTCACTTCCCTGTGCCTCAGTTTCCCCATCTGTAAAATGGGACTGATGTCCTGTGTAAAGTGCCCTGAAGGGCAGTGGCAGGATGAGCTCCCTTCTCCCCCATTCTCTCTCTCTCGCGCCCCCCCCCCCCCCCCCCCCCCCCCCCCCCCCCCCCCCCCCCCCCCCCCCNCTTGGAGAGGGAAGTCCATGCTCCATTCAATCATTGGCCTCTCCGCTGAGGCTGCTGACCTGGGAGCCTGCCAGTACCGTGACGGTGTTGGGTTTTTTCATATGGACACCGGCCCACTTGGGTCAGCACTTTGGGTGAGCAGCGTACTTGTCAGTTGGAAGCTGGGCTGAGCCCACCGAACTTATTTGCTAGAACAGCCATCAGCGAGGCTGTTTGGAGAGAGGCAGGATTGCCTAGTGGTTATAGCGCTCGCCTGAGACTTAGGAAACAGGGGTTTGATTCCCTGCATGTCAAGTATTGTCTCTCTGTGCTTCTGTTCCCCCCTCTGTAAATGGTGATCATATCTTTGGCCTACCTTGCAGGGGGACTGATGCTAAATCTGTGGAGATTGTTAGGGGCTCAGATAACTGGGGCGGGGAGCAGCGAAGAACTGTCGATAGACCTGCCTTTGATCCAGTGACCAAGAGGTGAAAGGCTCCAGGGCCTGTTCTTATCAAGTTTCTTGGTTTCCAAGAAAGCCATAAACACACATCTCTAGCAGGAGTGGGTGTGTTTATGAGCGGTTGACTCCCTCATTCAAGCATCCAATGCTTCTCCCGTGACTGATCTCTGCTCCCCTTGGCTTTAAGGAAGGGCGTTTCTCTTCCCTTAGTGACCCGCTGTCTGCTCTGTGCGACAAAGCCTCACTGGTAAATCCTGCCTTCCCTCTGCACAGCCTTGCATGCACCCACAATTCGCAGTCCTGGGGGTGCTGGGATGGTTCTGGCATTGGAGACCTGGGGGGGCTCAGCCGTGTGGTGCATCTTTTGCCAATAGAACCTGTGGTGGCGAGGACACGGTGCACTGGTGACAGCAGCCAGAAATACGTGAGCTCTTGTGAGAAAGCCATGGCAGGAGAAATTTGACCAGTAAAACTTTTTAGCATAGATGTGATCTCAGCAGGCCGTGAGCAGGGCGGGATTCCTATGGTGGACAGCAGGGTTGTGTGTGCATCAGGATATTGAGTTCCTGGGACAAGGCCTCTGGTTGCTCTGCATTTGAATTGCAAAGGAATATTCTGTCACCTTGGTCGGTCGCAGGGACCAGTAGATGGTTCTATGGACCCTGCTCAGTGTGGCAAGCTCAGAAGGAGGCTCTCGGTGAAGATTCCCCGCTGCTGGATCCAATCTTGTTGTGAAGAGCTAATTGCAATCAGTGATTGGAGATCAGAGCCGCTAGGCCAAGCTCTTGAGAGTTATAGATGCAAAATTAGAGAGAGAGAATTCAGGTCCTTCTGTTCCACGAGCACAGATTGCAACTGTTTGAGGAGGGCAAAACAAGCGCGCGCACACACACACACACACACACACACACACACACACACGGCTTGCTGCCCACAGTGCACACGGGTTGTAAGTGGGTCTCTATCTCCCTTGCCCACCCCTGTCTGGAGAGCTGGGCAGAGGTTTGGGGAAGGGATCTCATACTTGCCAGGGCCCCTAATCTCCAGAGTGGCGGGTGAGCGGGAAAACTGAATGCTGCCTATGAAACATGTGCTGTGCGCATCAGAAATGGAGCGAGGGCATCGTGATGGACAAGTGCCTGTAAACCAAACCAACATGGGGCAGCAGCCTTATTCTGGGTCTCTACCTGCCTTGCAAGATGCCCTCCAACCTTTTGTATTTCCAGTATCCTAGCAGCTAATTTCAGTCTCCTCCTTGGTTGGCAGTAGCTCCTGACTCACCTTGTCTTTCCCACAGGATACAGCGCCCCACTCCACCTGCTGGGTTTACAGTGATGGGAGTTAGGAGTCAGGGAGTGAAATAGGAAAACAACTGGTTTTAGGTTTTAAATTAAATTCAACTACACAAACAGGCAAGAAAGATTCTCCCCCCAGCTGGAGAATTTCACTTCACCAGAACATCGCCCACCCCAGCAGGGTGCTGCATGGGTGATTGACTAGCAGGCACTCTGAGTCGGTACTGGACCAATGGAGAGGGGGCAGGAACTGCGGTCGGCGAATCAGAAAGGGGGACTCTTCCCTCTGGGCTGGGGCTGATGCCAATGCCACACGGCATGCTAAGGGCACTGCGCTGCAGGGAGTGAGGTGGGTGGCTCAGGAGGGGGCGCTCTCCCCTCTATAGCAGTGTGGGCACCATGCTGCCAGATTCACTGCTCTTCAGAAGTGCCATGCAATCACAAAGGATGCTGAAGGAGCAGGAAAAAGCAGAGGGGCACATACCACCCCCTTAGCAGACTGAGGGCTCCGAGTGAATGCACAGAACGCCCTACGGAGGGAAAGAGTCTGGCCCGAGACTCCCTGGGCTTTAACCTCTGTGAGTCGACTGCTGGCTACATTTCCAGGCTGCTCGCAAGCGCCATTCTCTAATAGGGAAAACCGCAGCACACCAGAGGTGGACGCTTGCCCAGATCAGTGAGAAGATTGTCAACCACCCCGAAAGAACCACGCTGCTCACGTGACGCCCGTCAGCCAATCAGGAATGTGGGAGGCAGCCTTCACGTACCGGATGCCCTCACCTGCGTCGTGGGACTGGGGGCTGATGGCGAGGTCCCACCACCGACTCCCAAGAAGAAATCACTATTGAGGCTGCTTACGGTTCATTGCCATTAACACTCAGTGACGTTTCTACCCTTATTTCCGTTAGGGTGATCAGATGTTCCGATTTTATAGGGACCGTCCCAATTTTGGGGGGCTTTGTCTTGTATAGGTGCCTATTACCCCCCACCCTCTGTCCTGATTTTTCACACTTACTACCTGATCACCCTATTTTCCACCCACCTTTGCCTGCTTTTAAATCTAGCTGCCAATGCCAGGCTAGAGCTGGGAGAGGGTTTTAAGAGGGGCTCATTAGGCTGGTATTGGGGTGAGGGGCTTTCTTTTATGGCTCACTAGAGGAGATGGGGCAGGGGTCGGGCTAGGTGGAAAACGTTTGGTTTGTTACACACACACACACACACACACACACACACTGTGGAAAATTCCAATGGAAAGAAATTCACCTTGTCAATTTTCCACAGAGAATTTTTTTACAGTGAAAATTTGAAGGCTGAAATTTCAGCCGAACCCTGAAATATTTGAGAACAAATATGAGAACTAGGTCAGTTTCCATGTGGAGAAGAAGCAGGAAGAGCATGATCAGTAACCATGGGAGTGGAAAGCTGCAGAGGAACTGATTTATTTTTATTTTATTTTATTTTTACCTGCCCTCTTTGAGGTTTCTTAGCTGTGGGAGGCCCCGGCCACTCAGAATCAGAAGTGCACTCCTGCTGCAAAATTCAGGCCAAGACTTTGAACGCCGGGGCGCGTCCTAATCCAGGGTTTTGGCTCGGCTGATTAAGACGACAGAGGCTGTTTGCTAAAAGCTCAGACCTGGGATCTAGCAGCAAACAGCTCAAAGCTCAGAGGTGGGGCTGGATCCAGGGGGTTTGATTTGGGACCAGCCCTTTTGCAACCCATTTCTATTGTGAGATCTACTGAGGAAAAGTACTAGTGTGAGCTAGGAATGGTTACTATTTCAACCCAGACAGCCAGGCCACTCTTGAAGGGAATGTTGCATTGTGGGAATGTAGCTGGAGGACTGATTATATCGGTACAGGTAACATGAGTCCACAGTGCCCCTGGTGCCAATGGAATTCTGCCTGCATGGGGCTGCAGTCACATTGAAACAGGCAATTAGATTTTCTTTGCAATCACAGGAATCTCAGCTTTCATTTTAAAAAGTTCTCACATCAAGTGACTCCAGGAGCTGGAGCTTTAACAGAAAACACAAAATAGTACAGTACTTGACTTGCAATAACATGGCAACAGCTGGTAGCACTTGGGGGGGAGGGGGAGTGTTTGCCTATGTCATTGCACTCAGCTCATTAATACCTCAGCTGTCAAGGCTTTGGGGCAATTCTGAGGCTTTTTATTGTCAATATGCAGAAGACATGCTCTTTGCAGAACCTTGATGTCCCTAATAGGCTAGGAGGAGTCAGTGTCATGTAGTTCATTCACCGTGAATCCTATAGGCACGCTGAAGTCCGTATCTTTGGGTCATTATAAGTCAGGTGCTATACTGGTAGCAAGGAGGAGGCTGCAGTAGCTGCGGTATAAACCAGGCGCTTTATCTTTCCCCCTAAAAACCCTAGGGACTAATGAGTTGAACTGGATTCAAACTGCAACCCCTTTGAAGTACCAAGGAGGGGTTAGAGCCAGGGGGCTGGGACCAACAATATTCTAGCTCAGCGCTATTTATATTTCAGCATTTTCTGCGGGCCCTGACTGAGATCCGGGCCTTGAGCTCTGCACAGAGAGTGAGAGACTGTCACTGCTCTGAAGAGTTTGAACTAAATAGGCAGAGGGTGGGAGGGGAAACTGAGGCACAGAGCAGGGGAGGGACTTGCCCAGGGTCACGCAGCAGGTCAGTAGCGGGTGGATGGAAGCAGACTGAAAAGCAAGCACCAACCTTCATGAGATGGCTTTTGACACTCTGCCCATGCAGCCACCAATGCATTCCTCTGTTTATTCCTGCACCTTAGTACGAGACACCCGGAGGAGTCCTTAGAGGAAAATGTGCCATCTGATTGTACACCACAGTCCCATGGAGGCAGAGAGGAATTTTCTTCCTGACTCTTCCAACACAATACATTAATGCCCTGACACGAGGGGATGAACAGCCCTTGTACTAGTTACCCTATCTCCTGGCGCTGCAGATGATCATGAATATCAATTTTTTGGTGTGAGCTCACTAAGCAATCCCCCACCACCACATCCTGCAGCAGGGAGTTCCAAAAGTTGCTCTCAATTATACCCTACAGTAGCTAGACCATAGGTTAACCTCAGTAATTTGCAGCAGTGTAAGCCACACCCACTCCATGTGGTGCTCTGTCCTTCTCTAGGATATCTGGGCCACACACAAAGCCTGCTGCCACCTTGGGTAACAGAGGTTGCTCTTTTAACTCAGGAAGTAGCGGTTCATGCTTTGAGATCCAGAGGGCCAAGGTTCAATCCCCACAGCCGATAATCCATCCAGGAACAGAGTGTGATAGCAACATATTCCATAGATTGCCTTTATTAATACCCCAAGGCAGCAAGTTCTGCAGGAAAATGTCAGGAATATGCTTAATTTAGAATATCCCATGCATATGAATTCCACAGCATGACCTCAGTAATATCCTGCGGCTCTGAGTTCTATGGGTTAACCTTGGTAATACCCAGTAGCGTGGAGTTCCACAGGTTATAGCCTGCAGCTGGGGATTTCCCCAGGTTGTTTGTAATCCTTGAATCCATCTAATAACCGGGGCCTCTCCTTTCAGCCCCTCCCCCCCCCCCCCCCCCCCCCCCCCCCTGTTTTTGTATTATGCAGAAAGGGCAAGTGAGGGATTTTAATCACCAGTGCTCCTCATGTGTTTTGCAGGTTGCCTATCTCCGCTGGCAGGTGGCCAGAGTTCTGGTTGCTGTGTCTGTTTCAGGGCTGTGGTATTTTTTTTCTTCTTGCTTAATAAACCCAAAATCATATAAGCACAGTTAACATGCAAATAGGGAGGGGACCTGTCATTGGTGACTTTTTTTAAAGTCAACAAGCAGCATGCGGCTGATGCATGGCTGATCATGTGAACAAAGGACTCCCTCCAATCAGAGAGCGGCTGGGCTGAGCTTACCTCTCATGTACAGATGTTGGAGAAAGATACTGAATTTTCTCTCTCTACCCAAAATGTTCTGCTTGAGGCGTCCTGCTTTCTAGGGAACAACTCATTTAGTCTCGGCTCTGGAACCTCGGAGGGTGCTATCAGCAGATCTCCACAGCTAAACAGGGACAGGGGTGGTTAGTACCAGAGTCGGAGAGAAACCAAGGTATTTCAGGCGCTGTTGGTGACTCCATATACAATCCCCGGAGTCAGTCCTGAATCGCTGCCCAGAAGGGGACGCTGTGCTGCAGACAATAGTACTCAGGGCTCAATAGGGGGCACGCTTCCAACAGAGCTTGACAATCGCTATGGTCTACGAGCAGCTTTCTGAGCCTTTTGGGGCTAATGGGCCATCTTTCCGCTGAGTCATAACACTAAGATCTCAGTCCCTTAAAATCCCGTTGCCGCCTCATGCATCCGTAGCGCCGGTGTCCTGGCCAAATTCCAGTTAGGGTAACAACATTTCTGCCACCTATAAATTTGCCCAGCATTTTCAACTGGATATAGTATATTTTGCTTCATGTCCTAGACAATCTTCTATTGTTGCTTTGCCCTGTGTTAAACAGCCGCCGTATCCCATCCCAGAAGTGGCTGCATTTCACAGGTAGGTGACATGACCCCCTGTATGGTTTGCAAAGGGCTTCAGGATCCTTTGGCACAAAATGTGCTGCAGCGTTGTGGTGATTACATATGTCAACAGGTGGCACCATTGTGCACCTTTCAAATTTTTTTGCTTCATGTGCGAGCAAGTTTTTAGATTGGAAGAAATACTTGTGTTGTCAGATCTTGGTTATAAAAAGTTCTGTATAGATGGCACAGTTGGCTCTGCCTTCGGCTCTGATTGGAGCTATTCCTGGAGGCAGGGCTGTTCTCTGGGACCAGGCTTTGGGGTTGGGCTGAGATTCCTGGGGGAATGACTAGCCCTCCATGCTGTTTGACCACCTCTGTCCCAGGACTGGGGTGTGTGTGTGTGTATAATCAGTTACAATTAGGAAGTGTCTAGCGTCTGCTCACTAATTTCTCCTCCACTGAGCAGGAAATGTGCAAGACCCTCAATATTTGCTACCGCTTGGCAGTGCGGCGATGCTGGTGCAAGAATGGGACGTTATTGTTGGGAAAAAGGGCAATGATATTAGAACCAAGTCCAGGGCTTGCCAGGGGCTACTGTCTGACACTCCCTAAATTCTCAGATAAAATGCGATACAGGTCTTGCCACAAGACGTGTGGGGTGAGGGGGCTGGTTCTGCTCTTATACTCCTTGTAGGGAGGGGAACTGCTTGCCCGGGGCTGGAGCGAAGAGCATATCGTGGGGTGTTCCTGACTCACACCTCGGCAGGGAATGAGCAGCCAGTGTCCCAGGCCTGGTTGTGTTGCGGCAGAGTCCACGGCCTAGCTATACAGAGCTCCTACCTCAGGCTATGTGCTCAGGGAACAGTGGCTGACACCTGACTGACTCATCCTGGGATTTGCGTATGTCTCAGCTTCGTGGAGCGAACAGAAACAGGTTGTGGAAATACCAGCGCCTACCTGGGATTTCAGCATAGGGAACAATCTCTGTTCCTGCCCTGCCTTTCTTGCACCACTCGGGTTGGTGGCGGTATCCTCATTCTACCCCTGATTGCAAGAGGTGCTGAGCTTCCCTGGCCTTGTTGGGGTACTTAGCACCTCTCTGAAAATCCGGTGCTTTCTCTGGCACCCTCCATGCCAGGGTCTCCAAGTGCTACCTAGACACTGATAATTTGCGGGTCCCAATTCTCTATACAGCCAGTATCTCACTTGCCCAGAAGCAGAACTAGAAATCCAGGGGCCTGATTTTTCCATCCAGTGTCTTAGCCACAAGGACCACATTCTCCTTGTGCCCAGAGCAGCCCTTACCCAGCGGCGGCTCCAGGCACCAGCGCTCCAAGCGCGTGCCTGGGGCGGCAAGCTGCCGGGGGGCGCCCTGCTGGTCCCTGCAAGGGCGGCAGTCAGGCAGCCTTCGACAGCATGCCTGCGGGAGGTCCACCGGTCCCACGGATTCGGCAGCAATTCGGCGGTGGGTACGCCGAAGCTGCGGGACCGGCGGACCTCCTGCAGGCACGCCGCCGAAGGCTGCCTGACTGCCGTGCTTGGGGCGGCAAAAAAGCTAGAGCCGCCCCTGCCCTTACACTCAGGATCTAGCAGCGACTGGCCCTGGTTACTGGAGTATCTGAGCATCTCATCCTCCCTGCAAAGCCCCCTTATGAGGTAAGGCAGTGCTATCAGCGGGGAACTGAGACACACACACATTAAGGCACGGGGCCTCAAAGGTATTGAGGTGCCAGAGAAATCAATGGGCATTAGATCCCCAAATACCTTTAAGGATCTGGGTCTAAGTGATGTGCCTAAGGTCACACAGGGAATCTGTGGTAGAGTGGAAATTGAAGCTGGGTCTCCCCCAATCTGAGGTGAGAGCCCTACCCCCTGGACCATGCTATGGAGAGGCTGCAAATGGCTCCTGTGTGTGCCTCGTTATCAGCTGCCCCATGCCCTGAGGCTCTGGCCAATGAAATTCCTTTCCGAAAACTTCAGGAAAGTTCCTCTCTGCACGCAAACTTTGTGGCGCTCTCTCATTCTCAGGCTCTGTGTTTATAACTCGGGGCTCTTTTTGCAATCTCAAAGCCCCTTAAGCCCCTGATTTTCCAGAGGGGGGGAAACTGAGGCACGGGGAAGCTAAGGTCACCCACTGATGAGTCAGTGACATAGCTGGGAAGAGAACCCAGGAGGCTGGTGCGGGGCCCGCAGCGTGGTGCCCTGAGGGACTGCTTCTGTTGCAGCATCTGGGCCCCTCGCCAAGGCCCGGTTTCTCTCTTGTGTGCGGCTTTCCCAAGGGGTCAGACAGACATGCACCCACTCATCCTTTCCCACAGCCGGGCTGGGCTGGGGTTTTTTTCTCCATTCACCAGGGCATGCAGTGCAAGAGGATGCCGATTGGCCGGTTGGTGGGATCAGGCGCCTGCTGATTGGCCAGGGCCCTCTTTCACATGGGTGCTCACACATCCGCCGCATGCTCTGGGCTGGTTCTTCCACCCACTCCCTCCAGCTTCTGCTCTGGATGCTTCAATGTGCCTGAGTTTCAGGAAACAGGCGCGTTTCCCATCCCTGCCATGAGTCACAACCTAGAGGCGCGGGGGGGAGAACATCTTGAAAATGCAGGCAGATGGAGGAACTGGTTGAAAGCAATTTTAGTGTGTGTCCGTCCCCCCCCCCCCAAAATACACCTTCCAGGGGGACTTTCACCGAACCAGTAGCTGGATCCCTTCTCTGAAAAGCCCCGTCTACGGGCTGATCACAAACAGAGCTGAAACCCTCCCCTCGGGCTAGGGCTGCCAGTTTTGGTGGGACGTATTCCTGGTGGTTTCGTCCCGTGACATAATTAATTAAAGATTAATCTTGAATTGCTGGAGACTCCAGGACAATCCTGGCGGGTTGACAAACTTTTACAGGTGGCTGGCATTCGAATGCAGCGGCAGCAAACACCCATTTTCCCCCCATTGGGAGACTGCGGGTTAGGAAGCAAATGCTCCCATTCCTAACTCACAGCTTGGACCCCCAACCAAGCTCTGTGCCTCGGTTTCCCCATCCCTACAACAGGGATGACCACACCACAAAGTGCTTTGGGATCTATCCATTATAAGGGCCACCTCTTCTTAGGGCTTGTTTACCCTTGGAAACGGAGCAGAATAGCTATTCTGGCATAAGTGGGTGGCTTGCACTGAAATAACTATTCCAGAAAAGCAATTTTTGGTAAGTTTCCAAGTGTAGACAAGCCCGTATTGTTGCGCCCACTCGAACAGCGACAGGGAACTGAACTCCGAATGAGGTGCAGGAGAGAAAGTGTGTAAAACAAAGAGGAAGGGAGTCTAGTGGGTAGAGCAGAGGACTCTTGGGTTCTGTTCCCCACTTTGTCCGTGACTGGCTGCGTGACCTTGGGCAGATCAAATTGCCTCTCTGTGCCTCAGTTTCCTCCTCTGTAAAAGGGGTGTAATACCACTCAGAAGCTTCATGGGGAGGCAGGTGTAGTTATGAATCTGCTGATTAAGGTGCTTTATAACAAGCACCCCATGTTATAAACGCAGCATTTCACCGAGAGAGAGATGAAAAATTTGACTCCAGATTGGAACTTCCCCAAAGTTTTCGGAAATGAATTTTGTTGGTCAGCAGGAGTGTATGTGTGGGGGGAAGAGGGGGGCTTATCTCCCAGCACCCACTGCCACACCCTCCCCTGGAGGGGCAGACTCTAGGGGTGAGAGGTCTCCACAGGCCTGTTCAGGCCTCGGACTATCTGCTGAGAGATGCCAAGGACACATTCCCCGCCCTTCCCCACCCCTCCAGGCAGGAAAACAGACTGTGCTACTAGAGATTCCCTGCATAGCTGGCTTTGCTGGAGCATCTCCCTTGGCAGGGACTGCAAAGCTTAGCTCCTAGGGCTGCAGAAATCCAGCTCCAGTGGGCATCCCGCTGGGCAGCAGTGAAGGAAGGGAGCCGGGCTGGCTCAGAGCCAGGGAGGTAGGAGGAGAGGAAAATCCAGTTAAACGGGGGGCAGGCTGCATATGTGGGGGAAAGGGTCTCAGGCCTGGTCTACAGCTAAAACTCAGGCCAACTGCGTTCCGTTGCTCAGGGGTGACCTGAGAGGTTGGCTTTACGATGTCCCAGTATAGACATTGCAAGGTCGACAGAGGAATTCTTCTGTCAGCCTAGCCACCGTCTCTTCGAGAGGTAAGTTTGCTGCAGTTGCTGTCGGAAGTGTCTAGGCTACACCGCTACGCTACAGCCAATGACTTCAAGAGGTGTTTGTCTGGAGGAAAGGATGAGCAAAGGGCAGCTGAATTTGGTCCAAAATAACTCCAAAGCGATGTGCTAACGACGATCGGGATCATTTTATTATAGCCTCAGGGGCATGCTCGATGCTTTACAACCCAGCCAGATTCCTGTCCCAAAGAGTGGACCGTCTAGGTCCACTGATCTAAGGACTTGTGGTGAACACACTGGACTGGGCCTCAGGAGAACTGGGCTTAGTTCCTGGCTCTGCCACAAACTCCAGGGATGACCTTGGGCAAGTCACTTAGGGTGGGATTTTCAAAAGAACCAAAAGGTGCCACAATCACTGAGCCTAAATCCTTTAGGTAACTTTGCAAATCTCCCCTGCTCCGTGCCTCAGTTTCCCCATGTGTCAGAGGGGGATAACAATCCTTCCTTTGTCTATTTAGACTGTGAGCTTTTTCAGGGCAGGGCCTGTCTCTCACTCAGTGTCTGTGCAGCCCCCGGCACCATGGGGCACCGATCTCGGATGTGGGCCTCTCAGTGCTACAGTAATAGAAATAGTACTTCGGAGTTTCTTGTACTTTCCCTCTGAAACATCTGGCACTGGACGCTCCTGGGGACAATATGTTGGACGACTAAGGCGGGGTTTCTCAAGGGGTGGGTCCCAACCCCAATGGGATCAGGGGGCAAAATGTTGAAAATTTTATCCCAGTCTAAAGCAAAGAAAATCTCATTCCCTGCACACCCTTTCTCTCCAAGGTCAAGTATCCACTGTTTATCTCTCCGCACACACAAATCAGTTAGAGCCCCTTATAGGGAAGTGGTGTGGCCTAGCTGGCTAGCCACCCACTGGACTGGCTGGGGAGACAGGAAACCTGCATTCTAGTCTTGGCTGTGCTGCTGGGTGACCTTATGCAAGTCACTTTGGCTCTCTCTGCCTCAGTTTCCCCACCCATAAAAGGGGGGTAAAGATACTGACCTCCTTTGTAAAGCACTTTATCTATGCAGGAAAAGCACTACGGATTATTGTTTTATAACTTTCAAAGTGAATGGAAGGAGGCCATGGAAAACGACTTTTTTTTTTTTCTTTTTCTTTTTTTCAAATAAGGAGTCGCCAACCTGAAAAGGTGGAGAAACGCCAGCCTAGACGGACTATGCTTTGGGCCCACTCTGGCAATTTCTGTATTTGTACAGTGCCTAGCACCATGAGTCCTGGTCTGTGACTGGAGCTCCTAGCGCTACCATAATACAAACAATGAAAATTATCCATACGCCCCTGCACCAGGGGAAATACCAAAACCCAAAGGCTGCGAGAGCCGCTGAGCCCGCCCTGTCAGTTTCACATTTTTACGCAGACTGTCCCCTTTTGTTGGTAGTTTTTCGAATGTCTTTCGATAACGTGCCACATGGTGCTGAGAGGCCAAGCATTTGAACCACTCGGGGGGGTATCAGTAAGCCCCTTGTTCTCCTGCGTCTGTGCTTCATGGCACAGGGGATGCCTGGAATGTTCCCTCCGTTGAGGGTTGCTTAGTGACGCCTCGTCTGTTACTAAACAGGTGTCCAGGAATAAGCCTTGCTACCCAAAAAGAAACAGGAGTACTTGTGGCACCTTAGAGACTAACAAATTTATTGTAGCATAAGCTTTCGTGGGCAGTAACCCCATGCCGCAACCGGTGTTGATTGTGCTGTGAAGGGACCGGGAAAACAACACACATACACCCTCGCACACTGAGTCGGTTTTTGCTCTTGCAATACTCGCAAGGAAAAAGTTTTGTAGGCTTGGTAACTCTCCACCTCCAGGCCCCGCTGTTGAGCAAGATGTCAAGGAGAGGACCTAGTTTTGATCCAAACCACAAGGAGGAAAAGAAACTACTACAGTACTTAACAACAACACCCCCCCCCCCCCCCCCCCCTCCAGAAGAGCATGCAGGCAGTGAGTGCTGTTCACATGCAACACAGCTTGCACCAATCTCCTTGCAGCTGATCATCCGCCAGCCAATCCGGACAACTTCCCATCCCAGGAGCATGAGATCAGACATAATAACTGTATCTAGCAGAAAGGGAGGAGGAATTCTGACTCATATGTAACTTTGCCTTTCTATTTTTACCACCTGTCTCATTGTTTTTTTGTGTGGGTTTTTTTCTTCACAAATAAGATTCAGCATTAGCTCTGAAGATCTGGCCCTTAATTCTTTAACTAGATTAAATTGGTTTTTATTGAAGTTAGCTGAGGATCTAGTCCTGTGTTTTCTTTTAAAAAAATATAGCAAAGGGGTGTGTGTGAGTTTGAGGATGGGGGGAGATTTGCTAGAAATTGATCAGGGTTTCACACCAGAGCGCCAGCTGTTCTCGGGGTTCATTTCCTTTTGTTTTTCTCAGCTGAATCACACTCTGCTATGCATCCAAATGCTCTCAAGAAAGGAATAAAAGTCAGGACTCCTGGGTTCTGCTACTCTCCTGCTACAACTAACCCCCTGGAACATGCCAAACCCCTTTCCCCCTGCCCCCAATTTGTGTGTTAAGAATTTGGGGCAGGTTCTGACACCCTTATTGACATTAAACTGAACCAGTCAATCTGCTTGATTCTGCTCTGTAGCCCCACAGATGCTATGTGAGTGCTTAATATCCTTAAGGCTACCACAATCAAGCCCTTCAGACTTTCAGAAGGGGGCTAGTGATTTTGGGGGTCCAGCTTGAGATCTCTAAAAGGGGCCTGATTTTCAGGGGGCAGGGGCTCAGCAGTGGCTGAAAATCAGCCCCCTTTAAAGTGCCTCAAGCAAGGCCACTGAAATAACTAACAGCATTTGAAAATCTTGATCGGTTTTTGTATTTAAGTCCTGATTGCTTATCACTTGTATCATGGTAGCACCTAAGAATTCCAGTCATGGACCAGAACCCGATGGCTCTTGGTGCTGTACAAACAAACACAGCTGCGCCCCATAGATCTGAGCATAAGGAGAGACGCTCGGTGGATACAGACAAGGGAACGTGAGAAAACATTGTCATGTCTTTCAAAGCTTTTTTTCGATGCCCCAAGGACCAGAACAGGAGCTTTGGCCTCCTTTTGACATTGGATGGTGACAATCCTGGGAATAGACCCGTTTCTCCACTATTTCAGGAATCCCACGTGTACAGTCCACCCCGCTATAAAGCAGGGCTAATAAATATTTACCTCCCTCCTGGGGTGGCTGTGAGCTTTTATTAACCAATGACTGCAAAGAGCTTTGAGAGGCTCAGAGACAGGCAAATTGTTACGATTATTATAAACATCCCTTGAAGCCCTTAAAATCTCCCTTTGCACTGCTCTTTTCTGTAGCATGATGCCCAGCCAGCTGGTGCATAATGAGTGCCTTGTACAGTCAGAGGGTCTGATTTTGCCTTATATGGTAACGGTTTGATTTTTTTTTCTCCCCCCCCAGAGAGGCTGAATCTGGCCCTCACATTACCACCTATTTGGGTGGCATGCTAGCTTGATGCAGTGGGTAGGGTGCTGAATTTGAAGCTGAGACCTGCTTTCTAATCTCAGGTCGTTCTGGGCAAATTACTATCCCCATCTGTGAAATGGATGATTCTAACACTTAGATGTAAAGCTGCTATATATGAGCTAAGAAAGGTATTATGAATGCATCATACCACCCAGTATCTTGCTTGCCTCTGGTTTCACCTCTCCCGCTGTGCACTGTTGCATTGTGTCAATACCTCTCTGATGTCCTGTGATAGGAAAGCTGCTGTCTCCTGCTAGGAGTCCAGGACCATGACAAAACACATCACACAGGGGGGAAAAACTGCCCACCTTACATGTGAGCTTCAAGCATAAAGACAATGCACTTGCCCTTTACCCAAATTGGCTTCGTGCAGAGACGATACAGCAAAACATCTAATATTAACTACCGTCCCGGCATGCAGCATTAGGTCTCGTACCGCGTTTCAATCCCTGGCTGGGGAGTGAACCGCTGTTCACTAAAAGCAGACAGGGGCTGCTTGAGAATGACCTTGCACAGTTGTCTAGCTGGCAAAACCTGGGGGATTAGTGACGGGCATTAGAGGTTCCTGAATATATTTAATTTGCCTTTTAAAAAATTATTTGTTCAAATGAAGCTAAAATTAAGACTTGAGCAGGTTCATTGCGGGATAATGTCGTGTGTGTGTGCGTATTACAACCCCCCCCCCCCCAAATCCTTACCCATTTTACTAACATTTTAGCAGGTTAAAACTAGTAGGACTTAAAAAATCTAATTTGCTTCTCACCCAGTTTATGATGCTTGTTCCTTTTTTATTTTAAAATGGATGATGGCACAAGATTGGTCAGTTTCCTTTTGGAGTCCAGTCTGTTTCATTTTCTAGTAGGCAAGCAGGACCACAAGGTTGCAGTGTTTGGGTTTCCCCTTCCCCTTCCCCCCCCACCCCACCCCCCACCCCAAGACTCAGTTTTCCTTGAATTACAAAAGAATTCATTCTGTTCACATTAAGTTTGGTAAGACTTTTGGAGGTGGGTGGTGGGGGTTGTGTGATGTAAATTGTTGTGCTTAGCCTATCTAGACAGCGTGTTCCTTAGGAGACCAAACTGATTTGGATTAAGTATAACCTCCGGTGCAATGTACAATAGAGGCCAGGAAAGATGGAGGGTGAGTGAATTGCACTTAGGCGGTAGATCAGATCTTAATTCTGCAAACACTGTACTGCAAAGATTAGATGTTTGTTGCTGTGAGTAGCCCCATTGGCTTCAAACCTCCATGGGATGGTAACCGTGGAACAGATAGAAGCCTCGTTTGTTCCACATAGGCGGGATTGGAATCAAGAGCCAACATGACTCTTCAGTGCCACCCTCTGAAAGGAAAAATGGGTGAAACGAATCCATCCTAGTCTAGGGAAAAAATAATGCCATCAGAGTTTTGCCCAGCCAAAAGTGTTGGCAAAATATCTCCGGCCACGTGAGCCAAGAGGGTGCAAAATTATGCAGTTTCTCTGCTCTGGCCGCGTTCTACATCCCCTGGTGCGTGTGGCCAAGCAAGGCGCAGGGCAATGGAGAACCGGGCCCTGCCTGTTTCGGTCCTGCTGTGTGCACGTGCTCCATAAAGCTCAGATGTATGCACCTTGCTATATGGCGTATCCCCGTGGCTTGATTTAAGGAGCTCTCTAAGTGGGGACCCCACAGCTGGGAGGAGAGAGTCTGTACAGCAGGCTGAGTGGGTGTTTCCCCCCCCCCCCCCCCCCAGGCTGTGGAGTTTGGCTGCATCTGGTCCTTCAATCCACCTCCTTTGGGAGGCCGTTCACTGCCCCATCTCCCCCACCCAGAGCCCTGCAAACCCCAAGGCAGTGCCTGGCTTAGATTTGCCTGAGTTGCTTCTATCTCACAACCCAACCTTTGGGTGGGGCAGCCGCGTGCGAAGCCGGGAGGACACCTCATTCACCGTAACAGGCAGCACGTGGGGGAGTCTCTCTAACTCCCCATTCGCTGTCGCACTTGCCCAGCGGGAGGGACGCTAGGCAGCAGTCCAGCCAATGCAATATGCAAGGTCGCTGGGGTCCTGCCCCCAACGGAGACATGGACAGCCCGTTGTGGCGGACGCTGGCAGCTGCCGCTGTTTTGACGTCCCGGTCACCTTTGCCCCAGATCAGCTCTTGCAGGAGCAAGCGAAAACCAGATGAAAACCCCCTCCAGGAATAACACCTGGCTGCCAAACCCCAGGTTGGAAAAAAACAAGTTCTGTGCCACATTGCACTGGCCAAGGGGTTAACGCCACCTGTGCTGCTTAGCTCTGCAGAGAGCAGCGTGCCGGGGCAGCGAACACCCGCTGCTATATCAAGGCAACTGATTTTCTCTATTTTTTTTTTCTAAAGTGAGTCCAGAATAGGGTGACCAGATGTCCCGATTTTATAGGGACAGTCCTGATATTCAAGACTTTTTCTTATATAGGTGCCTATTACCCCCCCACCTTCTGTCCCAATTTTTCACCCTTTCTATCTGGTCACCCTAGTCCAGAATGGCTCCCACCAGGGTCAGTTTTGGCTCCCCTGTTCAATATATATATACACGTACGACCTTCCTGCAATACTGGCTGAGAAGTCTGCATATGCTGAGGACATCTGTATGGGTGATCTGGGAAACCACTTCCACAGGAATGACGGGGATCCCAGCCCAGACATGGATACTTTGCCCCCTTTCTTCCAGCAATGGAGGTTATGGTGGCATCTACTGTCCATCTAAGCAATCGCCTTGCCAATCAACCCGTCTTGCTCCATGCCCAAGGACGGCTCACTGCCAGTTAAGAACATGAGAACGGCCAGACTGGGTCAGACCAAAGGTCCGTCTAGCCCAGTATCCTGTCTTCTGACAGTGGCCAGTGCCAGGTGCCCCAGAGGGAATGAACAGAACAGGTGATCATCAAGTGATCCATCCCCCGTCACCCATTCCCAGCTTCTGGCAAACAGAGGCTAGGGACACCATCCCTGCCCATCCTGGCTAATAGCCATTGAGTAATTAGTAAATAGCGATTCCGGTAATCATTGAGTGATCCCCCGTTGTCCACTCCCCGCTTCTGGCAATCCGACGTTAAATAACGTATTATTGTCACATATTGGGAGTAAAACTTGGCCGTAGCCGGACATACCAGCCTCACCTGGAACACCTGGAAATGAAAATCTCTTCCCCCTACCCGCCGATACGAAAGCTTTCGGGAGCCTCCTGGGGAGCAGATCCGTCCGTCCCTTGAGTCTGCACTGGCCCTGGTGTTTGGCCAGCTAGCTGCTGCTCTGCAGGCTGCCACGCTCCGCTTGTTAGCATCACTCATGGCTGCTTGAATTATCCCCCCAACCTCCCGCCTGTGCGTGTTAGTGCAGCACCAGACCTTCGACGAGAGGCCATTCCTGGAGAGCTGGGACCGGTGAAACCAACCTATAAGGTCTCCGGCTGACTGATGCCCCATTCTCAGACCGGGAACAACACACTCCCCCCGCCACTCGAAGTCTGCTCATATTCCGGACTCCCTGCTCCTGCAGGCTGGGGTGTGCCCCGCACGGTGGATCTCTCAACGCCCCTTTGCTACGGCAGCTCACGAGCTCTGGGACGGGCGCGCTGCTGGCCCTTTACCGTGCACGGACCATCCGCGCCGCCAGGGAGCCAAGCATTACATCCGTACGGAGTGGAGCAGCATTGCTGGGAAAGAGTTGAACACGCTGAGTAAATCCAGGAGTCCCATCGCTGTACCTGCCTCCTGGTCCACTTGATTGTAGAGCCTGGTCCAGGCTCGACAGGCTGCTCTCTGGCTCGACCAGAGTTGCCTCAACCATGCACCGGCCTGGCCTGGATTCCTCTCCACACTGTCTGTGACGCTGCCCCGCAGTTAGTCACCTATGGGGTGGATGAGTGCCCTGCCCTCCCTTGACTCAGAGGCCAGGCTCTGGCTGGGGAACCTGGACATTGAGCTCTGACATCTGCATACAGAAGAAGCTTTATTTACAAGGGGAGGTGTGTGTGTGTGTGTAATTGCTCCGTTCCTGCACTTGGGGCAGGGATGGAGAGGAGACTTTAGCCCCCTTTGCTTTCCCTGTACTCTGGGGCTTACACGAGGGGCCAGGAAAGCCATTGGAAAGTTAGAGCAGCCCTGAGGTGGCTCTAACTCATGCTCTGTTCCTACTACCCTAGTTCAGAGCGCTTTGGCCATGCCCCGCTCAGTAGCGGCGCCAGCTTTGCTGGCGCCCTAGGCGGCGGAAGGTCCTGCCCCCGAAATCCCGCCCCCAACAGCGGCGGCGGAAGGTCCCGCCCCCAAATTTTTATGGGCGGCGGGGGCGCAGGCGCCCCCAAAATAGCAGTGCCCTAGGCGACCGCCTAGGTCGCCTAATGGAAGCACCGGCCCTGGCCCCGCTCCACCCCCTATGCCTGGGGCTGGGATCCAGGGCTGGGACCCTTACATGGGCTGGGGACACCCCTTGCCTGGGGGAAGAGGGGCATTCTCAGGGGGCTGTTCCTTTTGCATGGGGATCCACACCTTCTCATTTCCCCATCTGGGCTAGCTGACTACAATGAGAGCTGGTTAATCACCCTCCCTGGTAGACAGTTGTGCCTTAGTCCTCATTTGATTGAGTCTGGCTGTAACTTCCAGCCTTTAGTTCTTGTTCTACGTTTTTCCCGTTCAATCACAGGTTCCTGTAGTACCTGGCTGGTTCTTGGCTCACCAGTAAGTCACCTCTCAAGCTGCACCCGCTGAAATTCACAGGCAGCAGGTTTAAAAGAAACAGAAGGAAGCACTTCTTCACCTAATGCACAGTCAACCTGTGGAACTCATCGCCAGGGGATGTTGTGAAGGCCAACACTATAACGGGGTTCGAAAAAGAACTAAATACGTTCATAGAGGATAGGTCCATCAGTGGCTATTGGCCAGGGATGTGACCCCCATGCTCTGGATGTTCCTAGCCTCTGTCATTGCCAGAAGCTGGGAGAGGATTACGGGGGCTGGATCACACTACCTGTTCTGTTCATTCTCTCTGAAGCACCTGGCTTTGGCCACTGTTGGAAAACAGGTTAGATGGACCAATGGTCTGGCCCAGTATGGCTGTTTCTTATGTTCTTTATGATAAACTAAACCGATGGAGAGACTTAAGGAGCTCACTGCCGGGCATTTTCTCCAGCCCTCAAATAACTTTTATGGCTCTTTTCTGCCTCCTCTCCAACTTTTCAATATCCTTTTAAAAAATGCAGATGCCAGAACTGGCTGCAGTATTCCGGTCTCCGTCTCACCCATGCTGCATACAGAGATACAATCGCCTCCCACCACCTTCTCAAACTCCTGTTTATACATCCAAGGAAGGCATTGGCCCTGTATAGTAACTGTGATTGATAGACAGATGATATCCCCATAAACGTTCATTTGACTGACCGTCAGAAAAACCCCAGTGTTTGAAGGGTTAATGTAAGCTGTTTTGAATGTCCTCTTGTTTATCTGGGTTGGGGGGGGGGGGGGATGGGGGACGGGGAACAGGCTGCTGGTTATATCCACTTTCCCTGGAGTAGCTCAGGCTTGGACCAACAAACACCCTGATCTTAGCAGCAGCAATGTGCTGTCCACTTGCTCCTTTGCCTTTGGGGAACAAATTCATGGCCCAGTGTCGCGTTGCTGCCGGTGGACCTGGTTCTGTCTCCTTATAGGGAGCGGAGTTGCCCAGACTTGTCCCCCATCTCGAGCCTCCCTCTGGGGCTGTAAACAGCTTCCTGGAAAAAAGCTGCGTTCTCTCTTGGGTATCTTTAGAATTAAGCTGCCCAAGGACAGCTGGGCTGGTTGGAATGAGTAAACAGGCTGCTCTGGATGGCTGGAGGGAGAGATGGGTGGTGGTTTTTGCTGATTGAACACCTTCAAAAATACCCTCTGTATCTGGGCCAGGGGCTGGATGGCGCTGGGGGTTGTCCTTCGCCTCTGGCTGTCCAGTTTGAATCCTGGCCGACGCTCTGTGGAACTGGAAAGTACAGGGTCCTGGTCCATGATGAGGGTACTTAGGTTCTATGGTAATATAATAATTTAAAAGACTTAATTTGCACCGGTAACCTGTGGAACTCACTGTCACAAGATATCATGGAGGTGAAGATTGTTAGTAGTGGACAGGTATCCAGCTGGGCCGCAGCAGAGGGGCCAAGGGTGAATGGGCACAGGGACTCAGCCCCCATTTACCCCTCCAGGTCATGGTGAGGCCCATCAGCAGGGTGGCAGGGAAAGCTTCCACTGCAGCTGAACCTGCTCTGGGGGTTGGGTTCTGCCTCCAGGGCTGAGAAGCCCAACACTCAAGTCGTTGGGAGCTGGGTGTATCTAACTTCCTGAAGCTCCCCACCCACAATTCTCTGCACCAGACCTTGAGCTGCAGCAAGCGGTCTGTGTCCCAGAGCTGCCAGCTGGCCCTGCCTCTGTCCGTATCTCTTACATGCCAGTGACTGAAACGCAAGGGAAAATTGATATAACCAGCAGCCCCCTGAATCCAGATGAGCCCGGGGAGATTCAAAACAGCTCACATTAACCCCTCAAACACTGGTGGCTTTTTTTTTTACTGTCAGGCAATTGAGCGGAGCGTTGAAGATCTGTCTATCTCCCTAACGCCAGATCGATCTGTCTGTCTGGGAGATTCTGCTCAAGGAGGGTCTGGAACATCAAAGCTACTTAGTACTGTATCTCTTATCTGGAACAAGGAGGGGGCGTGGTTACTGTAAGCAGAGGGATTAAGAGGCAGGACTCCTGGGTTCTCAGCCACAGATGACTTTCTCTCTCTGGTGGTGTTTATCTGTCCCCATCACCAATCCCAGCACTGCCCACTCTTTAATGTATTTATCCTCACTCACCCATGCCCTGGGAGGTATGGAAGGGCTCCCCAGACTGCTGGTAGGGAACTAGGGTAAAGGGACACTAAGGGGAACTGGTCTACACACCAACAATTAGACCAGGGATCGGCAACCTTTCCGAAGTGGTGTGCCGAGTCTTCATTTATTCACTCTAAGTTAAGGTTTCGCGTGCCAGTAATACATTTTAATGTTCTTAGAAGGTCTCTTTCTATAAGTCTATAATATATAACTGAACTATTGTTGTATGTAAATTAAATAAGGTTTTTAAAATGTTTAAGAAGCTTCATTTACAATTAAATAAAATGCAGAGCCCCCCGGACCAGTGGCCAGGACCCAGGCAGTGTGAGTGCCACTGAAAATCAGCTCGCGTGCCGCCTTCGGCACCCGTGCCATAGGTTGCCTACCCCTGCATTAGACCATGGCAAGCTGAGATGTGAATCCACCCCCCTGCTAGCTTGCTCCCAGCGCTGCTCCTGTGCACCCCGATGATGCATGTAAACGGCTCCTTAGAGCACTTTGATCTAGTCCTTTTTGAAACTGGATTAGCTCAAAGCCCATCAATAAACTCTTAATGCCCATCCATGGGGTCTACACTAGCCCATGACAGGCCAGCTTCACACCACCCCCAGCTTCTTGCAGTCTAATTGTGTAGACAAGGCCTAAGGTCACCCAGGGAATCTGCGGCAGAGCTGGGAATTAAACCCAGGTTTTCTGAGTGAGAGAGAGTGTGTACCCATATCCCATTCCCTGACCTGTGTGTGTGTGGCTTTAATCTCCTTGCCTGGCTCTGGCACTGTCCATTTGACATTTCTCTAGTCCAGAGGTTCTCAAACTGGTCCACGGACCACCAGAGCTCCATTCAGGTGGTCCGCGGATAGTTCCCTTTAAGGTGCACGGCTGGGCGGCTGCACATGAGAGAATGAAGGGCCACCCACCTCATTGGTGGAGCTGCCCAGGTGTGGCTCCACTAATTAGGTGCCTGGACCCTGGAGAAGATGCACATGTAAGGTGAGGTGGTGGCCTTGGTGGGAAGAGGGGGTAGGTGGGAGGGAGCAGTGGGGTGAGAAGAGGGGGTGGGGGAATTTGGGATGTGCAGGGCTGCGGCGGCCAGAGAAAGAGGTGACTTTCCCCAGCTCCAGGGCTGCAGTTGCCGGGGAGAGACCCCCCCCCCATCCCCTTCCCAGCCCCAGCTTGGGGGCTGCTGTAGCAGGGGAGAGAGGGCACATCCATTGCATTAGAAAGGTAGGACTCCTGCTATTAAAATATGAGTTGGGTGCTTCTAGAACAAAAAACCATTAATTATTAAGGGGTTTTGTTTTTTTATATAGCACGTTTATCCAAAGCGCTTTACAATAATTAGCTAACGGTACAAACAACAGTTGGAAAGATCATGAAGTGGTCGGCCGAGACCCTCAGCAATTTTCAAGTGGTCTGCGGTTGAGAACCACTGCTCGTGTCTTTGTTGACAGCACCTGATTTTATTTCGGTCCTAACATTTGGCAGGGCGGGGTGAGCGTCTCACATGGTGTAAGAACAGATGCTGCTCTGCCAGGTGGGGTGATGGCCAGCCACGCCCTGGACCTTGTCCAGTGAGGAGACAAAGCGCGAGCTCCAGGGATTCCTTAACCATAGATTTTGCTCTTTGTTGCTCCTAACACCGCCTTGCTCCAGAGAGTTAAAACCTGCGTCTTGGCTGGAAGGTGTTTTCTTTGTTTGCATGGGTCTGCTGGTTTGTTTATGGTAGGGCTACCATGTGCACTGGACTGGGCGTGCTGGTTTGTTTCCTGTCATCATACCCCAGCAGCCCAGGCCTTGAGATTCCCCCCTCCATAGGTGTATGGATGCAAATCAGTCCTGACCTGCAGCCCCCCCGGTCCAGTCAGTCCTGCCCAGCTCTGCCAATGCATCTCAGTCATTCGGCTCCCCTGGCTCGTCCTGCCCCTGTAGCTCTGCCAATAAAACTCAAGTGCCTGCTGGCCGCTACTCCTATTATTTCACTTGCCACTGCCCCCTTTCCTTGTCACCTGCAGCCCCTCCTACATATTTTACTCCCGCCTGCCACTCCCCTCCCCCCTCCCTGATCTCAGCCAGTGTCTCTTAATCCCAACCTGGAGCACCCCCACATATTCCATCCCTGCACTCCCACCGCACAGTTCTCTCCGTGCCCCTCATTCCTGACCTCCAGGACCCTGCCGTTCCAGTCCTGGGTTCCCTCTGTACCCTTCCACCCAGCTCTGCTGATGCCCCTCAATCCTGATCTGCAGCTCCCTCGGCTATTCCAGTTCTGGGGGGCCCTTAGCCCTTCATTCCTGCAAGGCCTTAAATCCTTGAGCATTGCCCACCACGCAACCATCTCACCCAGCCATCTAGCGCAAGCCATGCCGGGGAAGACCAACGGTTCATCTAGTCCACTAGACCAGCCCCTCTATTCTGTCCCTGCCAGGCTCCTGAGCTGTTGACGTGGATCCACCTTGGCAGGCAAATTTCCTCTTCCAGCTGCAGCAGGGTTGCCAAGCACAACTCAGCTCGAAAGAGAGCCATGGAACAATAGACAACTCCCACCCAGTCAGCCCTTGATTCATGGCACTGCTCTGGTGCACAGGTGCCACTTACCTTGGCCTAGTGATGGAATCTTGCTATGACTATCTGATTTGCATTTCAATAGCACGAGCGGGAAGGAGGCCCCTTTGTGCTGTCACTCTAGGGCAGGGGTGGCCAACCTGGGGCTCCGGAGCCACATGCGGCTCTTCAGAGGTTAACATGCGGCTCCTCGTATAGGCACCGACTACGGGGCTGGACCTACAGGCGCCAACTTTCCAATGTGCCGGGGGGTGCTCACTGCTCAACCCCTGGCTCTGCCACAGGCCCTGCCCCCCTCCACTCCACCCCTTCCCGCACCCTCCCCTGAGCCTGCAGTGCCCTCGCTCCTTCTCCCCACACAAAGCCTCCTGCACACTATGAAACAGCTGATCGGGAGGTGCGGGGAGGGACTGATTGGCGGGGCTGCCGGTAGGTGGGAGGCGCTAGGAGCGGGGGTGGAGGGTGGCTACTGACGTATTACTGTGGCTCTTTGGCAATGTACATTGGTAAATTCTGGCTCCTTCTCAGGCTCAGGTTGGCCACCCCTGCTTTAGGAGATTTATTGCAACATCTGAGCATCTTGCATGCTTTAATATACTCCTATTCATAACACCCCGGTGAGGCAAGGCACTGCTCTTAGCCCCATTCTACAGATGGGGAAACTGAGGCACAGATCCATCTTCAATGGGCATTAAGCACTGATGTACCTCTGAGAATGTGAGCCAAAGGTCCCACAGGAGTTCTGTAGCAAAGGCGAGAATTAAATCAGGTTTCCTGGTGCCCCAGCCATGAGACAAGGAATCCATTCAGCAGGTCACACTAGTTGATCAGAGTGGTTGATAATCTATGACCAATGCAAGGTGCTATGCAAACACTTATCTAAAAGATGGGGCCCCTTTGTCTGGGGAAGGGGCTGGCTCAGGCAATCAGTAATGGTTCTCTGGTTTGAATGTGGATCAGGGCAATTAGCCAGAAAGGGCCCTATCTTCCAAAGAGCTCAGGGCCGGATTTGCAAGCAGTCACGCCCACTGTTAGGGTTAGACTTGTCAAAGTGCTCAGCTCCCAACATGACACTAGTGCCCAGATTTTTCAGACACACCTCGGGCTCTGTTACATAATGATGCTGATGATGCATGACGGTCCGCGTGTCAAACATCTTTGCGCCCAGCAGGTCGGTCATAACACGGCGCGATGCGAAGATGGGGATTTCGAAGGACTTTCAGAGACTCTGGGATTCTGGCACTTACTGCCTTAGAAAATCTTGCAGTGCCCCAAGGCATAGGTGGGGTGTGGCATAGTAAAGAACCTGTTAAAGCTGTCTCCAAAGTAACAAGCACAAGTGTTGAGGGGGGAGGGGAGGACTGTGTTGCTCCAGCTGTGCGCGCGCACACACATTAGGGGACGTGTGCAAGATGGTGGCGCTAATTTTAGAAAGCCTTGATTGCACCGCTTACTTTCCCTGTTTTCCTCTATGGCCGGACAGCTCCCCTGGCGTGTGTCTTAAAGGCAGAGTAACTCAAAGAGGGGAAGAAAGCCTGATTCTGTCCATTTTGGGCGGTACGTGTCTGTCCAATGCAACCAGCAAAGGGGATGGATGGAGACACACCAGGGATATTCTGCTTCACTGTCTGCAAAGCAAAGGGAACTGGGAGTGGATCTACTCTGCAGCCACAGTGACCCAGAGTCTGATCAGGTTCATGAGCCTGCAGGATCATGTACATTCTGTTTGCCTAGAGTTTCCTGCTATAATTTCACATGCATATGGGATTTTCCTCCTAAACTGTTACTGTGCCGATGCTGAATGGCTGCTGCTGGGTTCCACCCCAGAGGAGGCTGAATTCAGTGCTAGCTGAGCAGTCCCTGTGCAAAGTTGCTAACCAGCTACCGTGTTCCAGCCTAGAAGAGGTTGCATTTCATTTCTGGCTGAATTCCTACTCTATATACAGCCCCTTGTAAACACTTTGGGATCCTTGAGGATAAGAGATGTTCTAGTAATGTCAGGTCATCGTTGTTACCGTTAGCTAGTCAGAAATTTTCCGATGGGATGTTTTTTCCATTGGAAAATACTGATTTGTCAAAAGCTAAATGTTTTGCGTCAATTTAGACAAAAGTTTGTTTCAAAACAAAAACTGGAGAACGCATTTCCATCCGGTTGGAACGAAGCAGAACGTTTTGATCGTTTTGGAATGGAATGCTTCGAGTTTTTTCAGTTGCGATGACGTTTCATGACCATTTTGGATATCATTTAATATAAAAGTTGCAACTGGAAGGAACCGTTTTCACGCCAATCTAAACAAACCATTTTGGTCAACCAGAAACAAACAAATCTCCACAGTTTTGCTTTGTGGCTAACTCGGCGTTCTTTGGCTTTCATTCCGTTCTGGAACGAAAAGTGTTTCAGACTTTCAGGCTTCCCCGTGAAATGAAAAATCCAGTTCCGGCCCAGCTCTGTTAGACAACGTTCCCCTTTACTGGATGCAGAAGGAGGCAATGAAGGCGGGACTGGACTGGGAGAAATTCAGTCTTGTCTACTCGGGCTGTGATCTTGCTAGGGGCACGTCTACACAGTGAGAAAACAGCCCAGGTGAACTGACTTGGGTTTCATGGGGCTGAAAATGGCAGTGTAGACTTTCAGGCTCGGGCTGGCTCCTGAGCTTTGAGATCCAACCCCCTCATCGGGTTTCAGAGCCCGGGCTGAGCCTGAACGTCAAACTGCTATTTTCAGCCCTGCAGCGGGAGCCATGCGAGCTCAGCGGTTGACCCAGGCTTTGAGACTTGCTGCCATGGGTGGGTTTTTGTGCGTGTAGACGTAACCTCTATGTCTGTGCAGCACCGTGCGGCCCTGATCTCAGCGGAGGCCTCTAGATGCAACTGTAATACACCTAACACTGGGAAGATCATCCTCCTGTGGACTTTCTGTGGGTCCTAGGAACACTCCCCAGAGACTCGCCTTTGCACTCAGCGTAAATACTAATGGCCCCTTGCGCCTTTGCCAGGGGCAGGCACAAATCACTGGCCCCTGCGTACCTTGCCCTTTTTCGGCCACTCTTTACTGTCACTGGACAGTATCTTATGTAACTTTACCAGGGTCTCTTATCTTTTTTTCTCCCCTGCTGTTAATAGCTTCTCTTAATTAATTAGCCTCTTACAGTTGGTATGGCTACTTCCACCTTCTCATGTTCTCTGTACGTATAAATATCTTCTTACTGTATGTTCCATTCTATGCATCCGATGAAGTGGGCTGTAGCCCACGAAAGCTTATGCTCAAATAAATGTGTTAGTCTCTAAGGTGCCACAAGTCCTCCTGTTCTTTTATCTAAGCTTGGCTCTGGGCTCGGCTGCTGGCCCAGCTGGCCTTGTGCATTGGTATTTATAATGATGTGTGAGCTGGAGGCTTGGGTTGCAGACATTGAGTTCAGAGTGGCCGAGGCGGCAAAGCAAGTAGGGAGCTGGGCTTGTAGCTGAAGCCATGAAGTGGGACTCGAGAGTCCAATGCCTGTCTGTACGGGTCCCTGCTTGAGAAAAGTTACAGGATCAGTGCAAATGGCTCCAGGCTCTCCTCTCAGGTCAGCATGGCTAGATCCTGCTGTGGAGGGACAGAGGAGAGCCTTTGCACCATCCCAGTTATGTGCTTGGGAGGGAGCTAACCTAGGATTCAGGAGACCAGAGTTCAAGTCCTTGCTCTGCCACAGCTTCCCTGAAAGACCTTGGGAAAGTCACTTAGGATATGCCTACGCTGTAATTAAATGCCTGTGTCAGCAGGCTCGGGCTCCGGAGCTCTAAAAGTGCATGGTAGCTGCTCAGTGACCTTCTCTGCTGTGCCTCTATTCCCTGCCTGTAAAATGGGGGCAATACCTCCTCTGGCTGTCTCGTCGATAGAGACTGTAAACCTTTACAGGACAGGGACTGTCTCTCGCTATGTGTATATGCAGCACCATGCGTAGGGGCCTCTGGGGCACTCTGTCTGTCCTATAAATTGCTGATGCATGTGAACCAGGAGCAGAGTGATTCAACGGATGGACGGACCCAGAATCGCTCTGGTTGTTTCAATGGGCTCTGAGACCCAGCAACCTTGTTTCACGTCGGCCACCAAACAGCAGCCCAGTGGGAATGGCCATCGATTGCTGCCGGAGCCTGGATCCATCCAGGCCCACGGGCTAGTGGGCAAACTCTCCTTTGTCCAAACCAACCCACCCAGGAGCTCCCTAAGAGACCCTGGGTGGATCCCAGCTGCCACCCAACCAGACAGAGGGTGACCCTGCGATTAACTTTGCTTTCTGCCCATACTTGGCCACATCCCTGGGCTCGCCTTTCCCCTGGTTGGCTGTGGCTGCTGCTGCACCTGTCCCATGTGCTCAGGGGCTCATGCAACCAGATCAGAACCGTTATGCAACTGGCGTGCCAGCCAGGGCGGCATGCCCGCCTGCCACTCATGGGCTGTGCAGGGATATCAGTTGCTATTCATACCCCCACAAAGCATGTTGTACAAAGTTCACAGCATCCTCTGTTGCGTCTGCTCTCAGATCTGCGGGTCACGTTCAGCGCCTTGCAGGTAACCGACGGCGCTCAAGTATTCACTCATTAAACGCCCCGGCGAGGCCGAGGGGAATCTAAGGTCGAGTGTGCCCAAGGTCCTGCAGCAGGGGGAACAGAATCCAAGGGCCTGGAGCAAGCATCACACCAAGCATTGCTTGGAGCTGGTTGAAATGCCCAGGAGACGGTCCTTAGCTCAGATCTCATTGAACCAGGGTAGGCTATAGTGATCCTTCCCAGTGCCATCAGTGCAGCTGCAGCGGGTCAGCCAGTCCTCCTCACCACGTCCCCCCGCCTACGCAGGGTCTTCTGTTTGGAAATGACTCATAAGCCCCTGCTGTAAGCAATAAGGCTGGGTAGGTCAGAGTGCCCTGGTGCAGCCTGTGGATGTATTGAAATGGATGGATAGCGCTGAAAAATCATCGGAGAGTCATGCCCCACGGAACTGTTGCAAGGCCAAATGATACAACCAGGTCATTGCATGTGATCCGGGCCCGGACAATTATTTCCTTGCCTGGTGTAGATGGATCCCAGCAGTTCTGCCTCCCAGCCCTTTTTCTGTCTACCTGTTGCGTCTATAAGGTGCCTGTCACCTTGGTATCTGAGCACGGTCTCTCCTGTTACAAGCTGTAGGCTGACGTGAATGACGTGGCGGAGGGAATGGGACTGTTTAGCATAGGGTGACCAGATGTCCCGATTTTATAGGGACAGTCCCGATTTTTGGGTCTTTTTCTTATATAGGCTCCTATTACCCCCCACTCCCTGTCCTGATTTTTCACAATTGCTGTCTGGTCACCCTAGTTTAGCAGGGGCTGGCTGGCTTGCCTGGCAATTGGATAACTGCATCAGTGTGTGTAGATGTTACTAGAAGTCAGTCCCATCAAAGCCCCTTTGGTGGTTTACAAGCAAGGAGCGCAACGGTCTCTACTAGATGGCGAAAACAGCCACCGTAACTGAGCATCGGACCCTGCAGTTCGAAGGTGATAAAATTCTGGTGGTGATGCGTGAGTCAGACTAGAAACCAGCTCCCTTTGCCGTAGCCGGGATGGTGCTGCAGGGCTAGATTCTGGCGTCTGTCCCTGCAGGCCTAATAATAATACCAACAGACTTCGTTCACTTCAGGCTGCAGAGAAGAATCCGACTCACCCCTGAGAGTGGATCTGTTGAGGAAGCAGGTGCTATTTTCTACCGAGTCCGTTTTCGGAACAGAACCAGCTCTGAATTGTTTGTGGAGCTGGCTGGGGAAGGATGTTTGAACCCTGTTTTTGTTGGTGAAAATGGATGATTTTTGTCTTTTGCTGCAGAAAGCCATCTTTCATTGAAAGCGAACGTTTCGATGGAAAATTCCCACCCAGCCCTAAGAGTTTGCTCTTCCCCCAAAGCCGGATCCAAGGCGTTCATTAAAAGAAAATCCTTTTCGAAGCTCATTAGCGTATGTTTTAAAACACAGCTGGAGCCAGGTGACTGCAGAGGACTCGTGCAAGTGAAGAACCTGTTACTCAGTAACCAAAACAACACAACTTCTCTTCTGTCGCCTAGCCCATACCTATGGGCACCAGGCCAGCCCTGGCACGAAATCAAGTGTGTGATCTAGTCCAAGAACAGCTAGAGATATGGGAGCTGCAATCACACATTGGGTACTGAGGGCAGTAACTTGCAATCAGAGGGTGACAGAGGGAGCTGGCTCTGTGCTGGTTGGTGTTGGGGTTGCACTGGTTCCCACAGGGCTGGCGGACGTGCCGGGAAGCTGCTTTTTGAAGTCAGCGCTGCATGCGGCGGAGAGATAGAGCGCTTCCTAGAAAAGCTGCCTTTCCAGCTCTCCGCTTGGCTCATCAAAGGGTTTGCGTGTTTAGAGCACCCTTCCTTTTGCATTACTTAATCAGACTCTCTCAACCTGCCTGGGAGTGGCAGCAGCCTGATTTTACAGATGGGGGGAAACTGAGGCACACAGCAGGGACATACTTTGCCCACGACCGTGGAGTGAATCAGTGGCAGAACTGGGGATAGAACCGAGGAGTCCTGGCTCCCAGTCTCCTGCCCTAACCACTCAATACTACGCAATGGGTGTGAAGACTCCCAGAGCTACAAAAAGAACCCAGGAGTCCTGACACCTAGTCCCCTGTTCGGACACGGGTGATAAGTGTAAAGCCTCTCTTTGCCTTTAGAGAAGCATGAACACGGGTGTCGCCTAGTTAAGAGGCTGCCACTTTTTCTGCATTTGATTCTGCCTCAAAGAAAAATTGCTTATTTCGATTTAGCTTCGACCTATTTCAGAGTAACTTAAGCTGCACTGAACTAAGCCTGGCTCAAGCCCGAGTAGGGGCGTCTACACAGCCATTCGCACTGGTTTAGTGAAAGCGCTTGAAAACCTCACCTTGCTGCACACTTAACTAGCAGCACTGGTTGCCCAGGGGGTTTGCCTTGCTAATGAGCAACGTGGTGGGGAATCAGGGGTGGGTAAGGACAGAGAGGGGAATGCAAAGAAACTGAAGCCTGAGCTATTTGCCTCTGCAATGAAAACCATTTGCCAAGGTCACGGCCAACCTGTGAACAGCATGTTATTTTCCTTCCCTAGAGGCACCTGGGCCCTGTTTGTATCTAGAAAAACAACCCTGCAGCAGGTAGCAAATACTTTCCGTTCACTTTCACCCACATCTCTGGCCGGGCATGAATGGAGGGTGAGCTCTAGTCCCATGGGATCCTAATGGGGTGAGGGGGACCTGGAGGAGCTAAGCGGGAACGCTGTGGATGGGGCAGGGGCTTCGTTGTGATATGGTTGCTCTCGGCAGGTCTCCGCCGCCGTTGATGAACTGCATGGCTGGGAGGGAGGCTGGCTCGGTGGACCACGCTGGGGCGCCTGGTGTTTCGCTGTGAGCAGGAACAAAAGGGACTTCTCCTCCCCATGCCTGCCTTCTGCTGCTGAGCCCTTTCCCCCCAGGGGCCGACTTCCCAGGGCGCGGAATCAGCCCAGCGCCCTTCCCGCAACCTCCCACGTCCACTCCAGCGATGTGAACCAGGTTTCCCAGGGGGCAGTGCCCTGGCCTGGGACTAGGGAAACCTGAGTTCTTTTCCGAGATCTGACAGTGACCTTGGGCAAGTCATTTCCCATTTGTTTTCCCTCCCCATTTTACCTAGATTGTGAGCTCGGGGCGCAGGGACGGCCTCTCACTAGGTGTTTGTACAGCACGCAGTTGAGGCTTCTAGGTGCTAGTCTACAACCAGCAGTGACTAACTCTACGCCCTATATCTGTTCTCATTCTCAAAGAAACCGGCCCAACACCATTAAAATACAAGCCCTAACCACTCAATACTACGGGGCAGGGATCGCTCAGTGGTTTGAGCATTGGCCTGCTAAACCCAGGGTTGTGAGTTCAATCTTTGAGGGGGTCACATAGGGATCTGGGGCAAAAATCAGTACTTGGTCCTGCTAGTGAAGGCAGGGGGCTGGACTCAATGACCTTTCAGGGTCCCTCCCAAGCCTGGGAACTTCAAACCATGGACTCGGTAAAGCCATCAGATTTATGCCACACTCTCGAGCCCACTCACCCTCCTTTGTTCTAGGCCAGCAGCGGTGTTAACGGTGCATTTCAACGCCATAGGCTAAACAATCTGTTCCACCTTGTGTTGAGCTGTGGCCCTCGGCATACCTTTCCCAGACCTGAAGAAGTGCTCCGAGTAAGCTTGAAAGCGTGTCTCTTTGCAGGGGTGCCAAAAGGGGGAGGAGGGGGTGGCCCCCTCCCCCACTATATGAGAGCTTCTGCTGCTCCTGTCTCTCTTGCCAACAGATGTTGATCCAATGAAAGATATGACCTCACCACCTTGTCTCTAAGATCCAGCCCCAGGGTGAAATTATCTAGCACAGGGGTAGGCACAGGGGTAGGCAACCTATGGCACGTGTGCCGAAGACGGCACGCGAGCTGATTTTCAGTGGCACTTACATTGCCCAGGTCCTGGCCACCGGTCCGGGGGGCTCTGCATTTTAAATTTAATTTTAAATGAAGCTTCTTAAAAAATTTTAAAACCTTATTTACTTTACATACAACAATAGTTTAGTGATATCTTATAGACTTATAGAAAGAGACCTTCTAAAAACGTTAAAATGTATGACTGGCGCGCGAAACCTTAAATCAGAGTGAATAAATGAAGACTCGGCACAGCACTTCTGAAAGGTTGCCGACCCCTGATCTAGCACATGGCGGCACGTTGCCAACTGGTAGCACCATGGGGACCTGTAGTGGGACTATTTCCCCACCAAAGGTTTTTAAAGCCAAGTTCAGTAGCTCAGGAAATAGAGACTCCCCTGACTACTGTGTCCGGAACAGAGATGTGATATATTTTGGTGATTAACCACTGGACCTGTCTACCATGGAAAGTGGTGGCATCGCCATCTTTTGATGTCTTCTAAGCCTTTGGATGCCTTTCTGGAAGAGACGCTTTTGTCAAACACAAGTTATTGGGTTCAATACAGGAGTAACTGGATGAAATTATCTGGCCTGTTAGCCTGACCTCCTGTAGATGTGCTGTAATGGTCTCTTCGGGCCTTTAAATCTAATCTTTGAATGTAAAAGTGTCAGTCATTCCTTCTAGTCCAGCACTCTGGAATATTTCAGCCAGAAGATCTGGTGATTTTTAGGCAGGGGTGAAGTTCCACTTAACTGATGCTTAAATCTTTTCAAGCTCATCTCTTTCTTGTCCCTAAATCATTTTGTATCGCCTCCTGCAGCTGTTTTATTCTTCTCTGCAGATAAGCTTTGCAGCATGGATTTCAAATAGACCTCGTCTTGGGTGAGATTTTAAGCCCCTCAGGACAAGGACTGTCTGCACTGTTTTGGCTGAACATGCTGCTGGGCACTTGTCTTAAGCAGCCACGCAAGCAGGTAGTAAAAATTAAATTGTGGGCAATAATTGGTTGAAACGTAAGTGTAATATGGCACTTTCCATCCCAAAGCATTTCAAATGATGGGCCTGATCCTTCTCCTATTGATCCCTTATGCACACCGCATCAGTGATATGCAGCCACTTCTGGGGTAGCAGAAAGGCAGATGCGAGGGGTGTGATAGAGAATTTTTTGTTATGAAGGGTAATCAATTACTCTTAAGAGCAAGCTATGGGACTTTTAGTGGCCACATAAAATAGACAGGACCTTGGGCATTAAAGTTTCCATCTTAAAATATCCTTACATTTTCCATCACAAGTATTTGCTTAAGAGAAGGTAAAAGCAGCAAAGAATCCTGTGGCACCTTATAGACTAACAGAGGTTTTGCAGCATGAGCTTTCGTGGGTGAATACCCACTTCTTCTTTTGAAGATGTCCTTAATACAGATTTTGCTGGGGGAGGGGAAGGAGACGGTCAGTTTTACAAACCTTGCTGTTATTTAGGAAGCTTAGTCATGCATGCAACTGACGAAAGAACAACATTCCTTTGATCACGTATGTGCCTGATCATTAATTATAATAATGTGAACTCTTAATTTGCTGCCACCACTGTTGTAACAGGGCATAGGTCTGCACTTGAAATGCTGCACTGCTTCTGGGCAGCCCCTACCTATGCTTTCTCCCATCAGCATAGGTAATCCACCTCCCCGAGAGGTGATAGCTATGTCGACAGAATTCTCCCATTGACTTTAGCGGTCTACAGCTGCCTTGCTCAGGGAGTGTGGATGTCCACACCCCTGAGCAATGTCCTTATACCAACCAGGTGTAGACCAGGCCAGTATGTGATGAATTAAATTGGCTCTCTGCAGTACGGTCACCAATTTTGGTAAAGATCACTAGCAAATCAAGCATATATAAGCCTCCGCATCATCCTAGTATCTGAGCACCTCGGTTGCTAAGGGGGTTAGAATACTCCCCTAATTCAGCATTGAGGCTAACAGATTATCTGCAATTTTGGGCAAATCTCTTAATCAGTGCAGAACTGACTGTAGAGCTCTCATTCAGACCCTTAACCACAAAGAAAAGATCTAACACCAGAAGGAACTGCTGATCATCTCATCTGACCGCCTGTATAACTTGTATCCTCCCTCTCTGCTTGTGGGAGATCACTAGAGGACCAATGCTCTGTGAAGGTGTTAGTCTTCATGTTAAAAAGCAGGGGCAGAAGGAAGCCGAGAATCAGTGACTTTGCCCTAGGTCACACAGTTGTCTAGCGGACAGCTGGGAATAAAAAGGATGGTCTCCTTAACCCCAGGACAACACAGCACCCTTTCCACTGGATCAAGCAGTTTAGCACTTAAACAGCGCTATTTACAAGGGGACTGGACACAGGCTCCCATTGACTTCACTGGAAATTGGAGGTGCTTTGGCCATTAAAAAATAAAAATAAAGTCACTGATAAAAGGCAGGGACTGTCTCACAGGCACCTACATTTGAAAGTTTTGGCCTTTGTGTTGCAGACTATTAAACCCAAGTGGCTGCTGGTTCTCCTCCCCCAGCAATTTATCTCCCCTCCTCCCCCAGCTGTGGAATTGGTAAGGTGGTAACTTGGCACAACATCCTAATCACACCAGCTCTGAAGCTTCACATCGGTTTTACAATATGAGCCCCCGCCCCCTTGCCCCACCCCACGCCACCCCCAGTAGAGAAGTTTCCACCCAAGAACGATGGAGGCTTTGGTTATTTCAATTGTCTTTATTAAAAATGTCACCCCACGGGGGTGGATATAGCATCTTCAATTGTACAAATATAAAAACTTTTCCAAAACAAATACAAAAAACAGTAGAAAAATTCAGTACACCCGATTCGTGTCATGACAGGCACAGGCAGCTGCTAAAGGCTTATGCAAGGTTGGCTCTGCCAAATACAGATGAATAAACACTTAGGACATGCAGTGCTGGGTTAATGAATACACAAGAGTGGGGAAAAAAAAAGTGCTTTTTTTCTGTGTAAGGAGAGGATAAACCCACAGGGGGGAAAAAAAAAAAAAAGTTAAGATACTAGGTCCATTCTCTCCCCCCCCTCCCCAAATAAATCCCCCACACACCAGAAAACCTTCCCAGTCATTTTTTTTGGTTTAATGTTTGCCTAAATTGTGACAGCCTCGCTTTAGGCCACGTGCTTTTTCCCCAGGTGTCTGGACATTGCACAAGGTAGTTTGACCGAAACGTCTTCAAATGGTGCCAGAGAGCGGGTTTGAGACTTGTGCTTTGATCCGCAGGCAAGGGAAAGCATGAGAAAATTCTCAGGGTTTGCCTGGGCACAGAGAGGTTTGTTATTTCTTGGGCTGTCCTTGAAGTGCAAGCCCAGCCAGACTCCTCTGTGCACCTGCTGAGGCCAATTAAACCAAGTAGTAGCGATGGCTGGGTTGGGTTTTTGTTTTGGGGGGTGCAATAGTTTATCTGCACAAAGGAAGATAAAAATTCAAAACAAAAGAGGACGGAGATAGTGATTCTTCTCAACAGGACCATGGCGTTTAGCTTACACTTGTTTAGCAGATTCACAAAACTGAAAGTCAAACAATAAATGCTACCAAAGAAATAAAAACAAGTCATATGACACTGCTTTGAACTGACTGTATAAAAATCTTGGCTTTGGAGACACTTGGACTGGATAATGTTTCATTTGCTTGTTAGAACGAAAAAGACAGACATGCATAAATGTCCTTAAGTTTTTCCCCTTCTACAGGGCTGTTATGTTCTCACTTAACAAGCCTGTGGGTGGATATTGTCAAATAGCAATCGAGGGAAGTGATCTCTTCACTTCTACCTATTGCCAAGATACAGAAGTGTTTCCACCAACACCCAAAATCCTCAATAGGAGGATTGTAAAAAGCTTTGCTCTTTTATGGTGCTAGCTCAAGCACAAGTAACAATCCTTGTAACAGAGCAACAAGTTTACAATCCTAAGCTAGCAGGTTTCATTGAAATCTTCAGACACTAAAAAAACATTGATGAACAGATCATGTGTTCAAACATAATTGATCATCAGTACAGCATAGTAACAGATTCAAGGCACGGTGATGTAGTTTTTCTGGCATAGAAGCCTTTTTTTAAGTCGGAATCTGCTGGCTTTGTGCCTCTCCCTAACAAATCAACTCTTAAGTGCTCTCTCCATGGAGCACACACCTTTTCCACCCCACGTACTCCCAGTACAGTTTCTACACAAGCAACTATTGATTTTCCAGGGAGATTCTGAAGGGCTCTGGAGTGCAGTCAAGGCCCGATAGCCTCTGACCAACATGGCATTTCGCTCGTCACATCAAGTCTGTGCACACAGCACATCTTAGAAGAAAGACCTTTACATCTGCCTTCTTCCATGCTGGCTGTGATTTTTCAGCCCGGAAGGAGCTACCCTACCCCACACTTCTTGGGATGTTTCTTCCTGCATTCAGGGCTTTGAAACCCCGTTCTGAACTCTGATTCGGTATAATCACTGCAGATACAAAGTGAGTCCAGGAAAGTAGAAAAAACAGAAACAGCTGCTTCTTGGCACTCACTGCACATTGTTGTTAGCATTGCAGGGATCAACCTGGGGAAGAAAAATAAGGAGGTCTTTAGACATTTGCTGAAGAATACTAACTTGTTAACCCCAACCAAATGTAGTCAATTTCCTAAACACATGACTCGAGAAATAAGTTTTAACTCAAAGCTACCCAGCTGAAGTAAGACGCACCAGCCGCATTGGACAGCTTTGCGCAAAGCAGATGCAGTGCGGTTTTAGTGCATCCCTGGACAGATCCGCATCACTATCACAAGGACCATTAATCTCTTCTAGTCTGTCAGTTTCTGTCTTCCTGACAATACAGAGAATGAGTCTAGCCATGTCTGAGCATTCTTGATACTGGTATGAATGCAAAGTCTCCCATCCCAGCTAAATCCTAGGCGTCTGTTTTCCAGCTCTATTTCCTTTGTGGCCGAAACCAGCCACGCAAGATATTCACCAAATCTCACCTCTGTGTAAGTGGGAGGAGGCATGAACTTGAACTCTGGGGCATACATGAAGATAGGACTGTCGAAGGAACTGTCAAGGTCATCCAGAAGGGGAGTGGTGGGGCTCTCCAGGCGGTGATCTTCAGATATGATGTCCAGGTAGCATGGAGGTGCTGTAAAAGAAGCCGTGTGAGCCCTACAGGATATTTGTGGAGGAGTGTGCTTTGTGATGCAATCCCACTTTTATTCCTATTTTCAGGCCATTATGATGAAGCAAGCCACACTCCCTCCCCTCCCCTCGTAGAGGTGGTATTTTAGAGCTCTCTCCCAGCGCTCTGCCGTGACTACACAAGCCATGTTGAAGCTTTAGCGTTGCCAGTGTAGATTAGCCCTAAGACTGTTTGTTATACTGCATTTCAAGTGATGGCCTCATTCAATTAACTGGAAGGTTTCAGAGCAGACACCCACTCTGCCCCCTTTGCTAAAGACTAAAGCAAGTATCCCCAAACAGCAGCATAGCACTCAGCTCACCTTCTGGAGCATCAGGGATATTGAGGTCCACCCAGCTCATTTCAGAGCTAGTCTGGCTAGCCATGCTGGAGCTGCGGCTGGCAAACCCGGATCTGCTCCCGATGACGAGGGGCAGCTCCAGAAGGATCTTCTTGGAGCCAGGGACGGTGGCGTAGATCTGTATGAACAAGACCAGGATAGAGTTGGTTACTACATCATTACCCCGATACAAGGATAAGAGTCTGTGTCACATTAGAATTCTTAATGAAACTGCAGTGATGTGGGAAAAGATTAAGTGTAATCCATCCTTCATTGGTCAAAGTGACATCAGCTAGTAAATCATGTGCCTATGCTCCCATATACAGCGAGACTAGTGTTTGTAAGGACAACTGTACATGTCCAATTCCCTTATAATGGCATCCCTCATGTTCACTGCAGAAGTGGGCATCCTCTTAAAGCAGTATGGAGGAGCTGGAATCCAAGCAGCAGCTAGACTAAGCCGGGAATAAAGGGCTGCTTTGATAGCGAGACCCTTACCTGCAAAAAGTACTCCACACGCAGGATATTGCAGCCCAGGATGGATGGTTTGATCTTCTTGACCCGGAGAGTTTTACCCCGCCAGCTCTCAGACATGCCCGAGATGATGGGGTTGCCTCGGACACAGGAAAGTTTCTGGGTCAAAACCTTGGTCTGCCCATTTGCCAAGTAGGTATGCTTGGAAACAATGGCTGCTTTGGGTACCACGATCCGGGAGCAGATGTTCTCAAAGTCTGCATTTATGCAGATATCATCACCTGGAAAAAGAGATATGGAAGCTTAGTTATGGAGAAGGCCTAAGGTCTCTTAGCCAGACCAGTGCTGTGCCCTACAATGTATTCAGAGCTAGTTTTCACTAGTTAAACCACACAAGCTTCATATAGTAGGAAGTTTCCCTGATTCACAGTCTGCTTCCCCCCTTCACTCACTCACACTGCATTACATACTCCTACTTATACCCTTCGGGCCACACCCAGTTCCTTTCCCTTCTTGCATTTTCAGACTTCAAACCCTTGTCAGTTGTCTCATCCCTCAGGAGCACGGCTACCTTCATGCACTCTGCTTAGCCCTTCACCCCCCTCTTCCCTCACCATCCCACTCTCTCACAGGGAAGAAACCAGATCTCACCTTCACAGAATCCTTTTCGGTCAATTCTGGCACTGACAGACACATGCCCATCAGGAATGAACATGCAGGACACCTTCTTGTCTTTCTTGGCAGCGACTGGCGACTGGAAGAGATTCACAGGGAGATTGCGTTACACAGACGAAGAGGCCACAGGCCACAACAACATCAGTCCGAGTCCTCCTGCCCGCCCCCCGCACTGCCAAATGCTGTCTTCACCTACTCGGCTCCCCATTCTTGGAAGTTCTGTGTCTGCCTCCTGCCTGACTTTTGCCGTCACATGGGTTTCAAACCTGCTGCAGTTTAATTTATAACTCTAATTAGGCCCTAACATCCTGCATTATGGATAGTAGGTGAGACTCTGATGCCCAGATGGTTGCCCTCCAGACGGCTGTCTCATAAAGCAGAGTACTAAACAGCCCTAATGGGAAGTCTACACTCTGACCAATGCGGACCACAGCCCCAGAGATACGTATTTAATCTGTACTTTGCAGGAAAGCCAGTTAAAGAGATTCCTCAGGACAGAGCTAACATCCTTTTCTAAAGGACCTGAGTCGTCACAGTCACATAGCTCCAGCCACGAACACCCACATGCACAGACACAGAGACCTGATAATTACCATTAAGTCTGGAGTGTTGACATCAACAGGATCCATGACCTCAAAGTGCTGCTTTATCTCCTGAGTGTGACAGGATGGGCGATCCAAGGAAGCCTTAACCCAGTAATCCACACAGCCATACTTCCCTTTGAATGAGGTCCCCAGAGGCCTGCAATACAAGAGGGCAGAAGAGCCTGTTAGACACACAGGATAACTAGAAAGGAAGGACTTTTAACAAGAATATGATTTTTAGTAGCCACTTTTGGCCAATACCTACCCCTGGGGAAGCTCAAATCCAAATTTGTATTCATATTTGTTGCCAGGTCTCAAGATCACAGAGCCATCCTCATCTAGAAAGATTAAAGAATACATTAGAACACATTGCAGGACTGAGATTTTAAGCTTCATTACGCTTGTCCTGTTTCACAGTTGTAAACGTCAAGGCAGCTGTTGCATTGATACCCCCTAGCTAGGAACAACCGGAACACTCTGCTGAAGGAAGTCAGCCATTCAAGGCATTTCTCATCCCCACCGCTCTTTCATCTTCGTTTTCTCACCCTCTGTTAAGAAGCTCTGCCAAGTCTGACAACTCTGCCCACTTACAACTTGCCTGCAGGATTGATGGGGAACGTCCTGTTACAGAGATCCAGGAAAGCCATACGCTTGCCAACAATCTACACTTGCAGTTCCCTACGGGGACACCTGTTGTGCATACTGTACTTGCTTATCAATACAGACTGTACCCACATCTCTTCCTAGGAATCAAGGGAAGCCAGCCATTGCAATTGAATGGAAGGCTAAAAAGACTACTCTGTCATTCTGAGCCGCTCCTACGTCTTGGAGGCTATTCCCTACTGGCATATTAAAACCTGGGACTGTTCTCTGCTGGCTAAAATATCCACAAGGCTTATAATTATACCCACTTTTCTTCCCTGGCAATGTAGTGAGTATTAGGGGCTAGAGTTTTATTCCTAAATTGGAAATTTCAACACTAAATTCTCAAACTTCAGTGAGTTTCCCATGCAAGGCTAAATTTTGTTCTTAGCCAGTTTAGGTCTGCCAGGGCTCAACTGAAGGATTAGCACTTCCTACCAGATGACTTCAGAATCCTCTAGTGAAGTATTAAGCACCAAGCAAAAGCCAGGAAGATGCAACTACTATTTGATTCTGCATCTGTCACTCTATAATTGTATCAAGAAACCTTTAAAAAGCCACCAATCCTCAGCTACGTTAAAGCACCCCACGCTTTTAGTTTTAAGAGCGAACGCGAGTGGGAAACCCACAAAGGCACACACAACAAAACGACTTTTGAACCAAGGTTCTCACCAGGGGGATGATCATCCAGGGTGAGGACATCTTCATAGCGCAGGTACTCCATCTCCTGCTTGCATTGTTGGGGGCCCTTGATCCAGACCACCTTGGCCTCCCCACAAGCCAGCACTTTAACTGAGCTGACCCGGGTGGCTTCGGTCACTTCCAACAGCACACGGCCGGCTACCTTCTCTCCACTGCAGAAGACCTTGTCAGGCTCGCTGAAGACGATCTCGAAGGTCTTGATCTTCTTGAACACCACCATGGCGACTGGTTGCAAAGAAGTTTTGTTTCTCTCCCCCCCAAAAAAAAGAGATTTTGCTTTTTTTGGTTTTTTAAACGGGAGTGGTTTTGAGTCACGGTCTAGAGGTTTTAGGCAACTATGACTTTTTTTTTTTTTAAAGCTCTAGTTGCAAAACTTCAGAGAGCTTTTGCAAATAAATTCACCCTTTTTGGGGTTAAAATGTGACTATATCTGGCACTATTTTTTTAAGTTGGGCCCCTTTTTTAAAGGCGCTGGAATCCTGGGAGGGGAAACAATAGCAGGACGGGATCCTCTTGGTAGGCAATAGCTTCCTTTCGTTCAGCAGCACCACAGGACCTCCTCTCTGCTCCAACCTGCAAAGCCGTGAGCCCGGGGAAAAGCCGGACGCTGCTTTTATACTCCCTCTCCCCTCCCCTCCCGTGTTGATCTCAGCTCTCCATGCTGAAGGCGCGTGGACAAGCGTGTTTGCTGCGTGATCAGCGCTCCCATTGGCCGCCGCGACCTTGTTTACATCCCCACCGGCCAATCGCCGAGCCGACCGCGGAGCGTGGACACCGTGTGTAAGATGTGCCGGCCGGAGTTGAGAGAGGCAGGAGTGGAGGAGAGAGCGACGGGGGAGCGGGCCAAGGAGAGGCAAGAAAGGAGGCGCCGCGAGCCAATCAGGGGCAGAGGGGCGGGATATAATGTACCCGAGGAGCAGGGCGGGGGTGTGAGGGGGTTTTTGTGGCTGGGTTGTTGTCTCACTCCCAGGCAGATGTCAGCCCCCCCACCCCCGCCCTCCCTCTTCGGGGGGGAGGCTCCCCCCCTGGATAAACTGTACTGGGGCAACTCTCAGCCCCCCCAGCACAGCTCCACAGCCCCCCTCCCCTCCCATTGACCATGGGGGGGTCAATTACACAGCCCCTCCTCATCCCACACTGACCATAGGGGGCAGTTCCACAGCCCCCCCAGCACTGCCCCCCACTGACCATGGGGGGGTCAATTACACAGCCCCCCCACTCACCCCACACTGACCATAGGGGGCAGTTCTACAGCCCCCCCCAGCACTGCCCCCACTGACCATGGGGGGTCAATTACACAGCCCCCCCACACCTCACCCCACACTGACCATAGGGGGCAGTTCTACAGCCCCCTGACAACTCTCCCTCACTGACTATGGGGGCAGTTTCACAGCCCCCCCAGTACTGCCCCCCACACACAGTGACCATGGGGGTGTTAATTCCACAGCCCCCTGACAAGTCCCCCCCATATTGGCTATGGGGGGTACTTCTACAAACTCCCACACACACACACACCACCCCCAACACTGATCATGAGGGGGGGCAATTCCACCTCTACACCTCCCCTCACACTGACTATGGAGGGGGGGGGGCACTTCTACAACCCCCTGACACCACTCCCAACATTGATCATGGCAGCCCCCAACACCTCCCCCACACTGATCATGGGGGGCAGTTCCACAGCCCCCCAGCAGCTCCACAGACACTGTCGGGGGCAATTCAACAGTCCCCCTACACCTCCTCTCACATACTGACTATACAGCTTCATAGTCCCCTGCAAACCCATGTCACAGATCATAACTGAGAGCGGGGAGATCTCAGCCTCTCCTAACCCTTCTATTGACTATACTTGGGGGCTGCTCCTCTACCAAATCCCCCCATTTCCCGAAGAGCCCTCCCGAGTTCCAAAATGTACTAGCCCCACAGCCCCGACCTCACCCCCATTGATTATACTGGGGTCATCACCACACACAGATTTCCCCTCAGGAAAAAAAACTCCTCATTTAGCCATATTGAGAATGTTTAAGAGTTGCACAAATTCCACCCCCTCCTCTGACTGTATTAAAGGACATCACATGCAATGGGGCTGACTGCTTGTAATACAGGAAACAGGGTGACTGGGTGAAAAAATAGGAAACAAAGCTGATTTTTCAGGGGCTCAATGTCACATCTTTTATTCCGGGTGACAAGCGTTGGGATCAGAGCACCTCGTCCTTTGCAGAGTTGATGGTTGGAAAACAGGTTTATTGTCGGATCAACTGCTGGCTCCCTGAAGAATCTGACTTCTGGGATATTAGACACCAAATAAGCAGTATCCCCACTCCTCATTTCCCTCTTACTGACCACACTGGGGGGCAGCTTTGCACACCTCACCCTCCTGAGTGTTTGGGGAGCAGGGGGGGATCTCTGTACAAAGCCACTCACTGACTGTTCTGGGTATATTTCTACACAGCAGCCCTCAAGTTTTCTTTTAGTCGTCATGTTGTCAGGCATTCCCTGACCCACTGTGGTTCATTTTGGCATAGTTTAAAAGCTGTTTCTCTAGATCAATGTTTCTCAACGACCAGTCCGTGGACTGGTGCTGATCCCTGAGATCTCCCTGACATCATTTAGGAAGGCAGCAAGTCGGTCCCTGGTATCAAAAGGGTTGAGAAACCCTGCTCTAGATCAATACAATTTTCACGCAGACAAAGCTGTAAACAATGTCGTTAACCAGCTAAAACAGGATTTTGTAAAGGACGGGGGAATAGGGAAATCAGAGACTCTCTTCCTTTTGCTTCTAAAACCTCTGCCTCCCCCCCAGCTTGGGAAAGGGACGTGTCCCCAGTATAGTCACTTCCCTTCGCCCCTGAAATGGGGACTGGGAATGGTATGTGTGTTTGTAGTAACTAAGCCCACGTACATTCTCAGACTAGAATTTGGCTTGTTTATCCTACCCCCAAGTCAATTGTTCCTCACCAGGTAGGATATAAACTGATTATCTGCTGGATCGAAGAAGGAATTTCTTTGCTATGAGAGAGCAATGGGGAAAAGGAGCGCTGGCCGCCTAGGAGTGAAATGAAGGAGCTGCATCTTTTCTGGAACATCTGCTATCAGCTAGTGTTCGATACGTGGTACTAGTTTAGATACACCACTCGTTGTTTTTGTGGATACAGACTAACACAACTACCCCTCTGATACCACTGTCTATTCCAATGTGGTAGGCGGAGGGACACTGGGCTAAAGTGAGACATTGATTTAGTCTAATTTGGCAGGAGGTGGAATACCAGATTAGACGGACCACTTGTCTGTTCCAGTGTGGCAGAAGATGGGATACTGGATTAGCTGGACTGTCGGTCGGTTTTGTTCTGAATGCAGTTCCTTATCAGAACATCTTGCATTCCTTTAGGACCGGGGTAGGCAACCTATGGCACGCGTGCCAAAGGCGGCACGCGAGCTGATTTTCAGTGGCACTCACACTGCCTGGATCCTGGCCACCGGTCCGGGGGGCTCTGCATTTTAATTTAATTTTAAATGAAACATCTTAAACATTTTAAAAACCTTATTTACTTTACATACAACAATAGTTTAGTTATATATTATAGACTTATAGAAAGAGACCTTCTAAAAACATTAAAATGTATTACTGGCACGCGAAACCTTAAATTAGAGTGAATAAATGAAGACTCAGCACACCGCTTCTGAAAGGTTGCCGACCCCTGCTTTAGGAGGAGCGTTAAATCCTGCCTCTCTGGTTCCTTCAGTGCATGTTTCTCCTGAAGGATTATATTCCCTCTGGCTGTACTGCCCTGGTCTGTTCCAAGCTGCAGCCCGTTGCTGTTTTCTCTCAGCCGGTGATAACACACATTCCACGGATGTCTCAGAACATTTATCCCTGGGCCAGGCAGCCTGCCAGAGCTGTGATCCAAGGCACATTCCAAAAATTGAATCCTCTCCAGCCCTCTCTCCCTGGCAAGCCGCTTTTGGCCTTTGCCTCCCTGACTTGCTGAAAATGCCTCACTTCCATCCTGCAGGGGGACTGTGATGTCCTCAGGAGGGGACTAGATTATGAGTGCTTCCACATGGGGGGCATAGTAAAACTTCTGGGGCAACATGCCAGATTAGATGACAAACGGGATTTGGAAATACTTGTTTTTGGTTTTTAAGTGGGGGATTTTTGCTCGTAAAACAAAATCTTTAGTTTGTCACATCACTTTCAAAGAGAAGATGCCAGAGATGAGCACCACTGAACTGTTGTCTCCGTCTGCCTGACCACTTCAGCTCTCAAAGGTCGTTCCTTAAAGCTTTGTCTGCTCTGTGCTTTGCTACCTGAACTGGTTTCAAACAGCTAACATGGTTCAGCTCAAACACAGGGGGGATGACGACAAACTGTGTTTAAACCAAATTTACAAACCGTCTTCTAGTCTTGATCCCTTTTTCCCTTGGTGATCTGAATTTCCTGTGTACCAAAGATCTGATGCACTGGAGAGTGTTGCTAAGCATTATTTCCTGGCCTAAGTTACTTGACATAGATCAGGGTAACAAAAAGTTATATCTCTGTCACATGGCAGGAATCACTCATTCCAGTGTGTCCTTTGTTGCTTGCTCATCCATCCCACAACGGATAATATAACTCCAGTCTCTGAAGGGTAGTGGTTGCAGGCTGCTGTTGCCATGCGTAAAACTCCAAGGAGTTGTTTACACAAGATGTACTTTAGCCATATATGGTTTCTTCCAGAAAATACAGAGACACAATTTCAAACCATTCACAATGGCCCTACCAAAAGGGACTTGACTGTCATGCGAAGGCTTGACTGTTACGTTGCACTGTTATTGCAAAAGCTGTTTCCACTGGTGGGGGTGGGAGCTGATTAACAGAGGCCTGGAAGGAAGAAATGTATTTTCAGAGCCTAAGCAGGGGACTGTGGTTTGAAAGTCCTCCTGAATGGCCACTCCTATCCCCTGCGTTGCTCCTTTCTGCTCACATCTGATCTGGGTTCTCTGGGTTCATCACCCAAATCCTATAAGGATCAATGGCCAGTGGAAACACTCTTCTGCAACAATGGGGTAAAGGAGCACTGGCTGCCTACGTTCAAAATTGAGCAGAGAATGCGGTGTTTCATTTTACCTTCCCAAAGGAAGCGAAATGTTTCTAAATTTAAAAAATGGATGAATATTTTAGGGGTCAGGGAAACTGGTAACGAGCCATGGGACCTTACACCATGTAGGTCCCTATTTCAAATCCAGCCCAGGTTGGTAGTGACTGGAAATGGTTGCCATCAGATAGATCTTCAGGGATCTATGTGACATGAGTTTGGTGGGTCCCAGTTCAGTTCCTAGCAGAGGTTAGGTGTCCTCATCGCAGGTGTCCTCTGAAAGATTTTCATAGTGCTTATCAATCTGGTGCATAGATTTCAACTTCTCTGCCACATAGTGGAACCTATCTCTCCCTGATTATCCCAGCAGCACAGGGTAAGCGCTTACATTGATCCAGTTTGGGGGTCCCAGATTGCAAGCTCTTGGCATGAATGCAATTCACAAAGCCTTTCTAGCTGATCGATTGTTGAGTTAATTGGCCAAGACCATAACAGGGTTAAAAAAAGAACCAGATAAATTCATGGAGGATAGGTCCATCAATGGCTATTAGCTAGGGTGGACAGGGATGGTGTCCCTAGCCTCTGTTTGCCAGAAGCTGGGAATGGGCGACAGGGGATGGATCACTTGATGATTACCTATTCTGTTCATTCCCTCTGAGGCACCTGGCACTGGCCACTGTTGGAAGACAAGATACTGGGCTAGATGGACCCTTGGTCTGACCCAGTAGAGCCATTCTTATGTTCTTCTCCATATCCTTCCCAGATAGGACTTTTATAAGTTGAGTAGGAGCCAGAGCTGGTTACACCCAAGTGGTCTGTGACTGGGATCTAATCCAACCATGTGTACACAAAAATAGATGTAATTTTAGAGTTTGTGAAAGGTCAAATCACCCTTACCCATAACAAGCAGTGAGAACTAGCTCCATATCCACGGAATGCCTTGTGGGGAGAGAGGGCTGGATTTCATTTGTTTGGCTAGTAGAGACTGACTTCTTCTGGACACATGCAGTATGACACCACATGCTTCCAGCCTGGAAGTTTGGTGCCTACCTAGTTTGGTGCCATCCACCTACCCAGCTATTGGGTTTTTTTTTAACCTCATTGCCCAATTACTTTGTGAAACCAACCCAAGGGACCAGCTCTGCCTTTGGCAACAGTTGGACTGCATACTATTACTACTGCTACTATTACTGAATAATAAAAGAAGAAGCTCTTATATAGCAAAAGATTTACTGACTAGCAAGAGCGTTTAAAGACGATAAAGTCATTGTGGAGAAACTAAATGGATTCTTTGCTTCAGTCTTCATGGCTGAGGATGTTAGGGAGATTCCCAAACCTGAGCCGGCTTTTGTAGGTGACAAATTTGAGGAACTGTCACAGATTGAAGTGTCACTAGAGGGTTTTTTGGAATTAATTGATAAACTTAACATTAACAAGTCACCGGGACCAGATGGCATTCACCCAAGAGTTCTGAAAGAACTCAAATGTGAAGTTGTGGAATTATTAACTAGAGTTTGTAACCTGTCCTCAGCGCCGGCTCCAGGGTTTTTGCTGCCCCAGGCAGCGCAAAAAAAAAAAAAAAAAAAAAGCC